>OZ014521.1:127906545-128291545 GCA_963966055.1 Lathyrus aphaca | reverse complement strand
GAGAGAGAGAGAGAGAAATTTTAAAAGATACATGTAAAGACTCGTGCAAAGATTTATTCAAAGTTTCATTCAAAAGTTCATCACATGATTTATATGAAGTATCTTCTATGAGATCGACCAAGAAATCAAGCAAAAAAATCACATTTTTTTAAAAGCTACCTATGAAGAATACAATGATATGGTAACATATATAACTTACAATCAAATGTTTAAATAAATGTCAAGCTTGGTAAATACATTGAGAAATTAGAAACAATTATTTATAGCTACCCATTCATAGTGACAAATCATGGAGAACACTCAATCTTGAGTTTACTTGGACATTGCTAAACTCACTATCAAACAAACATTTCCTTACTGGAAGGAGCATTGTTGTAGTTGCATGCCCCCAATACATTTAAGGGGAACTCCATACTACCATTATTTGGTTGCTTGTCTTATAACTTTTATTTTGATTTAATTTTGATTATTTGAGTCTCTTTCATGATTGCACCTCTTTGGATCAAGTTTTGGAATGATTCATTTTTTAGCATGCACAAACCATTTGTTATGTTTAAACTTGATCATGATGATTTTAATAAATTGCATGATTCAGTGGAATAAAAGACATACATGTTATTGATTCAAGTTAGTTGGAAAGAAAAATCTCAAAGTATTTTGAAAATTTGGAACTATTGGAATTTTGAGTGTTTCATTCGAATCAAGCACAAATCCTTATTCAAATCATTTTGGACAGAGGCAAGTTGGAAATTTTCAAAACAATTTGATTTGTATCAAATTTTACACATGATTCGAATCATCAAACTCTGGTTCACCTCTGCCACAATTGATTCGAATGGAAATTTTCACCTGATTTGAATCATACAATTTTTCCACATTTTTTCAGTTGACTCAGCTTGTTTGATTCAGATCAAAATTAACACATGATTTGAATTGAGGGGTCTTTGATTCGAATCAAACTTTGTTATTGATTCGAATCAACTAAAAAATGGGTCAAAACTCTATTTTTCTTTTATTCCATTTCATTTGCTCATTTTATTGAAATCATGAAATATTCTTGATTTGAATCTAACTAGCTTTTTCAACCATATCTTGTGCTTAATCTCAAGAAATCTAAAACCCTTTTTTCATCATCTCTCAAGTAACGAATCAAAACTCATGTGCGTTTTTGTATGATTCGGTGAGAAATATCAATACCCTCTATTTTTGAAAGATCAAGTCTTGCAACGAAAATATTCAAATTCTATTTTATTTAGATCTTGATAACGAGATATTTGGAATTGATTGAAGGAGGCACGCTCTTGAAACTAATCATTATTGAAGATTTGGTTGAGATTTTCGCGGTTTGCAAGATTAAGGTGATTGTCAATGGTGATGACAAATTCCACTGAAAAGAAGTAGGTTTTTCTCTCTAGATTTCCTTAGTAGTGACTCTGTGGAAGGATGTGTGTAATTCCCAAATTACCCTAATAAAATTAGAGTAAAATTTTCACCAAAATATTTGTGTGCTACGATTCAACTTCAAAACACACTTGGCTCATTGATATGTTTATAAGAAAATTGCTCAACATGCAACAAAATTCAAAATAACATATAATAATTTTGTCACAAAATGTTTTTCATAAAATAAACAAATAAATGCATGTCATCCCGACACCCAAAGCAACGTATCAGAGCCGACACCCTAACGACATGAAGTACACAGACTTCACTGAATGCCACTCGACTTATCCTGCTCACCTGCACGTTATCAACATAAGGGTAACATTCAAACAGAAGGGATGAGATACTTACATCACAAAGAACAATATAATAAGAACTAGCAAGTATCAGAAATAAAACACCACTTCCCAACAATAAATATACAACCACATCATATACACAACAATATCATACACATCAACAACATCATATACAACAACAACAATTCAATGAGACCCTACTTGACTCTAACTGCCTTCAACTATCCCACATCGATTCCTAAGCATTACTAAATTAATTAGATAATTTTAAGGAATTTTTTGGAATTAAAAAATCGCCATTTTTTGCTCCAGGTCTCGCTGAGCGAGGGGAATTTCTCGCTAAGTGAGCAACTCTCTGTATTCTAATTTTCCAAAGTCCAACTTGCTCACTAAGTAAGCTTTGCGATTCATGCAGTTCTCACTCTGCAACCTGCACTCATTCTACTACAAAAGCATCACATCAAAACACCAATATCCAGCCAAAATTCACAATAATTACCAATTTTACCATCTAATTCATACAATTATCAACTAACAACAACAAATTATCAACAACTCAACCCAAAAACCTACTCAATCACCAAAACCCCAACTTCTAATCATCAACCTACCCAATTCCCATTATAAAACCCTTTAGAGATGGAAGAATCTCACCCTTACCTTGGTTTTGACGAGAAATTCCTCTTCCTCGCGGATTCTTCTCTTCAACCTTAGCCCTTTCTCTTCTTCTCTTTTCAAATTCCACGATTTGTCCCTCGTTCCCAATAATACGATCCTTTTTCTCTTTTACAACTTAATCCCTTAGACCAACTTAGGGACTTCCACCCTTACCCTCACTAATTCCACCAAATGACCACCTTACCCCTTACATCTTATTTTCCAATTATTTATTTTATCACTTAATAATATTATTATTCATTATAATATAATTCTTAAATTAAAATTATATTCAATAATATATTATTCTTCCGTACACCAAAACACAACATTCCAAATAAAATAATTAAATAAAATTTGGGGCGTTACACTATAAATAAGACATAGTTCTTCTCAAATATTCAGCCAATTCATTGCTCAAGGAATCAATATGATCAAGGGGTTAACTTCTACATACAAAGTCTTGGTGTAGATTGGTGATATTAAAAGATTCAAGAAACGCTAATTGAGTAGATATTACACATAAGAGTTTGGCATTACACTGTATATAGTTCAAGATCCAAATATAAGATTTTATTATTCTCAACATTATTATGGATTGGTGATTGTATAAACTCTTGTAAATATTTGTCAAATAATAAGGAACAATGAAAGTTCCATGGGAAACCATAAAAGAATGCACGTAGACAAAGCGAGGATGAACACCAAAACACTATAAATCTCGATATCATCTCTCTCTCTCTCTCTCTCTCTCTCTCTCTCTCTCTCTCTTGCATTTAATTTTCGTAGTATTTTCATGCTTAGATATTTCAATTCTAGTGTAGTTTATCGTTTATTCAACTGGTAGCGATTTATTATGTAAGTGTAGGTTTTGTTAGAATTGGATTCCTTATAGAGTTGAATTGGTGATTAAATATTGAGAAAAAATTGAGGTTAAAATTCATTATATTGAATCATTGAAGAAACACACCTCGTGGATGATACAACCAAATAAATTTAATACCTTGTGTATCATCATAATTCATCTTTGGTATTTGTGAATCAATTTAGTGTTAACGTGATCAAATTTCAAAAAGTATAATTTTTATATTTTTGCATCAAACCTTCAGCGCACATCTTTTTGATACTCTATGATAAATTTTAAAAAGTGGTTGATTTTTAAACAAGGATCTATTCACCCCCCCTCCAGGCCATTTTCTACTTCCATATCCACACCCAACATATGTTTTTGTTTGTGAGGATGGAACATAATGCTTGATCACTCACTCAAACCCCATAATGGAAAATATAGGAAAAAATGACTTGTAACTCCAATCACCCATAATATGTGGCAAGTGAAATTGTGAGAAGAAACCCCAAGCAGAAAAAATTGCAGACAACTTCTTCAATTGACCCAAATAATTACACTCAACCTTCTCTGGCGCTTTAGACGCTCTCTACCTCTCCACTAAATGAAAGAATTAAGGTACCAATTTAAAAACACTCATTCAAATAAAGGGGGAGACAAAACTCATTATTGCTCCCACTCCAAGGGACCATAAAACAAGTAATGAAACAAAACATCTTGCTAATAAACTTGCTATTGGAGGTCAGTAGACAATATACAACCTAGGAGTTTTAAAGAAAACAATTTCAAGAAGATGAGATTCTAAACTAAAACCATTTCCCACCTCCCAGGATCCATAATGAAGTAGTCATAAATAACAATAACGATTCCTCTAGGAAATGGAGGCCTCGAGGCCTTCAAAGGTGCATACCATGTTCCTCACCTCCTATAAGGCTTTCTTTGTTAGAATTAGAATGAGAAGGCAACCAACAAGAATACTAGGGCCACCATCACCGATGGACTTCTCGTTCTTCATCCTCTTGTGGTTCTAAATGGAAAGAAGATATTTCCTACCGAAATGCCTTCAGTAGAAGAATGAATGAATACTTTATCAAGAAGGAACTCCAAAGACCATTAGGAATAAAGACTATAACAAAACAAGCGATCTTGATGGTCACATGAAACGTTTCAACATTCTATTGAATTTCAGGAGTGGAACATGCCCTAAAAAATTATGCTTGTTTTTCCTCACACTTAAAGCGATGACTATGACTTGATTTAGAGGACCGATAAATGAGGCATTTAGATCTTGGGGAGAAATCCACAGACGTTCTATGCGCACTTCACATTGTCTCGAAGGCAACCTAAGTAAATGAAAATTCGGAGATCCATTAGGTATGGAAAAAAATAAACCACTATGACCCTACATTTAGAGGTTCAATAAAGAAGAAATATTTGTCAAGAGCGTTGACAATGAGAATATAGGAATCTAGGCCTCTAAGACTCTAAATAGCCTTCTCGCAAGGTCGGAGAAGTATAAAATATACAAATAAAAGCTACCATAAGTACGAAAAAATTACAACGGGAGGTTCGAGAAATAAGAGATGAACACTAATGGAGGTAAAGAAACCAAACAAGGAAATGAGATGAGGTGCCAATCGAAGAAAGATTTCAGGCTTAATCGAGAGGAAAAGTGAGGTGATGTCGTCTAGATACCTAAATTACTCTCCCCTGAATGCATCAAGATAATGTATATTTCAAGAATGCATAAATGTAAGAAGATCAAGTTGAAACACCAAAACTTATTAGTGAATGTACTAGAGTGGGCAAATCTCTATACTCTCTTCCATAAATGTAACTGTCTTTATACATAGTAAAACATATAATTGAAGCTTGATATTGAATACTTAATTAGGAATGGAAGACTATCCAAATTTCTCCACAAAAAAATATGATATCCAGGAAAAATAGACCAGAACAAGAAAGCCTGCAGAGCAGAACGAGTGAAATGTGGTTAAAAAATAAAAAAACATTATGATAATGAATAAGAAAATAAACTACTAGTCTCATACACTATTGCGGGAGAGACATTCCACAAATGGAAAAGACTGTCTTACCATATTTGAAGCATCTCATAACTTTATTCTATTCATTAGGTGATCCAACTCGTCACACTTGAAACACTTGATAGAAGCAGGAGTCTCTCCCCTACTTGACACTTTCTCATCTTAAATCATCTGCTTTCCTTTATCATTTCGGAGTATTATACAACTTTCCACTATACATGAATCCAACTCGATTAATTAATAATTGAGTTTGATTGATATAATTTAAAACAAATCCGACCCAAATCAATCCATATACACTCCATCATTCAATTAAAAATTAAATCATACCAAAGAAACAAACATGACCCGTGTTCATCCTATTGACAAGATTCTCACCAAAAAAACACATAAAAACATGAACAACACAACACACAAATTTCACTTAGATTTTAGAAAGCAACAAAAATACCAATTATGCCAAAACAACAATAACAACAATAATAATTTTTGTTGTCTTGGTGGGTGGTGGTTGGCTTTTCCGCCAAACGCATCTTGACGCGTAGAATAATAATTGGTGGCATTTTCTTGTTCCATACAAATTCATGCCATGATGGAAAACTACTAACCAGTTGGCTACTCTTTGAAAGAATCTTTTTTAAGCATAGTTTCTAGGTGGGACATTACATGGTAGATATACTTACATAAATGTGCCTTCTTTTTTTATTACTTTAAAACTAACCTACCATGTGATTTTCTATTCTCCATGTTTACCAACAGGTGTATTACAGAATATATTGTCTAAGATTTTTTTTTTGAATTTGAACAAATATATTTAATTTGTGGTAGTTGGTTCAGATAAGCTGAATTGAACGTTATTTTAGAAGTTGTATATAGAATTAAAGAGATTCTATCATTTTCCTTCATTATTATAAATGAATAATAATATATCAGTGTGGGCTCCTTCATTATTTTGTTTGCAAGATTCTTCTCTATGATTTTGTTTGGGGGAAAGTGACTTTTTTGTCATGCTTGAATCTTGATCCATTGTAAATAACTTGTTTTTTTTATTTTTCACTCTTTAGGGTTACGTGAAAGGACAAAATGATGTTAAATTCAAACCATTGACTAATTATTATAGTGGATGCAATTATGTACTGTATGTGATATGATATTTCATTAGAAATTTTCAATTTATTAATATTGGCATGTTTTTGTATCCTACTGCGCATGTGTGATATGAATTTGTATCCTAGTGCGCGTGTGTGAAATAGCGGTGAAATCTAGGTTTTGAAAATTTATTTTTCTTAAGGTCTTAGGTTTGGTTCGAATCTCTAGATACAAATTGCTTATCGAATACAAAAAAGATTTGGATCCTATCTTTGATTTTTCTCTCCTCTCCTTTTCTCTTCTAACTTTAGTTTGACTCGATTGCGATGAAAATGAAATTAAAAACTTCAATATTCTCTTTTAGTTCGACTCGATTGCGATGGAAGTGAAATTACAAACTTAAATAATTTTCCGAATTTTTCTCCTAACTCTTTATCTCTCTCTTAATCTCGCTCTCACTCATTATTAACAAAAAAAAACTATAATCAAGAGAGGCCGATTAAGAGAAAGATAGAGAATAATGAGAGAGAATAAGAGAAAAATGAAGGAGGGAATCCAAATTATATAGTGTGAATCAAAATGAAAATAACACAAATGTTTCAGGTTCCTTGTTTGAGAAAAAACCACGACTTGATCATATGATTATAAGGGAGTAAACATAACATTCACTTGTGACAAAAAACAAATGAAAGAATTATTATAGATAAAAATAACCTGCTACTTATCATCGTGGAATGAAGGATTAATAAAAATTATAATTCATAGTCTCAATTCAAAACTCTATAAAATTCCAATAGCCTCTCTCTTCTATGTATTCATGTATTATTATTCTCAATGTAGTTGTAAAACTCCTCCCATGTATACTTTTATCTGCAAAATTTCATGGTGGAGAGTATAATCCTATACACCAACTTGTCCATGTCTCTGAATATGACTTTTCCAGCTATAACTCTCTGATTTTGCATCTTCATCGTCGTCTTCCATGCTATCACCTTCGGTTCGGGATGTCCCTCCCCGGGATCCTGTAGCTAAATGAAGGGGACTTTGTGGAGAACCGGATGCCGAACTGCTACCTTTGGAAGATCCATTGTATGGTTCTTGAGACATCCATAAACCTCCGAGAACTACAACAGAGTCGTTACCGCTTGCAGCTGGAACTCTCCGTGTATGAAGCCGGTATTTCTGCAATAATAATAATAACAAACCGTAAATCAAATCTCCAATCCTAACATGATAACACGCTCAAATCTTAATCTTTAAGGCCTCATAACCAGACACTGTCTAGTATACCTTGCTTGTATCTACGACTGAGGATACCGATACTTGAATAACGACATAATGTGATTGATAATCATCGAACACCTAGTAACTAAGCGTAAAGCATATGGTTAAGAGAAAAAAGAATACCAAGAACTCACTTGCAAATGGCTCTTCACTTCATCATTAGTCAGGCCATCGACTTGCATGAGTTCTCTGATTTGCTTTGGCGTTGCTGCAGCAGTAAAAGAGTCTATTAGACTAATGAACCAAACATGATGTAATATTATGGCAGCTCACCAAATATATGAATGCAAAACTTCAAAAGCGAAATCATTTGGTCTCAACTCTTTGATTCCTAGGGGAATGAGGTCTGGTATTCTCGAGTTTGTTCGCGAGATGAGTAAAGTCTGATTAAAAGTTGTTCCAAGGATAGGCCTATAGATTGACATGTACTATATATAATACTCCTATATGAATCCTGCCAATGTTAACTTTGTTATGTATAGCCGGTTCCAAACCAGATAAAAGAAGAGGATTGTGTTAGGCAGTCAACAGAAAACTTTGTCGAATCTCTATGACATGGATCATAACTTTACCAATGAGCAAAACAGAACAACATTCAATTTCAAATTTCAGGCGTCAAATCCCTAACATTCAATTTCAAACATGTTGCATATCCTTCCATTTACTAATCTACCAAACCAAATTGGTCAAAATTGAGCACTATAACCTAACAACAAAATAATCAAACTTAACTAAATGCACATTTCTAATTTAAGAAAGTAAAGCACATGCTACATCACAAAAACATAAAATTCATTAGAGTCATAATGATTTCAAATTCAAACCTTGAGAACCTCCAAGCTTCTGCAATGCATTAACAAATCTCCTATGCAACTCCGGCGACCAGCACCTCCTCTGTTTCCTAGCAATCTGCTGCGGCTGAACTGGCGCACTTCGCAAACTCGGCTGCACCGTAGGAGGAGAAGACGAAACAGAAACAGCCCTGCTAGAACTACTCCTCGATCCCCTATCAAATCCTTCCCTCAAACCTTTCACTCCAGGCAGCATAAAAGACAGTCTATTCACACCACTTTCATCTTTCTCATCTTTAGGTGCAGCCAATGTAACCGTCGTCACCGGAACAGAAGCATAAGTAGAAAATGGCATAAAAGCACTTCCTCCATTTCTATTACTACTACAAGATTGAAAACGATCTTCAGCTACAGTCACAGATTTCTCTTCCTCTTCCCTTTTCTGTCATCACCAAATAAAAAATAATAATTAAATTAAATTAAGCTTTTCTATAATAAATAAATAAATAATATTCTATTTTAATTGTTGTATTGTATTATGTATTATGTATATTGTATAGTACCTTGGTTTCTAATATATTTTGATTGTTACGAACTTTATGATCATGATCAGATTCAGAAGCATTATTATTATTATTATTATTAGTGGCGGTGGTTGTGGTGGTTGTGGTGGTGGTGTTCCATAGCTGAACAGAACTCATCCAAGTCTTCTTATCTCTGCATTCATTATTATTCTTATCTCTATCAATATCATGATTTTCCTCACTATGATCAATCTCTTTCTTCAACGGAATAAACTCTTCCAAAACCGGCACGCAATTGTCGCGTCTGCATTTCTCCAATTCCTCCTTCAAAATTAAGATTGCTGTAACACACGAAAATAATAAATAAATTGAAATCAAGAGGAAGAAGAATTAGGAACATATAAAATAAAATAGATGAAACGTAAGAAGGAATTACCGTCGTTTAAGAGGAGCATGGAGAGAGGTAGTTCGCGTTTGAATGCGTGGATCTTATTGAGTTCTTGTTCCAATCTGGAGAGAAAATCGTGGAGTTTAGAGAGTTTATGAGAGGAAGTTTGAATTGTGGAAAGATTGTAGAGAAAACTAGCGATGGTTTTGGGAACGAAAGTGGGTGTTAAATCTAAACTCAGTTCAGAAGAAACAGAAGCCATTGGATTGGATTAGATCTTGTTTGATGATGAATATAAGCCGTTGGATTGGGATGGTTGGATGAGAGGAAGATTGTGGGAGAGAAATAGTGAGTAGAAGATGTAATGGGATTTATATAATAGAAAAGATTGGGAATGAGGAGAGTGAGTTGAGATAATTTTGAGGATGGAATGGAATAATAAAAGGAATAAATAGCTAGTGTAATAAAGTGGGTTAAATGTGAATGGGAAGGGTAAAATGGAGAATGTGGAGATTCTGTTGAAGGGAGAGAAGGAGAAAGCAACGACGAATCAAGTTTTGTGAGTCACTTTCGGGTCATCGCGTATTTAATCCAACACTGCTTCATCACTTCTTACACCTTCTTGCTTTCTTTATTGTTTATTTTCTTATACCACTATTTCAATTGTATACATATAACAAATTATATAGAAATATAATGTTAATCATCTAATTAACATTATTATAAATGTATATTTGGATTTTTATATAAAAGATAAACTGTATCTAGGGGTATAATCGGTTCGATTTGGACCGATTTTAACTCAAAAAATTGTCCAAACCGATGATATCTTCATCGGTTTGGTTTGGTTTGGTTTTAATATTTATTAAAAATGGAACCAAACCAAACTAAGCAGTTTGGTTCGGTTTGGTCTGATTTGGTTATTCGGTTTACAACACATTTTATTCCTAAACATTATATTCATTTTTTTATCATTTGCTCTAATATTGTTCGATTTATTTTATGCTATTATTTTTTAAAATAATATATTTCATACTCTACTTTTCAAACAACTTACAAGTTGTTCTTAATCCATACGAAATATTTACATCATTTTCATTGCATTATAAAATAAGTTCACTATCGAATACAAAAGTTGACACTTGACATGAGAAAGTTGTGAAGGAATTTGAAAGTTTAACAAATAAAACACAACAATAAAGATAAAAGGTTTCAATACACATAAATTAACATATTTCACACCTCAAACACCATCAAAACTATTTTGTAATAAGTCTAGAAGGAAATTCGTTGAAGAAGAAACATAAAAGATAAAAAAAGTGAAAAGTAACGGAAAGAACTTGAAGATGAATAAAGAAATCATAATCTATAAGAATGACGGTGACGAGAGAAACAATGGTGACAGATAGCCAAAACAACAGTTTGGTGAGAACAAATTTGTATGGCTTAGGGTTTCTATTTTTTATGTTTGGAGTTTGGTTTTACCTACATATTTGGTTCAAAGAAAGGAAATATAAACAAAGATGCATAAATGTTGGATCGATACAAAATTTGAGCTTATTAATTAGCTAAATAAAAAATTAAATTTGTATTTAAAGTCACCGGTTCGGTTCATCGGTTTGACGGTTCCTAAAAATTAAAACCGAGAACCGAACCAAACCATCTTGATTTTTATTGGTTTGGTTCGGTTTTTGAACCAAACCAAAAACAATTGTTTTTTTTTTGTTTGATTTGGTCTGGATTATCAATTTAATTGATTTTTTCTGATCCGTTTACACCCCTATCCGTATCCCTGATGTTATAAAATTAAAAATGTCAATAAAAATAATATAATAGTTTGTTAGTTTTCGGAACACATTTTCTCATTTTTCTTACCATTTATTTGAATCATCTTTGAGAGAGGTATGTCTCATAGTAAAACATTTAATCTTCAATCATATTAGTAGAGAAAATTCAATCAAATCCACTAATGTATGTTTCTTTCAATCCAATTATACATTAGAATATCTATTAATCTAAATGTCAATCTACCCTCTACTGGATCAGTTAAGAAATTTACAATTATCTATTTCTTTATAGATATTCAAACCCTCCAAAATATATCATATAAATATCATATCTAACAAATTCATATCAATATTTAAAATTTGATAACTCCTTACCATAAATCACGTGTTCCAAAATATATCAAAAACACATCTACCTATAAACTACGAATAGAACAAATTTCATGAATAAATGATAAAGAAATAAAATGATATTTAAGAATAATACTCCATCTATAAAAATAATAAGGAAAATATTCTTAAAATTATGTTACTTGAAAAAAAAAACTAATTGTAACTTATTGTTGTACCGTGGTTTATGTCAATCTTTACTATTACTATTTTAAAATAAATAACACTAGAACCTATTTTTTAATCCAAAATAATA
Organism: Lathyrus aphaca; assembly: GCA_963966055.1. NCBI lineage: Eukaryota > Viridiplantae > Streptophyta > Magnoliopsida > Fabales > Fabaceae > Lathyrus > Lathyrus aphaca. Next base: position 128,279,745 of record OZ014521.1, on the reverse strand, counting down.
ATTTATTTGAAGTGTAACTTTTTTAACAAGGACAAATAGATATAGATTGAAATATCTTGTTTCCAAAATTTATCAATAAGACACTAACCGGACAATAGCTAGCTAGCTATATAAATTATAATCAATCATACCAGCTGTTTTATTTTATTTATTTATAGAAAAACCAGAGATATTTATGATCATGCTTATGTTTGGTCTAATAGAGACCTAAACCTAAAAATAAATAAAATAAAAAACCTATAATATCCCTATCCCTATCTCACTAAATTAACCATATCAGAAAATATTTCATCATTCTTGACACTCTTGTATTATTACAACATATAGTACTAAATAAAGATAAACCTTATCTTGTGTTAGCTTTTTCTTATCAAGTTGGACATAGTGGGCACATAATAATTAACTACAATCCATATATGAATATTTTGATTTTGGAGGAACCTTCAACTACACCTAAGAGATAAGAAGAATATTTAGTTTTTTGATCTATATTTTATTTGTATCCTGTTGGTCGTGAATCTGAACTTTCAGAATCTCTCATTGTCAAAATTTAGCACATTATTCAAGATGATATAGTACGTTACCAATAGAGACTAAGTTAAAGGTGCGATCCAAAGTGAATTAGGTGGAATAATTTGATGGAATTGGAAGGTTTGGTATCCATCGACAATATACGATATTTAAGGAATGGCCATTATCACTTCCAAAATAATTCCCACTCCTACATTAAGTTCATCATGAAGGGACATAGATTTGCTTCGGTCAACAAATCTCATCAAAATTGGATGATATGTACTATTCAAATTTTATATTTTTTTTAAATTTATTATTAAAATAAAAGTTTAAATGATTTTTTTTAGACTATTTGATTAAGATTGAGCATGGCCTAACATTATAAGGGTGTGACTGATTTTTGGAAGGAATATGATATGGAAATGAACATGCTTTTTTAAATGTAATTCATCTGATTTTTGGAAGGAATATGATATGAAAATGAACATGCTTTTTAAATGCAATTCATTTCAAGTTGTGAGTTTATATTTGAGTTAAATTTTAGTTGCATTTAATTTGTATTTGAATTTTGGTTAGTATATGTTCTGGACTGTGTACGGGGCTGTCTCACCATCGGGCACGGTCAAATCTATTGTTATGTCATGGAAGGTCCAAAGAAACAATTCAATATCTTGTAGCCGTTGAAGCAACTTCCCTACGTGCTTCCTAGAGGACACGTGACCAATTGACCCCCGCATTTCACGGAATCGTTTTGCCTTCGATGAAGAGCAAGTTTTCGATTTTCGAAGATCGCGGGACAGTTGACCCAGGATGAAAACCACGTGTTAGTCTTCCCCTACTTTCACGTAGGATCCTGGTAGTCTCCCATTGTGGGCTTGAGAATCTAGCCCATGATGGATACCTTGGCCCAACGCTGAGGGTTTTCAATAAATATTGTCTTTCACAAGAGGATTTAGTATTTTGAATCACTTCTTTCATACCTTCTACACTTGCCTTTTTCTTCACTGTGATTCTCACTTTAGCATCGGAGTGCCTTGCAGGTACACCCCCACCTCTCCATCAACCACAGAAGCTACGTGTTACAGGTCATTGATGATCCATTCTGATCAAGTGAAATTAGTGGTTTCGTCTGTGGGAACTCTCTGATCTCTCGTCTTTCTTCCTTGTAACTGAAAGAAAAAAGCATTCATTCCAAAACAACCAATCATCATGACCAACCAGCACGTTGACAACCACATCCACGATGTCGCTTTCGCTGCCTTCACTGCCGGCAGCGACAACAACAACAACAATGGAACCATAGCCAGTGAAAGTGACCTTAGGGACGGGCAAACTACCTCCCCCTCCTGACCAAGCGACCTACAACGCCGCCCATTAGTTCGTGAATCCTGGAGTTTACAAACCAAATCCTGTTTCGCCCAACGCCGACCCTACCATGGTGGCCCTGTTCGCGGCACTCAACCAGACTAACTAAATATTTTTCGCCCTGAATGAACGGATTGCCATGTTGGAGAATGATCGTCGTTCACAATCTCCCTCGCAGAGACGTCGACAGTACGATTTTGGAAGCTCGTCCCTACGATGACAAGAGCCTTGTTCACGCTCTCCACTACAGAGAACGTCGACAGGACGAGTCTCGGAGCCCGCCGTTGCGACAACCCGAACGTATCTCACGACTAAAGAAGCAGTTGAAAATTATGAATGTTCTTTCTCAACCAAAAAAGACTTCCAAGGTTCAAACCAAAAAGCCTTTCACTCCAAGGATACTTGAGGCTGACCCCAATCTGACCCCCAAGAAAACTACCGAACAAAATGAGAGTGACAATTCTAGTCCTGAAACTGAAGGTCCCAAGGTAAAATATTTCACTTATTTTTCCAAGTTGTTATTTGCATAACTTTGACTTTCGATTCACCTTCATTTTGAATTTTTTCATAGGTTACAACAGATGGTTCTGAACAACAAAAGATTCCATAAATCATACTTGTAAGTAGAAGTGATACATCTTATCACCCCACCAGCATTCCCACTTATCATCCAACTTCTCCCAAAGATTCGACTAAAGAGTCTACAAGTGAAGTGACAAACCTGTTGGAGAATCGCAAAAGGATTCTCCGCCAAAAACTACAACTCAACATTCTCACACCAGTGACTCTGAGAATGAAGATGAAAAGGTGGATATGCCCTTATTGAGGTGTAAGCAGGTGTAGAGATGCAGAATGTTGACGAAGTTGCTAAAGACATATCTAAATATGGCTCTCCAACAATTACAAACCAAGGCACTGGTGGCTCAGATGACGAAGAAGAGGATCAATCCATGTTCAAATTTCATACTGAACTCGCTGATGATGAAGATGGTGAACAAGAAAACGAGCATGAGAATGAGAAACCTAATGACAAGTCCAAGACCATCCCAAATTTTGATGCTGCCAAAGAGACTAAGGCACCTTCAACTTGAACCTTTATTACCTTCTCCCTAGAAGAACTAGAGTCGCTAAAGTAAAGCAACCCAATGGAATATCTGAAGGCCATCATCACTGCAAGGAGTAGCTCAATTGAGAAAAGTTTCAGTACTTCAATAGTATCGGGTGGCCAATCCACAAGCAAACCTGGTGACGAATTGCTCCTAAAAATCAAAGAAAAAACATTTGACATTGATCTGCTCCAACTCTTAGAGACTGACACTTATGCTTGCTTTGGAGTTAAAGATCCCCTGAAACAAGTTAACATCTTAGATGCTTCTCCATAAGTTGAAGATGTCATCATAGATCTAGGATTGTTTATTGATCAAGTTGTTACTGACCTTAATCCGATACGGGATGCTTCAAACAAAATCCAAAACAAAACAGAGACCCAAGTAGCTGAATGGGATGTTGTCACTAAATCTTCTGCAAGGGTTGCAGAATTGGAAAAAGGCTCTGAGCGAAACAAAAGGGAGGTCGAAGACTGTGATCAAATTATCAAGGCTTGGGAGCAACATATAAAGAAATTGCAAGCCAAGATCACTAAAGCCAAGGAACGTAAAGATGAACTTAAAAAGCTTGATCGAGACGAACTGGACAAGGAAATCAAAGTTGGCATGCATTATGTCAACAAGGCTCAGAAACTAGTAAGTGAAATTGACAGCCCCAAATCCAAAAAAATTGTTTGTGAATAACACTTGAAGCTTCAGAGGTCAAAGTATCACAAGATGGAGGTCGAAGTATCCTTTCGATCCATGGGTAGGATTACCTTCCAAACTATGTCTTCAGGCGAAAATGTTTTAAGTTTAACTTTTTTATTGTAATATTTTTCTACTTTTTTTTTTGTCTTTTCAGTTGCTCTAAGGCTTTTAATATTTCTTCTCCTTGTGAATAATTCAAGCCTTTTTAATAATTAAGATGCATAGTGAAGATCTATGATTCTCTCCGATTTTGCCTTGTGAAAAATTGCCACCACCATTCAGACTAATCTAGCCTTGAGATTAAAGTCTTTGTGAATAATTTAGCCTTGTTAATAATGTTGTGGAATCTAATGAAGAAAATGTGCAAACCGAAGTTAATGTTGAGTAAGATAATGTTATTGTTAATAATGTTATGGAAGCTGATGTTGTTGTGACTACTATTGTGCAAGGTGGTAGTGGTGTCAATGTTAAATTAGGTGGAAGTGGAACTTCGAGCAATCAACATTGATTAATGATGAATAAGGTGTTTCATCTGAGGCAAAGTTTTATGATGAAACTCAAGATACCGATAAATATGATGGTGATTATATTGGTGGTGATGATTTCTCTGGAGCTTTGGATGTTTGAAACTATTAGCATATCCATTTTATGATTTTTTGCTTGATGTAGTATCAAAAGAAGAAATTAGTAATTTAAGTCTTTAGCTATACACTTTTCAATTTTGTTTGTTTTATTATCGGGTTTTTTTGTTATGGAGTATGAAATTTAAATTTACATGATAAATGGTGTTGTATTATATATTTATGTCATAAACGAGGCATTTATAAGTATAAAAACATAGGAGTGTGTCATACATGTGTCACTTATACCTTTTTGAAATTCATTTTTAATTTTCCATAGACCCGTACAAGTTTGCGAGTTGAGTCTACGGACCCTTTACGAGTCTGAGTAGACTCACGAGTTTGACAACCTTGCTTGTGAGCGTTGCGAAAGGAGGATGAATGAAAACCTCCTAGATTTAAGGCTAAAAATATTGGGCATGGAGAAATGATTAGGACTAGGCGCTACTGTTTACCAATAAACATAATCATGTGAAGTTAAGGTTTTTCTCGAGACACAAAAGTCCAAGAGTTCGCAAACAGACACGTATCTCCCTTTTAGTATGCGGTTATGATTTTTCTACTTGTCTAACCCTAAAAAAAACTAGAGTCAAAAAAATAATCTCGCCACCCCCATGAAAAACATCAACGATTAGACAAAGCACCGAGTTTGGGATGAAAGAGGGGCGAAGAAGCGATATATGATAACACCGATTTCATGCTTAAAAATGTTCTTGGTGAGAATGGAATGGGGATTATAGAACATATCCTGGTAGCATAAAGATTTTGAATCTCTTTAAGGCATGAAGGAACTTTATATTAAGAAGGTCGACAATAGGGAATTCGGGGAAAAAAAGAACATGGTCAGTCTATTCCGGATGACTTCACTCTTAAACATTTCGCTCATTATGCCTCATGCTTGGGGGATTGTGTATATTCTAGAATTCCACAATAATCAAGAACCTGGTCGGGCAGTAGGGTTAACCTAGCCCAAATAACTACACTCTTAAGCATTTCATCCCCCATACCTCATGCTTAAGGGATTGTGTACATTTCAGAATAGACATGCAAGCATAAGGATAATGGTTCAGTCTTAGGAACGAGTCGAGCATGAACCATTTCAAGTCTAAGAACGATATAATTTGCCCTAATGTCTGAATATCTATGACAAGAATTTATGGATATTTATCATGTGACGTCAACACGTCTGGATATGTCTCCCTGACACCGTTATTACTAGATATTTTACTATTATGGCCATTGATAAGCAGTTAATCACATTAGTTTTCCTTATTCCATATCAAGTCAAGGGAAGCAAATATAAATATGAATATTTTTCAAATTGAATTCATCCGAAGAGATTACCTATCACGAATCTTTTTTACTAGCATTAGAGAAGTTATTAAAATGGTGTTCTTTATGTGAATGCAATAATCATAGATTTATGTATATGACACGAGTTACAATTGTTTGAAAAATAGTTCAAAAATGAAAATAAAAGAAACAAATTGAAAAGGGTATTAAGATCATATGAATAAATCATGATGATAAATATTTAATTAAAGAATATTGAAAAGGGTATTAAGATCATACAAATAAGTCATGATGATAAATATTTAATTAAAGAATATAATGATTATTTAAATTGCATCATGTTTAATATTATTCTATCTAAGATAGTAAGTGTTATAAATGTGCCTTAAAACCTTTATTGATGAAGAGAAGGAAAACATATTTTGGAGATTGAATTTATCGCAAAAATTGGAAGTCTTAAAAAATAGGACGAAAAGTCGAAAACCCTTGAAGTCATTTGACCAAATTTTAAATTCCCCAGATGCAAGTTTTCTTTCGGAACCTTGTATTAAGGAACAAATCTCCAGGTCTGCTTGATGAATATCTGCATCCGAAAGAATCTTTAGCTTTCTAGGGTTTAGGGTTTAGGTTTATAAGCCTCTTGGGGATGAGATTCATTTTTAACCGGGAGTGCTTTAATACCCGCTCCCCTGGAATGTTTAGGAGCCCGGGTATCTAACCCACTCAAATCTGATTTGAATTCATACAGACCCCTGGTGCCTTTACGAGCTTCTCATGCACTTTTCATCAATTTCTTCTCAGGAACTGATAAATCAGTCATTTTTTCTGCAAAAGGGAAATAATTTTGCATAAAAGTGAAGGGCGACACAAACAATACATGAAAATAATAATTACCCAAGAAAATAAGAAGTCGGTCGTCGGTTAAAGGAAGTAATTCCTTAACTTTCATCATACAGAAAGAATAAAAATAGTTAAGGATTCGATCTCGGTCTCAGTTAGTTTTTCATAATCAAACCCCGTGATGGACAACGGGTCCTTTGTCCAGTAATGAGGGAAGTGTGGGTGTTCGTCCGGGGCATACAAAACCTGAGGATACGTCGGCCCACCACAAACTTTAATAAAGCGGTATTTGTAGTTCTTATAATTGGACACATATGCTTGAAGGAAGCTTCTTCGTGGAATTCTACTGAATTGAATCCAACTTCTATTAAAAACTCCTTTCACCTCGAAGTATGAAAAGAGCAAGTCGATGGTTGGGTTAATGAATAAAACCTCACACACTCACTCAAAGGCTTTTATAAATCCCTAACTATTCAGACGTAGCTGATATGGAGCGACATTGACAGTCTTTAACACATCAATTTTAAAATCAGTGAAGAGTATTTGGATGTAAAAATCCTCAAGAATGCTCGGACAGAAGAAGAAAAAATCTTCAGTAACATTCTTTGGCCGGAGAGTACAAACTCGCTTATGAGGAACACATGCTTCCAAGATAACATCCTCTTCAGAACTGGTAGATGATATGTTATGTAAAGAACAGAGTGGTGCAATGTCATAATTGTCAGCAACATTGTTCTTATAGTTCATGACTTCCGAGTTGAATGGAGCAGCAGTTTCCATTAAAAACTCCATTGACCCTGGAGAATCAGAATCAAAGTCACTCTTAGAAGAAAGAACTTCGTCATAAAATTTATTCATAATGCGCAAATACTCTTCTATTCCTAAAGGAACATCTAATGCTCGGGTAGATTCTTCCCAAAGTCTTCTTCTTTCTTCGACACTTTTATAAACATTATTTCCCGCATCATCGCATTTCCTAAGAACTACCATGGCAACTGAAATTAAAATGAGAAAAAGAAAGAATCAAAATACCTGAGTAAGAGTGATGAACTTGAGGACTTGGGGCGTGTTTAAGAAGTGTAGGCGTAAGAGGAGTAAGAAAGGAAGAAACAACTTTAAATATAGAGGTCCAACGTTCAAGAATAGCTAGAGACTAGCCACTCATGAAGCATTAAAGTCATCATAGCGCTATGAATTGTAAAAGGTGTGAACTTTCAATGCCTATAATCTGCCACACAGAAGCCTATAAAAAGATCGGATTATAAACCAGCCGCCCTAAAATATATATGGGCTCAATGTACAACTGAGCACTATACCCGTAAAACGGGAATAGAACTCGGGGGGCTTATGTTCATACCAATATATTTTTAGGTCGGTCTAGGTAGTCGGACTTGATAAGGCGTGAACTAAGCTGCTAAAAGGGAATGAAGTTGAACTAGCACAATGGTAAGAATATCAACCATTACAACTCGGACCAGTCTCATACTAGACCATATCAGTATTGACCATGATACTCAACCCGTCTTCTATAAGGTCAGTTACCATATTTCCATAACTCGACATCCGGGAACGAACTCACCCAGCAGGCAAAACGATTGTAATGGCTACATCATATCAATGCAGATGTTACTTAGCCTTAAAAGTAGGCAATCATGAAGGAGAGTTGTAATACCTCAAAATTTGCCCTCTCATTTTCATGCCATTTAGCATATCCTTTCATACATTGCATTGCATTTAGATCACAATTGCATCATAATCATACATGAACATACATCTCCATTTGAGCTTTCACAGGTTGCGACTGGCCTTTATTTCTTCATGCAGCACGTGCACAATAATCTCAGAAGAAGCCAAAAGTTCTCGGTTGATTCAGAGGAGTTTAAGCAAAACATCAGTTTTATGGTGCAGTTTGCAAAAGTTGTAACTTATGCTCGGAAACTCATTTTGGCTTGAAACTCTATAGTTTAGACCGTTTCGGTATTCTCTACAACTTTTGTGTTCGGCTCGGAGGCCAATTCATCAAGGAAAATGGCGGGATTTATTTGTTTCTGAAATTTCGGTTTCGCCGATTAACTGTGCTAGCGGGATTCGAGAGTTCGTAACTTCTGATTGGGTTAACATGTCTGAGAGATTCATATTCCAAAAGTTCCGTCTTGATATCCTTTCCAACTTTTGGGTTTTGGCCGAGAACTAATTCTTTGAAGAAGATCTCAGAATGTGCGAGTCTTTAGAGTCGACATAGTGAAAAACAGTGCTGAACCGGTGAGTTTTGAACACTAAAAAATTCATAACTCTTGGCTCGTTCATCGAATTGATGTCTTTTCGGTGCCTAAAATTCCGTTTAGATGTTATCTTCATTATGTGAATTCAGTTTGGGTTAGGTCCGAGCGGAAGGATCTCGAAAATGCGAATTACCAGTAAGGTTCTTTGATGCAGTGCACTGTCTGTCAGATTTTGTAAAATTCATAACTCGGTCAATTTTCATCGGATTTCACCCGTTCTTGAAGCGTTGGTTCACAAATTTTATCCTCTTTAAGTTCAAATACAAACACGAGTTCGAACGGTACTCCAAAGATTGTCGTTTTGGTTTATTTCACAAAACTGAAGTGTTGAACCGAAGGAAAATGCTGAAAGTGGTTTCACGAGAAAATTCATATCTCCCTCGTCGTTTGTCCGGTTGAGCTTAGATTTTAACACTAGGTCACTGACTTATAGATCTATAACTTTGATGACAAAGTCGAGTCGATATTATGCTCCGAAGAGGTTGGCCTCGTCACATTTTCGAGTAGCGGACACCAAATAAGCCGAAAAAACAACTTATTCAGTGACGTCTTGCAGCTTAAACGTATCGATCGCACTTGATTTTGATCGTATGACGTCCGTTATTTTTGTGTTGCAACTGTGATTCAGAGGCGGACGATATTGTGGAAGGCTCAGAGTCGAAATTTCTTGCCGAAGATATTGTTATTTTCACTTAAGCCGAAATTCTACCTTTTGCCTTTCATTTTACACTCCACTATATATTCTTTTGACCCACAATTTGTCTCATAACTTCAATCATAATTTACAAACACCAAAAAACTCTCACAAACTCTCTCTAAAGGATCAAAGTTCATTCTCTCAACTCTTTCTCAAGAACACAACAACAACTTCATCAAGAACTCAAGAACACAACAATTCCGATCAAGCTTCCGATAGTCGAGCCGCCACGAACCACCACCTTCGGTCAACTTCACCACCGTGCGACCACCATCTTCCGCCGCCGGCAGCCACGCGGCCTCTCCTCCTCTCCTCCGTTCATGATCGCGTCTCACTTCCTCCGGATTCACAATTTCTTCGTCGATTCTTCATTCGGTAAGCTTCTTAAACTTTAATTCATGAATAATTGTTGCATTGTTTCTTGAATTGAATTTTGAAGTTGAATTCATATTATGGAGATTATGTGCATTGATTCTTGATGTGGTTGTTGATTGATGCTTGATTAATTGATCCTAATAATTGTTGTTGTGCATAATTGGAAATGATTGTTAAAATTGACATAGACTAATCGATGCATGTTAGATGTTTGATAAAATTCTTAAGAGAGTTAATTATTGTAACTTGATATTGATTGAAGTGCTTGACTTTTGAATTCATGTTTGTTTCATTGTGTAAATTCGGAATAGGATAGGTTGAAGCTTAATTGTTGATGTTGTTCATATGTCGCGTGTCGATAAGTGCGTTTTGGTCATAACTTCCTAACCGTAGCGCGTTTTCGCGAATGTGAATAGTGTAAATTGACTTTGTTGATTATTCCTGAGCCATTGGTAAACTTTTTAGTCGATTTCGGACAATTTTTTTCGGCTATTTCGCTACTGCCAACCGATAAAATCGGCCAAAAAGTACCACTTCCGAGCGGAATTTTCAAAATCCGATTGCATATTTGAATCCGTTGGCACGTTTGCAAGTTACCATGCGATTTTCGTTCAATTCCGAGTCGGTGATTTTTGACGCGTTTTTTCGTTTTAAGGCTTTTTAAGTTCGGTTTGGTGCAATTTTGATGCATTGATCTTGTTTTGACTTGTACTTATGTTTGTTGATCATTTTCCATTCATTGCATGTAAATTTATTTGATTTTGGTTTGAATTTGCATGTTGTTTATGTTAGAGCATAAGTGCTGCCCCGTTTTGAAACGTAAATTTCAATGCATGTCCATGACTCGTACATTCATCTTTCTATTTGATTTTGAGTTGTGAGACATAGGTGCAACTTCCGGTTGCACCTCTTTTTTGTTTCTAATGTGTTTGTTGAGTTCATGCAAGGTTCTCGCAAATATCTTAACGACGGTCGTTTGGTTGGTATTCCACTTTATTTGTGGGATACCTTTGGATTCAAATGATATTTTGTGCCGTTGTTTTTGTTTCGATTATGGGGGATCTTCACAAAGCAATTATGGAAGATGAGCATTTATTTTTCTCATGGGATATTACAAGGCTTGGCTTGAAGTTTTTTTGGATTTCTTTTATGTGAAAGAATCGGCACTTCGACCAAGTAAGTAATCTCGATTATCTACTTTAATGCACCATTTTAGTCGTATGCGGCTTAGGATCATGTAACTTAAGGTGCATATTGAGCCCTCCCACCTGATGCATTGGATTTATTTGTGATTTTTGATGATATGTATCGATTTCGGAACTTAGGGATTAGGTTACGAACCATTAGGATCGCTTCCTTTCACTTCCCCTTAAAATCCACTTTTTTGTCCGTTTCGTCGCAATTATTAAAAATATTTTTAAGTGAGATAAAATTCTGGAAAAATTCATGAGTAATCCTTATGCTCTTAATTAATTTGTCATATTTTTTGTTTCCATATTTGGGTGGTTTTAATAATTAATTTGGATTTTAGATCATAAGCTGTCCCAAAAAGGGGTGTTTTGGCATAAGGGGCCGAAATCGTTTTTTCCCCATAGGTGTGAAACCTATTTTTTGTGTGTGATTAATCACTGTAATTTGTGACATTATGATGCCCCTTAGGCATTTTTTTTCATAATTTTAGATGCCCTTTTTGATCCACTTTGTGGAGTTGTTTTTGGTGATCATGTTTTGTTACCTTGTTAGTCAAGGAATTGTTTTGGCACTTTGGTGCATAATTTTGTATAATCCTTTTGGATAATTTAAGATAATGACTATATCATTCCAGGGATTTAATTTCATAATTTTTAAAGGCTATTTGCTATTTTTCCATGTCACCTAGATCCTAGGTTGATTCATGTGTCTATTTGTTGTATAACTTAAATGATAAGAAGGCATTCATGCCATTTGCTTGGAATATTTTTTGGTAACTTTTAGGAGTTAATTATAGGTCATTTGTATGCCTTTAATTCCAGTCATAGGTCATTTTTTGAACCATAATCATTTGGTTTGTTTTAGTGTTTCAAAGTGCATACTTATGTGAACTAGTTTAACTTAAACGGGTTGCTAATCTCTTCTCATGTTTAACTTGAATTATGTGGAAATCATCAATGCCTATTCATGCATCTTAATTGCATCTCATACCTTGTATGCTACTTACCCATAATCATTTCATGCATATTCACATGCCATTCTTCCTCAACTTTCATCATGTGCGATCTTATGCGTTTTTGTTCGTTTCTTCTCATATCTTCTTCTCATTGTTCCATATGCCTATTCCATTGCATCCATGATTGTATATTCATTAATCTACATTCATAAGCATTCACTACTGACTTTGATGTTCATTTCATGTATTAATTCATGCTTGTAAGTCATATGCATTCATACTTCATCCATAAACCCTAATTTACATCTATGTGAATTTATGTGAACTTTTTGTACATAGTTTGACATAGTTTGACCTTGTGAGGTATCCTAGCATACTTAGGGACTTATATCATGTAGCTACTGACTTTAGAAGTCATGTAACCTTTAGGTACCCTCACCTTTAGACTTAGGTCTTATTTTGAACCTAGTTCCATTCTAGGACGTTTATGGTACTTAATCGCTTTCATGCTTTGATTTTACTTCCAATATGCATTGTCATGCTAACTTTTGTTTTGTAGGGGGGAAGATTGAGGTAAGCATTACTTCATTCCCATCTCTTATGCATTTTAATTGTGTTTGCCTTAGCACCTTGTGCTTTGCTTGTAGGTTTTCCCTTTCCTTAGAGATAACTTAACTTCCTTAGGAAGTAAGTTAGTTTCTAGTTCTTTTTTCTTCTTTTCATTTTCTTCCTTAGGATTAGAATACCTCATTAACCATAGGACCTCTCTTATCAATAAACAAACAACATTAGGATTGAGTCTTAGTCCCATAGATTTTTCCTTTTATCAACTTGAGTCATTCTCTTTCTCATCTCAAAAGAAAAGCAATAAAACATTTAATAAAAACCGAACAATCTTGTACGACACGAGACTTTGTTGCGGAGTGTTTATACGCGTCCTGTTTCGGGGCGAGGTGTAAATACTTCCCGCGATGGATAGGTCTTAGTACAAGACCGTTCACAAACAAATTCAAAACACTTCTTTTAAAAGCCAAAAACAAATAATAAACGACTATCCTGTGGGAACTTCTCTTTCTCATCTCATTCATTCACAACGCGAACTCGCGACTACTTGTCTCGCATGCAAGACGGTTAACGCACTCGTACCAGACGAGCCTGCAACACCTGAGCATAGACATACGCAGTTCCAGCGCATAAAAAACACAAACGAATAGTTCCCGCCTAGGTTAGGCGAACTACGTCGACTCTGATCCTCATTATCCCGATGAGGTACGTAGGCAGCGGGGTAGGGCCCGTTCGAGCACATTCTTTATTTTCCCTACATTTCCCCTTATTTCCATTCTCTTTTTCCAAGTTTCTTTTCTCATTTCCATTTCTCATTCCCATTCCAGTTAGCGGTTCATTTGTTCAGCAGCATATTATTTCTCACCCTTTGAAACAAGCAAGCAAGCGTGGATCCCGTCGGGTACGGCGGACGATCTGGGGTGCTAATACCTTCCCAGTTCGTAACCGACTCCCGAACTCAGATCTTTGGTTCGCAGGACCTTGTCCTTTCCTTCATCCTCAGGTTTGTGCAACATTACCTTTCCCATTCTTTCGGGATAAAAATGTCTGGCTGGCGACTCTACCTTTTCCGCGCCACTTTCGCGTTTGTACTAGGATGAAAATCCCGGGAGCGACAGCTGGCGACTCTGCTGGGGATGAACCTGATTCTTCCGGTTTCCCTTGTAGAGTCAATCCTAGCGCCTGTTTGGTTTTGTTCTTTGGGTGTATATGTGTTTGTTGCTGAGTGCTTTAGTTTAGCTTTACTGTTTTATTTACAGTTTTATTTACAGCTTTACTTTATCGCATTTATTTACCGCTTTCAGTATTTTATTTTCCATGCATCATATTATACTGGACTGTCTGGCTGTGCTGGTTTTCATTTTTTCTGTGGGTTGGGAGTTACTGTGAGATAAGCCAACTACCCGGCTTGAGTGCACCATAGGATTAGCGTGGACAGACATTGTACTCTTATGGTATCTCACCATGATGGGTGGCGATGTGTTCCACACCCAGATTGCGACCGTCTTGGAACTATTCTGTGTGGGGATTACCTCACTTCAGGGTACGACCTTGATAGTTATGTGCATCTGGTGACCGATCTTCGAGGACCTTAATGGAAACACCCCTCTCCAGTGATGACAGTGGCAGACCACATTTGTTGGCAAACCCACTCGCATCCGAGGGTCCATTGGGAACTCGCATAGGATGGCCTGGTTCTCTCATAGGAATTCAGTTAAAGCAAACTGTTCGTATGACGATAGTATTGTACCCTTCGGGATGAATGTACTATTGTTTCTCGATTCAGTGCTTGAAGCTGGAGACTTGTGAGGGATGCTTGTTTTTCCGGAATTCAGCTGAGGCCTCCCTGAGTAGTACATAATGCCAAACCGGTTCCCTGATTTGGTCATGAGCCATTTCTCGGAAATGGTGAAAGTATTATTGCTATTCGGCTTTGAGAGTCCGTGATGTTGACCCGAGTAGCACACCCGTGAGATTGGGAGGGGTTTACAGGTTTGCAGGAACCCTAAACTTCAACATACCCACTTTGCCAGTATTGTTCAGTGTTCTAGGGTTCTTTGATTCTGAGATCTGGGATTTCTATTCAGAGAAATTGTTACTGTGATTACCATTATGACCCTGATATTGTGACTGTTATTATGATTCTCCACAGACACTTGGCTCGTTGTTCAACTTCAACACCATCAGTGACTATTCTATTATGTGATCCAGTTCTACAGTTATTGGCTTTTCAGTTATGGGGTTCTATACAGAGATGGTGCTACTATTATGATTCTATTCAGACACTTGACTCATTATTCAACACCGGCACTAACATCAGATCATTGATCACATGCCTGTTGCATACATGACATCATAGCATTTTTGCATACATGTTCAGTTATTTCTGAGGATCACATATCTAAATCATGTTATTGGATTTTTCTGTATCAAGACTTGAATCAAAACAGATAGATTCCTCAGAAATAATTGAACATGGCATTTGCATACATCCTTGCATTCTTGACAGGTGTTCAGAGACAGATTCTTTTCCTGACTTGATTTCTCATCAGAATGGACAAATTGAATCACATTCATCAAGATATATATTTGAAGCAACTTTGGGCGGAGGTAATCAAACGAAGACCCAGCTGAGGCCATTCAGGGCAGAGGTATAAGCTTTATTTTAGAATCAGAAACTGTTGAGAGAGGAAGTCAACCAGATGAAGACTCAGATAAGCCGGTTATAGAAATCCTGAATGTAGTGTCAAGGAAACGAAGCTATTTTCATCCCTATTGAGGGGAACTACGCTGCTCTGATTCTCCATTGGTCAATGGAGATACGTAGGCAGAAGATCGTGCAAGATCTTTCCGAGCAACCTTATTTATTAACTTCATTTATCAACCTCTTCCCTTCAGATGTCGTTTGTCAGGATCCAATTTCAGCTTCCCAAGAGAGTCCTAAGGGCAGAGCATACGGGTAAAGGCCAAAACAACTTGAGAAGAAGTTTGATCATATTCTGATGACGTACGTGTAATAAGTTTCCTCATTTATGCATATTTGGAGTGGTTGAGCTAACTGCATCAGGATCGTCTCCGACAAAGCTTCCTTTGGGGTTTCAATGCCAAGTATGATTACCATTCTGGGGCACCTAGCCTTTTAATTGAAGATTGCAAGTCTTTTAGAGGCAAAAGTGAAGACGAGGTCCCGAATTTGATCGACTCAAAGGTCATCATGCCAGAAAGTCTGCTCACATATTGAAATCTCCTTATCAAATTGGCATCCTAGTTTGCAAAGGCATCTTCAGAAACAATAAGTCTAGACGGAGTCAAGTCTCCTCAATGACGGCAATGTTCAGCTTCTTTACTGCATTTTCATTTGTAGTTTATATTGTTTGTTTAAACATTTGTATGCATGCATGAAACTTATTTGTTTTTGAATGATAACCATAATAAAATGCACATGTTTTTCTTGAAGTAATCCATTCGTATTCACTCATGATTTTGTGTATGTGCATTGCAATACCAACTGTTGTGCTTAAACTCTATCAGGGAGGATGACGAAATGAAAACGCAAAAAACTTTAATTGTGTGCTTTTGAGAAAGACCCTGTTGACGATGTACAGGCATTGTTTCAAATCCTAAACACTGGAGATATAAGGGAGATAGACCCTCGCCAACCCATTTGAGCCTTGAAGTAGAAGTTTCGTTTCGCATAAAAAAAACCTTACATTTAACCCAGGGGCAGGGTAGGCTTCAGTTAGTTTGACCGAGCATTCAAATTTCAAAAAGGTGCGAATATGAGGATCCATTACCTTTCGTTGTACAAAATCAAAAGGTCCAAAGACCAGAAACCACAATGGTTATCCCAATCAAGAATCCAAAGACCGGAAACCACATTGGTTATTACTCATTGACCAAGAAGTGAGACAGTCACGACCCTTTCAAAGCAATCAAGACAGACAGTGTCACACGATTTGTTCAAAAAAAATAATTAAAAAAATGATGAAAGAGCCCGCTAAGTCGAAACTTGAAAACAAGCGACCTAGGCAAAAATTAGGGCATCCCGCTGGACTTCACAATCAAAGATTCACAAGAATCAGTCCAGGCAAAAGTTAGGGATAAGCAAAATAATGCAAAAGAGAAAAACGAAAAGGATTTCACAAGAAAGATCCTCGAACAAGAACAAAGTCGTGTGATACAGACACAAAAGGCAAAGGGGTGACTGACTCCAAACGACAACCTGATTGGTGCTTGAAACCGTTAGTGTAATTGGTTCCTTAACCATCACAAAACCCTTTTTGAGAGGTGAGCGCTTGTGAAAGCTAGCTGAACATAGGAATGGAGAACATCATGGAGATGGGTGGGCAAATAAACTTCGAGCCTATATCCTTTGTTTCTATAACCGTGAACCAGGCCACGATACAACCCTCAAAAGTCCTAACTGAAACAGGGTTATTTTTTAGAGCGTACTACCATGAGACCGCGTTCCTGACTCCTATGAGTGGTGTTGAAAGATATTTGTTGGTGTTTCATGTGCATGCTTTCTATTATTCAAAAAATTAATGTCGTATCTTAACCAGTGATCCGCTCGCAAAGGTTTGCGACATCTTTTTCAGTAAAACTTCAAAATTAACATGTGTGTTGCATTAGAATTTTCATTCTCAAAAATAAACATTTTCTGCTCGCATACATTTGTTTGGCATCATAAAGTTCAAGTATGGAATCTCAGTCCAGAAGCTTAATCTCGCCAAGTTGAGAAGTCTGAAACTTCCGAAGGACGATAGTATCGTGGTGCACTTTTCAAGAAAACTCCATTGAGTAGGGACTTTCCCAACAGTGGTGGTAAGAGCCAACTAATCTGGGGAAATCATGTCGAGCAATCTCTTCAAAGTTTAGCCAAACTGGGGCAATCACTTCGAGATTCAAATCTCTCAAAGAGCCATCAGGCGGAGGCATTATTCAAATTTCAACCAAACTGGGGCAATCACTTCGAGATCAAATCTCTCATGAGTCTGACGCATGCATTCAAATTTTAGCCAAATTGAGGCAATTACTTCGAGATTCAAACCTCTCAAAGAGCCAACTAATCCGGGGCAATCACGTCGAGCAATCTCTTCAAAATTCAACCAAACTGGGGCAATCACTTCGAGATCAAATCTCTCATGAGTCTGATGCATGCATTCAAATTTTAGCCAAACTGGGGAAATTACTTCGAGATCCAATCTCTCAAAGAATAGCTGATCTAGGTGTTTTCTTCAAAGCAGTCATTCAGAGGTGATCACTTCAAGACTTGTACTGGGGCAGGCCACCCCAAGAGCACTGGAAGTTACTTTCTCCTGAAGACGGTTAATCAGAAGCACCTACCCAAGGTTCAAAATACTAGGACACACTATCTCACAGTGATATGAGGTTTTTCATGAATCCTCGCGAGGAAAATTATTGCGCAGACCATGCAGTCTGGGGCAGTTATTTCGAGATCCAACGAATCTCTCCAAGAGTTTGAAGACACTGAGGCATTTCATATGCCATGTTTTCTGTAAAATCCTCTTGAGACATTTTCTTCCGATGGACCTTAGTCTGAGGCGAGTTGAAAATTTCAGAGAACCATTATTCAATCATGGTTAGTTGGCGATCTATTAACCCAGAGGCTGGAAGCAAAGCCATTGTCAGCACAATACTTCAAGAGTTATTTCATCAGCAGACGTCATTGATCAGAATTCCTTAGCAAGTCTCATTAGACAATCCCTTCTCCAGCTGTGTATCAAAGCGAAAGTTACTTCTTGATCAGAAGGGTATCATCGTCTCTCATCCCCGGCATGAGACGCCTTACATCTCTCATTCCCAACATGAGAGGATTTATCTCTTATCCCCAGCGAGAGGCAACTTGAACCCTTATCTTCAACAGGAAGTCTTCTCATTGACATCCTCCATCATCCCCAGTAGAGGTGGAAGTTGAAATCTCCCTCAGCAAGGCAACAGAAAGTTGGTGTCCTCCCCAAGCAGAGACTTCCCTTCGATACAGGGGCAATCCCCAACAGTACAAGGAGTGTCTTTCCTCCCCAGCAAGGTGCTTCCTCAACAGTGTCATGCCTTTGGTTCTCAGCCAGATCAGGAAGTCCTCACTTCCCCGCCAGAGTTCAAGAAGGGTCTATCTCCAGCCGGGTCTTGGCACTCCAATCTCAAAGTCCAATTTATTTTTGGCAGTGACGGTTGTTCAAAGCCGGTGAATTATAAACAGTTTTCCCCACAGAGTTGTTTCCTCCTCATTAAGATTAACCAGGTCAATGTAGTGATCATCGTTTCTCCCCAGTCAAGCTATCTGGGATGCCTGCAGTCTCCTTATCAGGAGATCTCCTTGCATTTGCATATGCATATTCATCATTATGTCTGCATCCTCCAAAGCGTAGCATTTCCATCATCATGGAGCATTACGCCATAAATTCAAACATATGCATGCCAGCATGTGCCAGTTTTGAGGTATATTACGTACGACTTATAATATCTTTTCAACCTGAAGTACTCTGCACAGAGGTTACCATTATCAATTTTCAGGCATCCTTGTCTTTTCAAGTCAATGTTTGTCACTTATTCCGCGTCTTGTTTGGTACAACAGTCGCGTCGCAGGTTCCCGTTTTGTACAACGGTCTTGTTTGCCTGGGCTCTCGTTTATGTACAACGATCCCGTTCCATCTTGTCCTATTTTCTTTGTGTTTCTGGTTATCGCCTGCGGCCGGTATACCATTGCGTCTCCATTCGAGGATGGTTTCGTGTTAGATCCGAGGATCTTTTGGATTGTCATTCGAGGATGGCATTCTTTTCTTCAAGTCCTTCTGCGGTTGGTCTTGTTTGTGGCTATTATTCGAGGATAGTAGTTCACTTTTTGAGCTTATTGATCGAGGTCAGTTTGTCTCTTTTGCAAAGTCTGTCTGAGGTCAGCTTTGTGTTTGGTTATCAGTCGAGGCTGGTATACCTTTGCGTCTCCATTCGAGGATGGTTTCGTGTTAGATCCGAGGATCTTTTGATTTGTCATTCGAGGATGGCATTTCTTTTCTTCAAGTCCTTCCGAGGTTGGTCTTGTTATTGTGGCTATTATTCGAGGATAGTAATTCACTTTTTGAGCTTATTGATCGAGGTCAGTTTGTCTCTTTTGCAAAGTCTGTCTGAGGTCAGCTTTGTGTTTGGTTACCGCCTGCGGCCGGTATACCTTTGCATCTCCATTCGAGGATGGTTTCGTGTTAGATCCGAGGATCTTTTGATTTGTCATTCGAGGATGGCATTTCTTTTCTTCAAGTCCTTCTGCGGTTGGTCTTATTTGTTTTGTTGTTGCTATTATCCGAGGATAGTAGTTCATTTTTTTTGAGCTTATTGATCGAGGTCAGTTTGTCTCGTTTGCAAAGTCTGTCTGAGGCCAGTCTTTGTTGTTGATGGTTATTGCCTGCGGCCGGTATACCATTGTATTTCTATTCGAGAAGGGTTTTAGTACTGGATCCGAGGATCCCGTGTGAGTGGTCATTCGAGGATGCATTCTTCCCAGCATATTTCCACCTGGTTCTATTTTCGCTACCTATTCAGAGGTCAAAAACAAAAAAGATATAAATAAATAAATGGGCAGATGGCATTTCCATTACCCTCAGTGTGCAAATTTTCAGGTTTTGTTCGAATATTCAATCACTCCACACCTTGAACGTCTAAAAGCTGTTGCAATTATTCATTCAGGTCTGCAGATGATTGAATAGGGGCAGCTGTAATACCTCAAAATTTGCCCTCTCATTTTCATGCCATTTAGCATATCCTTTCATACATTGCATTGCATTTAGATCACAATTGCATCATAATCATACATGAACATACATCTCCATTTGAGCTTTCACAGGTTGCGACTGGCCTTTATTTCTTCATGCAGCACGTGCACAATAATCTCAGAAGAAGCCAAAAGTTCTCGGTTGATTCAGAGGAGTTTAAGCAAAACATCAATTTTATGGTGCAGTTTGCAAAAGTTGTAACTTATGCTCGAAAACTCATTTTGGCTTGAAACTCTATAGTTTAGACCGTTTCGGTATTCTCTACAACTTTTGTGTTCGGCTCGGAGGCCAATTCATCAAGGAAAATGGCGGGATTTATTTGTTTCTGAAATTTCGGTTTCGCCGATTAACTGTGCTAGCGGGATTCGAGAGTTCGTAACTTCTGATTGGGTTAACATGTCTGAGAGATTCATATTCCAAAAGTTCCGTCTTGATATCCTTTCCAACTTTTGGGTTTTGGCCGAGAACTAATTCTTTGAAGAAGATCTCAGAATGTGCGAGTCTTTAGAGTCGACATAGTGAAAAACAGTGCTGAACCGGTGAGTTTTGAACACTAAAAAATTCATAACTCTTGGCTCGTTCATCGAATTGATGTCTTTTCGGTGCCTAAAATTCCGTTTAGATGTTATCTTCATTATGTGAATTCAGTTTGGGTTAGGTCCGAGCGGAAGGATCTCGAAAATGCGAATTACCAGTAAGGTTCTTTGATGCAGTGCACTGTCTGTCAGATTTTGTAAAATTCATAACTCGGTCAATTTTCATCGGATTTCACCCGTTCTTGAAGCGTTGGTTCACAAATTTTATCCTCTTTAAGTTCAAATACAAACGCGAGTTCGAACGGTACTCCAAAGATTGTCGTTTTGGTTTATTTCACAAAACTGAAGTGCTGAACCGAAGGAAAATGCTGAAAGTGGTTTCACGAGAAAATTCATATCTCCCTCGTCGTTTGTCCGGTTGAGCTTAGATTTTAACACTAGGTCACTGACTTATAGATCTATAACTTTGATGACAAAGTCGAGTCGATATTATGCTCCGAAGAGGTTGGCCTCATCACATTTTCGAGTAGCGGACACCAAATAAGCCGAAAAAACAACTTATTCAGTGACGTCTCTCAGCTTAAACGTATCGATCGCACTTGATTTTGATCGTATGACGTCCGTTATTTTTGTGTTGCAACTGTGATTCAGAGGCGGACGATATTGTGGAAGGCTCAGAGTCGAAATTTCTTGCCGAAGATATTGTTATTTTCACTTAAGCCGAAATTCTACCTTTTGCCTTTCATTTTACACTCCACTATATATTCTTTTGACCCACAATTTGTCTCATAACTTCAATCATAATTTACAAACACCAAAAAACTCTCACAAACTCTCTCTAAAGGATCAAAATTCATTCTCTCAACTCTTTCTCAAGAACACAACAACAACTTCATCAAGAACTCAAGAACACAACAATTCCGATCAAGCTTCCGATAGCCGAGCCGCCACGAACCACCACCTTCGGTCAACTTCACCACCGTGCGACCACCATCTTCCGCCGCCGGCAGCCACGCGGCCTCTCCTCCTCTCCTCCGTTCATGATCGCGTCTCACTTCCTCCGGATTCACAATTTCTTCGTCGATTCTTCATTCGGTAAGCTTCTTAAACTTTAATTCATGAATAATTGTTGCATTGTTTCTTGAATTGAATTTTGAAGTTGAATTCATATTATGGAGATTATGTGCATTGATTCTTGATGTGGTTGTTGATTGATGCTTGATTAATTGATCCTAATAATTGTTGTTGTGCATAATTGGAAATGATTGTTAAAATTGACATAGACTAATCGATGCATGTTAGATGTTTGATAAAATTCTTAAGAGAGTTAATTATTGTAACTTGATATTGATTGAAGTGCTTGACTTTTGAATTCATGTTTGTTTCATTGTGTAAATTCGGAATAGGATAGGTTGAAGCTTAATTGTTGATGTTGTTCATATGTCGCGTGTCGATAAGTGCGTTTTGGTCATAACTTCCTAACCGTAGCGCGTTTTCGCGAATGTGAATAGTGTAAATTGACTTTGTTGATTATTCCGGAGCCATTGGTAAACTTTTTAGTCGATTTCGGACAATTTTTTTCGGCTATTTCGCTACTGCCAGCCGATAAAATCGGCCAAAAAGTACCACTTCCGAGCGGAATTTTCAAAATCCGATTGCATATTTGAATCCGTTGGCACGTTTGCAAGTTACCATGCGATTTTCGTTCAATTCCGAGTCGGTGATTTTTGACGCGTTTTTTCGTTTTAAGGCTTTTTAAGTTCGGTTTGGTGCAATTTTGATGCATTGATCTTGTTTTGACTTGTACTTATGTTTGTTGATCATTTTCCATTCATTGCATGTAAATTTATTTGATTTTGGTTTGAATTTGCATGTTGTTTATGTTAGAGCATAAGTGCTGCCCCGTTTTGAAACGTAAATTTCAATGCATGTCCATGACTCGTACATTCATCTTTCTATTTGATTTTGAGTTGTGAGACATAGGTGCAACTTCCGGTTGCACCTCTTTTTTGTTTCTAATGTGTTTGTTGAGTTCATGCAAGGTTCTCGCAAATATCTTAACGACGGTCGTTTGGTTGGTATTCCACTTTATTTGTGGGATACCTTTGGATTCAAATGATATTTTGTGCCGTTGTTTTTGTTTCGATTATGGGGGATCTTCACAAAGCAATTATGGAAGATGAGCATTTATTTTTCTCATGGGATATTACAAGGCTTGGCTTGAAGTTTTTTTGGATTTCTTTTATGTGAAAGAATCGGCACTTCGACCAAGTAAGTAATCTCGATTATCTACTTTAATGCACCATTTTAGTCGTATGCGGCTTAGGATCATGTAACTTAAGGTGCATATTGAGCCCTCCCACCTGAGGCATTGGATTTATTTGTGATTTTTGATGATATGTATCGATTTCGGAACTTAGGGATTAGGTTACGAACCATTAGGATCGCTTCCTTTCACTTCCCCTTAAAATCCACTTTTTTGCCCGTTTCGTCGCAATTATTAAAAATATTTTTAAGTGAGATAAAATTCTGGAAAAATTCATGAGTAATCCTTATGCTCTTAATTAATTTGTCATATTTTTTGTTTCCATATTTGGGTGGTTTTAATAATTAATTTGGATTTTAGATCATAAGCTGTCCCAAAAAGGGGTGTTTTGGCATAAGGGGCCGAAATCGTTTTTTCCCCATAGGTGTGAAACCTATTTTTTGTGTGTGATTAATCACTGTAATTTGTGACATTATGATGCCCCTTAGGCATTTTTTTTCATAATTTTAGATGCCCTTTTTGATCCACTTTGTGGAGTTGTTTTTGGTGATCATGTTTTGTTACCTTGTTAGTCAAGGAATTGTTTTGGCACTTTGGTGCATAATTTTGTATAATCCTTTTGGATAATTTAAGATAATGACTATATCATTCCAGGGATTTAATTTCATAATTTTTAAAGGCTATTTGCTATTTTTCCATGTCACCTAGATCCTAGGTTGATTCATGTGTCTATTTGTTGTATAACTTAAATGATAAGAAGGCATTCATGCCATTTGCTTGGAATATTTTTTGGTAACTTTTAGGAGTTAATTATAGGTCATTTGTATGCCTTTAATTCCAGTCATAGGTCATTTTTTGAACCATAATCATTTGGTTTGTTTTAGTGTTTCAAAGTGCATACTTATGTGAACTAGTTTAACTTAAACGGGTTGCTAATCTCTTCTCATGTTTAACTTGAATTATGTGGAAATCATCAATGCCTATTCATGCATCTTAATTGAATCTCATACCTTGTATGCTACTTACCCATAATCATTTCATGCATATTCACATGCCATTCTTCCTCAACTTTCATCATGTGCGATCTTATGCGTTTTTGTTCGTTTCTTCTCATATCTTCTTCTCATTGTTCCATATGCCTATTCTATTGCATCCATGATTGTATATTCATTAATCTACATTCATAAGCATTCACTACTGACTTTGATGTTCATTTCATGTATTAATTCATGCTTGTAAGTCATATGCATTCATACTTCATCCATAAACCCTAATTTACATCTATGTGAATTTATGTGAACTTTTTGTACATAGTTTGACATAGTTTGACCTTGTGAGGTATCCTAGCATACTTAGGGACTTATATCATGTAGCTACTGACTTTAGAAGTCATGTAACCTTTAGGTACCCTCACCTTTAGACTTAGGTCTTATTTTGAACCTAGTTCCATTCTAGGACGTTTATGGTACTTAATCGCTTTCATGCTTTGATTTTACTTCCAATATGCATTGTCATGCTAACTTTTGTTTTGTAGGGGGGAAGATTGAGGTAAGCATTACTTCATTCCCATCTCTTATGCATTTTAATTGTGTTTGCCTTAGCACCTTGTGCTTTGCTTGTAGGTTTTCCCTTTCCTTAGAGATAACTTAACTTCCTTAGGAAGTAAGTTAGTTTCTAGTTCTTTTTTCTTCTTTTCATTTTCTTCCTTAGGATTAGAATACCTCATTAACCATAGGACCTCTCTTATCAATAAACAAACAACATTAGGATTGAGTCTTAGTCCCATAGATTTTTCCTTTTATCAACTTGAGTCATTCTCTTTCTCATCTCAAAAGAAAAGCAATAAAACATTTAATAAAAACCGAACAATCTTGTACGACACGAGACTTTGTTGCGGAGTGTTTATACGCGTCCTGTTTCGGGGCGAGGTGTAAATACTTCCCGCGATGGATAGGTCTTAGTACAAGACCGTTCACAAACAAATTCAAAACACTTCTTTTAAAAGCCAAAAACAAATAATAAACGACTATCCTGTGGGAACTTCTCTTTCTCATCTCATTCATTCACAACGCGAACTCGCGACTACTTGTCTCGCATGCAAGACGGTTAACGCACTCGTACCAGACGAGCCTGCAACACCTGAGCATAGACATACGCAGTTCCAGCGCATAAAAAACACAAACGAATAGTTCCCGCCTAGGTTAGGCGAACTACGTCGACTCTGATCCTCATTATCCCGATGAGGTACGTAGGCAGCGGGGTAGGGCCCGTTCGAGCACATTCTTTATTTTCCCTACATTTCCCCTTATTTCCATTCTCTTTTTCCAAGTTTCTTTTCTCATTTCCATTTCTCATTCCCATTCCAGTTAGCGGTTCATTTGTTCAGCAGCATATTATTTCTCACCCTTTGAAACAAGCAAGCAAGCGTGGATCCCGTCGGGTACGGCGGACGATCTGGGGTGCTAATACCTTCCCAGTTCGTAACCGACTCCCGAACTCAGATCTTTGGTTCGCAGGACCTTGTCCTTTCCTTCTTCCTCAGGTTTGTGCAACATTACCTTTCCCATTCTTTCGGGATAAAAATGTCTGGCTGGCGACTCTACCTTTTCCGCGCCACTTTCGCGTTTGTACTAGGATGAAAATCCCGGGAGCGACAAGAGTTACGTATTGAAAGCTTTGCAACGGTGGAAGACTAAGAGACTCCTCTTAATGGCCTCTTTTAATGCAGACTTTGAAGACAACTATATAATGGGGCTCTTGCTAGAGGGATAAGCAAGACACCATAATCTTGAGACTTGTTGTAACATCCAAACAACCCCACGAAATTATTAATAAAATCAGAGTAATTTTAACTTCATCAAAACGTTTGAGTGTCACAGTTCTACCAAACCACACGTGGCTCAATAATACGTTTTATAAAATATTCAACTCGCAGCGGAAATCAAAATAACTAGTAATACTTCTATTACAAAAAATCGTTTTACTAAAATAAGGTAAAATGTGCAACGTCGTCCCGACACCCAAAGCGAAGTATCAGAGCCACCATCCTAAAGACGAGAAGTACACCGACTTCACTGACTACCACTCGACTTATCCTGCTCACCTTCACGTTACCAACGGGAGGATAACATTCAAACAGAAGGGGTGAGATACTTACATCATAAAGATCATATAATAAGAATTAAGCAAGTATCCTAAAACACACCTCTTCTCAACAATAATTATTCAACAACAGCTCATACAACAACTACACATCAATTACACATCGTATACAACAACTACACAATCATGCAATGGGACTCAACTTGACTCTATGCATGCGGTACCATAACCCGATCTCTATTTCAAGATCCAGTTCCCTTCGAAACTCTCGACCCCTCTTTCATGGTCCAGTATGATCCATATTTCATGATCACACCCTCGGCCCCTATTTCATGACCACGTACAATCCCTATTTCATGACCGCACCAACATCACAACAACGACATACCCCACCTTGGTATGTTACATAACTATGCGACATGTCATGCAACATCAATGACATACATGCATACTCACTACAACTACATCATACAACATCAACAACAACAACCACATATCACAACATCTATCAATTACTATTAATCATCAACAACACGATTATCATGCATTTCATAACATATCATCATATAATTTGGTTCATACCATAACAACGCACCATAACATATACTACAACATATCACATATTCATATACCATTAATAAACATATGAAACATACCAACACAACACTACTCAACAAATCAAAAACCTCCACGCCAACGAACATATAAATTATGTTTTAGCTTAATTACACTAATTGTCTCTACAATTAGGTGTGTAACTCTCTTCTTGCTACTTCTAGCTACCCCACATCAATTTCTAAACATTACTAATTAATTAAATAATTTTCTGTAATTTTTCGAAATTTAAAAATTTATTTTTCACGCTCCAATGCTCGCTAAGCGAGGGCCATAACTCGCTAAGCATCGAACTCCCTGACTCTTCTCGCTAAGCGAGCTCTGCGGTTTCGTAAATCGTAACTCTGCTTTTCACACTCAAATCTGCTACGAAAAATCAATACATACTGCATCAACAACAACCAGAAAATCACAGTATTCACCAATTTCACCATCTAATTCATACGATTATTAACTAACAACGACAAACAACTCCTAATTCAACGAATTTCTTCAACAATTCATCATAACTTCAATCCCTAATCCTCCAAACTACCCAATTCCCATTATCAAACCCTTAAGATGGAAGAATCCCACCCTTACCTTAAGTTTCGTTGAGAAATTCTTCTCCTTCGCGAACTCTTCTTCCGGATTAAGCCTTTTCCTCTTCTTTTCCTCTTCACACCTTTTACGATCGTTCTTGCTCATTCCCAAATACGATAATGTTTTCCCCTTTTCTTTATTTCTAACATAACCCTTATGACCCAACTTATGATCTTTCCTTTTTACCCTTATTACTTTCACCAATTGACCACCTTGTCCTTATCTCTTATTTATTCCATTTATTTTATTTAATCTATAATAATACGATTATCCACCAAAAATATAATTTAATATCACAAGTATATTCGATAATATATATTATTCTTTCCACACTACAACACAACATTCTCAATAAAATATTTAAATAAATTTGGGGCGTTACACTTGCTACCTTAGCAATGCTTTTGAATCCCCCAAAGTGTTACACAACAAGGACGATGTAGCTCTCTTCGACTAGAAAGGGGGTGCTATCACCTTTGGTGTTCTAACCAAATTTGGTTAGAATAAAAACTACAATAGAGAAAACTCAATTTGAGGTGGAGTTTTCTACTATGGATGCTAGCAGTAGTGAGAGAACGGTTACAGAGATCTTTGATTATCATTTGACCCATGATAAGCTAATGAGGGTTATTGTATCATCTCAAAGGGATGTTTATGTTAGCATTGGATATTATGTTTTTAATGTGGCTGAATAAATGCAACATAAAAGAAGAAAAACCTTCAGGGAAACATTTGAAAACATGTGGAATCAAGGGTGGTTGAAAAATCATACTTGTAGACTTGTTAAATTACCTAAGCAGAAATGGGTAATTGGAAACAAGTGGATGGAAGTGGCAAGATTAAGATTCAAAGGTTGCTTGAATTTGATCAAAGTTATTGATTAAAGTTTCAACTTGGTAGAGAGCAACAATGTTGTTGATTGTTAAATTGGTATCAACATAGTTTAAAGTCAAGGTGGAGATTGTTGTAAATGTGCCTAAAAATCTTTGTTGATGAAGAGAAGGAAAATATATTTTGGAGATTACATTTACTGCGAAAATCAGAAGTTTTAGAAAGTCGGACGAAAAGTCGGAAAAAAATCGTCTGAATGAATAGTATCAGTACATATGAATAGTGACTTCCGTACGGTGAATAGTGATTTCAGGTTTTCGGGTTTTTCGACATTTTCTCGTTTAGCATGTTTCGGACTATTGTGGTTTTGGGTTTTGTTTGTTGGGTATTTGCTATTATAAATATGTATCTTTTATACCAACAAAGGAGAACAAAGGTTTAAGGTATTATGTTTCAGCAAAAACAAATCTTTGGATTACATCTTAAGTTTGAGTGATTCGTATATTGAGAGTTAGAGAGGTTGGAAAACACTTGGGTAGAAAATATGGTTGTTCTTGGGCGCCTTTAGGGTTGTTCTTGGGAACCTGAAGGCGAAGACTATTTTCTTGTAACTCATCTGTAATCTCTTGTAACAACTTTCTGAGTATAGTGAATTGAAGAACGGTCATTTCCCCAAAGAAGATCGTTTGATCGAACTGGGGAAACAAACATTCGTTTTTCTTTGTCTTATTCTGTTATATTATCTGTGTAAGAATTATTATTGTTATAGACCATTTATTTTGGTTGTTATTGTTCTTTACCCCACAAATTGATATTGAATTTTGTTATAATTCACAACAAGACTCACAACAATAAAATTATATATTTGTGAATATATATATATATATATATATATATATATATATATATATATATATATATATATATATATATATATATATATATATATATTTGCATTCAATTATTGTTATCCATAACCAATTATATTTAAAGTAATTGGAGAGATACCATATTTCATATGAAGGCACGCATCTAAGTTGTCTCTATGATGATTTAGATTGTAAGGTTTATTGGATAAACGTGACCACAATCTAAATGAATGTGTATTTTCTATATAACACTTTTCTAAAACAAAATTGTTTTATCATTAAAATTGGAGAAATACACTAGAACAAGTATATGTCTCTAAAGGAGTCGGTAGAAATGATGTAGACTTAGAAATTCAAGTACTAAAAAAATACATATCATAATCATATCAAAAACATGAACCAATTTTACAAAGAGTTTAAATCAGTGGTTCGAATAACATGAGATTTATAAAATGTTCAGATTGGTTTTTGAAAGACTCATAATCAATTCTAGAAATATAGAATTGATTTTGGGTGATTTTGATATATTTATTTTATTAAAAATAGAATTGATTTTATCTCCGAATTGATTTTACTTAAAGTTAGAATTTATAGTTTCTACTTCCAGAATTGACTCTGAATGATTTTTATATTAAAATTTATTATTTAACTTACTTTTATATAAATATATCCAAACTCAATTATATTAAATCAATTATATCAAACTCAATTCTTTTAAAATCAATTATGTTCACCACCAATTCAAACACATCCTTAGACGAATCATACAAGTCATATCACAAGGATGTGACATATAATCTCATCCTTACTCAATAATATGATATGATGCTCAAAGAAATGAGCATTTGACTCACTAGAAAATCCTAAATGATCTATATAAATTCCATGAAATCTAATTCATAATCCATATACACAAATTGCGTGTATATACACAAATCACGTGTATATACGTAATTTGAAAATAGTTTTGTGGAATAATTTTATGAAATTGTAGAGGATTTCTTAATACATCTCATAAGTTATTTAGGTATTTTGTGTGCTTACAAAAATATTTCTGGTTTTTGGATGTACAAATCAGAACACACATTTTTTCTTCTTCTAGGTTTTTTCGGATGTGTACATCCGGAAACATTTTACATGTGCAATCAAGAAGAAAAACAGTGCAAAATAACAAAATTCCAACATTTCTAACATTCATATCATAAAATCGGATTACATTCGATTCGTCATTACATCAACAAAAATTTAAATATTATAAAGATCAATAGTCCGATGGACGCTTACACATCTATAAGATTTATGAGATATATAAAGAAATCCCCAAATTCATTTTGAAACACCTAAAATATACACACTTTGAAAATAAAGTCGTGGAATATTTAAAAACAATTTTAAAGCCACATAGTACAAGTACAAGGCATATTCTTCTAATGTAATAGCACGTAGTATTGGCAAAGCTTAAACTCAGAATAAAGAGAAGTGGCGATAAGAAAATCATTCTATAATATTTTATTCAATTTAATTATAATTATATGTTAAGATAAAATTATTTCTATAATTAAGACTATGTTCATTGATTGGTATAAAAATTATGAAATGAACCACACAGAGAATCTGTATAATAAAAGATACGTGAGATATAAAATTATAAACAGCCTCTTAATCAAGTCCTTTGAAAATAACCATATTTAATCTTATCATGGATTTGACTTGTATACTTTGATTCCTTGATTCTTAATTTTGGTTATCACATTAGTCGGTCAATAATAATCATTATTATTTTTTTAAACAAATTAGTGGGCTGTTGATGAATCCTATTGTAGGACAATTAAAAAAAAGAAGAAGAGAGGGAGAGAGAAAGAAAGATGTGAACATAGATGCACGCCACTAGTTAAGAGACAAAATGTTGGCTTATAATAATAAAAATATGTTGTTCAAATTTCTACACGTAGATTGTTTAATCAAAACAAATATTGGTGTTATTTCAAGGAAATTATTATTAAAAAAATATTAGAACATATATTATAATTATTTATTAAGGGGTGTTCGTTCACTCATTAATGGTTCTGAGGGCTAGGGGCCTTGACAGTGATTGTTTGTTTTTGGTTTTTGGTTCCATGGTTCTTTGGAAGAACTCGAATGGGCGGAAGGTGGTTAATCGGAAAAAATCGATAGTTCAATTCCCAAAATGAGACTTTTTTCCTTTTGGTGGTGGGGGGTTGAAGACAGTGGAGAAAGATTCACTTCGATCTTTTTTCTTCTCTGAGTATCCAGATAGAATATGTGTTAGGGATATTCATGTTCTATTTGGATGTATCGGTAAAGTGGTTGAAGACGTTAGAGTGTTAGGTGTTAAACAGGACAACGTGTTTATTGACAGGAAGAAAATACACGCAAATCCCCCAAGGTTTGAGAGGGGTCCTGTTAAGTTTTCTGGGGGTGGGAAGGATCGGATGGAGTATCGTCGTTTTTCGTAGAATAAACAGGTCCCTAGAGTGGTTAACGAGAAGTTTTATTTTGCAGATGTAGTGAATGGGGTTGCAGCTAAACCTTTGGTTATATATACTTCGGCTCAGGAGGATAGAGAGCATCTCAGTAGAGCTTTTATGGGCACGACAGTTGAGTCGGGCATGACATACAATCTTCAAAGACTTTTAGCTCCGGAAGGGATTTTCACCATTAAGGTTACTCCTCTTGGAGCTAAGAAGTGTCTGTTAGAAGAATTGGAACAAGGTGTTATGGAAGATTTGGTTTCAGAAGAGCTTTCATGGTGGAAGTCTTGGTTTTGCGATATACGCAAATGGAGGGAGGAGGGTATTGAAGAAGATAGAACCATGTGGGTAAGGATTTTTGGTGTTCCTTGTCACGCATGGACACCATATTTCTTTAAGTCAGTGGCTAACGCTTTGGGTGATTTTATTTGTGTTGATGAAAATACTTTTGATGGGGGTAATATGGAGGTATCTAGATTTTTGGTGAGGGTTCCCTTTGATTTTGTGTTGGTTAAAAGCATGGAGGTGGAGGTTGATGGTAGATGTTTCAATCTTATTTTGAAGGAAGATTTTGCAGGTTCTAGTAGATACCCGATTGAAGATGAGAATTCTATTTCTTGTGCTTCTCTTTCTTTGTTATCGGTTGAAGAAGGCTTATCGTCGGAGAATGATTTCCCGGAAACATTTGTGGATGATGATAGTCTTGATGGCGCTGATGGAGGGGGAGGAGTCGGTAGAGACCCTGAAGCCAAAGGAAATGCAGAAGACGTAAAAAAGGGTGGAGAGGGTGAGGCGAAAGATCCAAAGGGTTATACCCAGCGGTTTGACCATGATATTATTTCTAATAAGTTTGATAATTATTGCTTTGTCAGGGTAATTGATCAGACTGCTGTTATGGGATGTTTTGACAAGGTTTAGTTAAGTCAAAGGGTGGTTTCTCTTCACCGGTTCTCGAGGAGGAGAAAGGGGATTTGGCCAAATGTTTGAAAAGTTCAGATACGATGGTTGCTTGCTCCTCTTTTTCCAAGGACATTGAGGGAGGATCTCTTGGGATCTATACATCTTCTTTCCTTAAAGATGG
Source organism: Lathyrus aphaca (assembly GCA_963966055.1). Taxonomy (NCBI): domain Eukaryota; kingdom Viridiplantae; phylum Streptophyta; class Magnoliopsida; order Fabales; family Fabaceae; genus Lathyrus; species Lathyrus aphaca. Next base: position 128,247,096 of record OZ014521.1, on the reverse strand, counting down.
GGCCCACCCAATAAAGTGTGTTGCTAGAAATGAGGGAAAACATAAGTTAGTAGATGATGTTTCGCTTGCAAACTTTAATGATGCGTGTGAGGAGTGAACAAATGGGGACCACAAGTCTTCTATTGTTTAATAAAAAAATGTGATATAAATATATTTTTGGCTTCAAGACTAAAGGCATGAAAAAGACTACTAGAAAAGGTAGGAAGTCTGTTATCAATCCAATATCTGAGGATTCAATCGAATGTTCTGGAAAGAAAGAAGGATACCAGGATAATGTCGGTGTTGACTCCTAAGGGAGTTTTTTATGGCGCAAATTAGGAGGAGTCAAATATAATCCGTAGTAATTGGAGACAATGGGAGAATGTGGAAAGTGATGTGGGAACCAAAATTTGGAATAATATTTCTAAACTTGGTGTGGCGGCGTCTGATAAGGCGAGGGATTATAAGAGCAAAATTGATTTTTAAGAGAAAGTGGCTAGAAATAAAAAGGATGGAGGGAAGGAAAATTTGTTATTGTAGAAATGATTATCAGATCCTTAAATATCTGGGGGTAGGAGGTTGGTTAAGAGGAAGAGAATTAGTCAAATTATCAAAAAGGGTAATGCAAATATTTTCTTGATTCAAGACACCAAATTGTCTTCTATGAATGATTCGGTGGCTAGAAGTTTTTGGATTAATGAGGATGTTGGTTGGTCTTATTCTAATTTGGTGGGATCATCGGGAGGAATGCTCATTCTTTTGAAAAATAGTAGTGTTGATGTTATAAGTAGTTTCAAAGGAGAGGGATTCGTTGGTATCAAGCTTTCTTGGGGGGAGTGCTTCTTTTATGTCGTGAGCATGTATTCTCCGTGCGATACAAGATTGAAGCGTATATTGTGGAACAAGCTCTTGGCCCTTAAGAATAGATTCTCGGATGGAGAATGGTGTTTTGGAGGAGATTTCAATGCAATAGCTAAGGTTTCGGAAAGAAAGGATAGGCCATCAAGTACTTCTACAAGTGAGATGACGGAATTCTCGAATTTCATATCTAAGGGTGATTTGGTGGATGTTCCTTGCAAAGGGAAACTTTTATCTTGGTTTATAAGAAATGGTTCTTCCATGAGCCGTATCGACCGTTTCTTACTTTCGGAAGAGGCTATTAGTAGGTTGGGTATTATCGGCAAACTTATTGGTGTGAGGGATATCTCTGATCACTCCCATATTTGGTTGTTGTCGGATCTTTCTAATTGAGGTCTGAAGCCTTTCAAATTCAATAATCAATGGTTCAACAATAAGAGTTTTATCCCTTTTGTGGAGAGGGAATGGAATTCGTTGCAAATAGAGGGAATAGGTGATTTCATATTGAAGGAAAAGCTTAGACGTTTTAAGAAAAGCCTTAGGAGGTGGAATGATGAGGTGTTTGGTTTTTTAAATTAGGAAGTGGACAAATGCGTGAAGGAGATAAACGATGGAGATGAAGTCTTGGTTGTCTCTAATGGTATCCTTTCGAAAAATCTTATGGATATTCTGAAGGAGGTTACAATCGGTTGTGTTTGAACTTGCGTATTAAGGAGAATATGCTTTTCCAAAAGGCTAGGATAAAGTGGATCAATGATGGAGATAATAATACTATATTTTTCCATTGTATTATGAAGGAGAGACGAAGATGAAATCATATTGGTTTCATTAATTCGGAAAGAGGGTTACTTACTTCTGTTTTTGATGTTAAAGAGGAGGTCAAGAATCATTTTGCTTCTAAATTTATTGAACCCGATGTGCATAGGTCTTTGTTGGAAGGTATCTCCTTCAATCATCTAAGTGAGAAGGATAGAGTTCTTCTTGATCGAGAATTTTCGGAGGAGGAAATTAGGGAGATCATTTGAATTTGCGATGGGTCTAAAAGTCTGGGTCCCGACGGCAACACTTTTCTTTTCATTAAGAAGTGTTGGCATATCCTCAAGAATGATTTTTGTAGATTTTTCAAGGACTTCCATGGAGATGCTATTTTATCAAAGTTTATAGTATCATATTTTCTAACCTTGATCCTTAAAAGAGAAAATCCTTTGGGTTTATATGATTATAGACCCATTTGTCTAGTGGGATGCATGTACAAGGCTTTGAGTAAGCTTTTAGCATCTAGATTAAAAGCAGTTCTTCACTCCATCATATCTAATTGCCAAAACGCTTTTATTCTGGGGAGACAAATGCTTGATGGCGTTTTGGTGGCAAATGAAATTGTTGATTATGCTACGAAGGAGAATATGGCGTGCTCTCTTTTTAAGGTCAATTTTGAAAAAGCCTACAACAAAGTTAGTTGGAACTTTCTTAGGTTTATGATGAGAAGCATGTGGTTCGGGAGCTTATGGATGAAGTGGATGGAAGTGACTATTTTCACTAGAAATATGTCGGTTTTAGTTAATGGTTGCCCGATGAAGGAATTCTTGGTGGAAAGGGGTTTAAGACAAGGAGACCCTTTATCGCCTTTTCTTTTTGTCATGGTGATAACTCGATTTTGTATCGATTATTTAGTATAGTTTTCGATCATTTATTTTAATTATTTATATATTTCAAACGATATTTTGCAAGTTTTGTGTTTGTTTTGCAAATATTCGATTAAACATGACTTTTGGAGGCAAAATATGAAAAGGAGACTTATTGGACAAGAAATGGAAAAAAACAGAACAAAAATAGAACAAGAAAATGAGATTCTTCATATCAACTGTGGGACGGCCGTCAAACACTTGTGACGGCCGTCACCTTTCCAAGTTGACTGTCACAATTTAGTGACGACCATCACCATGCCTGGTTGACCGTCCCAAGTTTAAGTTGATCGTTACAAGTTAATTATCCAGAAACCTAATTACGCTACAGATTTCAAAACTGAAATCCAGCAAGTGATGTTAGAAGTTTATGTGGTTGCAACTACTTTGAAATATTGAATGATTTAGGGTCCATTGTTAAGGAAACTGAAATTGGCAAAAAAAATGAAGATTAAGTTAGAGTAGGAGAAGATAAAAGTGACTCTCTTTAAGCTATTGTTGGTTGTGTTATGGGGGATCTTCTTTGCTTATCACAAATGGCGGTGAATCCAATTAATTGTGTCTTTTTTCAGTTTTTTGTTTTTAAGTCCTTGTAACATTATTGTATTTTGATATTGATCATTGTACCATGTGATGAATGAAAAAGATGTTTTGGTTTTGTTCAGTATATGTATGCAATTATATTTCTCCTTGTGTTTGCAATCGTGCTTAAACCAAAACTTCATAATGTGATTAAAGGTTCGAACTACATTGTAATTAAAATACATGCTTAAGTCAAAATACACATTGTATCATAAACAATAATGCTTAAGCGATAATACATGACTGTAATCAAAATACATAAAGGTTAAAACTCTAATGCTAAAGCCAAAGAAGTATTGTAATCAAAATAGATAATATAAAATAACAAGGCTTAAGCAAAAGTACAACATAATTCAAAACAGGTCCAATATCTACAATTTGCATGGTTGTTCTTGGCTACTTCCCTTTCCCTTTAGCTTTTTGAATTTGAGTACCCTTGCTTTATCACTTCTACACAATTCCAACTTCCTTGAGACCTTTTATTTGGGTTGTTTTGCCTACAAAGACACAATAGAAACATATATAATTATGCAAATATCACCAGACCACTTGATGAAACCCAACTGCATAAATATTTCATATCTTTGTTGGAGTGTTTATATGTTTCATTGCTATCTACTTAACTCTTGTAAGGGGTTTGTCTACAACATCAAATCCATCATCCAAGCCAAGAGTCCCTTTCACCCTCACTACCTTTAAATGATAAACCATTATAATCACACAAAGGTGTCAAAGATTTTGTGTGAATTTAAGGAGTGGATCAAGGAGAAAAGATAGAAATCCCAACAGAAGAAGACTATATAAGGAGACTTAGAACTAGGGTTAAAATAACCTTTTTAACTTATGTATCACTTGTAACTTTGTAACCTAAATACTTTTTAAAATAAAGGTTTAGGGTTTGAGAGTCGTTGGCTCTCTTATGAGTTAGAAGTCTCCATTCTGCAGTATGGGATGCACGATGGAAGGTATAGGTACAAGGTCCAACCAGAAGCCTTTAGAAAATGGTTGTTCTTGGATGAAGCTTTGAAGCAAGTCCAGGATAACTTGTACGTCAAGAAACCGGGACAGGTTCTTGAGATCAGCAGAAGACAGAGTCATTACAACTGGTGATGAAGGATGTGAGAAGGAGTCTCATATCAAAGGTTGTAAACGACTAGAGTTTAGCCTTAGATAAAGTGTTCATTGAAGGTAGTGATTAGGATAAAGTTGTAAACAAGAGAGTTTAACTTTAGGGTAATACTATAAGATAGTGAAGTCTTCATCCTAGATTTGTATCCCCTTGAGTAAGTTTATTAACACTGAACTGGGTCAACATATTATGGGTACTTTACATTCTGCTATTTACAAATTTCTTTATTGCATTCTTGACTGAGATGTCCCAACATGATGTCTTAACATCTATTGGTGATTATGTTGCATCACTTTAAAACTCCAGTTGTATATTTTCCTTGCTTATTAAAGTGGAGTAATCAATGTATTAACATTCTGATAGGACATTCGAGTATCTACATAATAAAAATTTCAATTAGTATCAAAGCAGACATCCTGGTTTGTTTATGGATGAGATCTATGGAGTATTTTTTGGTGATTAAACAAGGAAGAGTTATTTTCTGAAGGGTTCTTCAACAACAAACAGGAGGAGTGGTAGTTCTCTTGGATGGTGTCCTGAAAGATATCTTGACATCTTGTCTAGGGCAAGTTGAAGTTGTTCTTTAGTGATTCTGCTGCATATATTCTGATTGAAGGATTCTAGTAGTATGGGATACTAGACTAATGATTGAAGGAAGATTGTAGTTGTTCTTACCTAGTTCTGTTCTTGTAGATATCAATCAGTTTGAAGACACATAGAATTCCAAAGTCGGGAGCAGAGGGATGTTATTATGATGGTTGAGTCTTATGTGACTTGGTACATGGTTGAGTGGTGTCATCAAGTATGCTGAAGTCAGGCTGGATAGAAGGGGTAAGATGAATTATCAAACTCATGCTCTAGGGGTTTAATTATTTATTGTTGGCTAAGTTGTTGAAGACACTTGATATGATGACCAAGTCCAATCTAGGCAGTTCAACTGTATTCTAGAGTCTACTAGTTTTTCTTCAGACTAGGAGGTGCTTTCTTGGAAGAATAGAAGTGAAGATGGTGGAGGTAATTTATTTTCACCATCCATAAACAACGTGCAAGAAAGAACTCATAATTCTTAACCCTAAGGATGATTTCACATAGTTGAGGTGATTAGGATTCGTTCAAAGAGAATCTTAAGAGCTCGAGTCAAGGGGGCAACCTTGATATCTCAACAACTTGCACAACAAAAGAAAAACACAACATGAAGAGGAATATCTATTTGATATTCAGAATATGCTGGAATTGGACAAGGGTTATAACTACAAGGATTAAAGATCAGTTTCTTTGTGAAGATTTTATTATCCTTGTGATTCAAGATTAAGGATGTTGTATCAGATGTTCTAACATATTTTCATTAGAGGTTAGAGAATAATGGAAGGGGTTCTACATTCTCTCAGAAGTCTCTTAGGCTTTTGACCTAGGATTATTGGCTTCACATCTTTTCCTGGAAAGTATTGAGACTTGTCTAGATGGTGATGCATTTGAAGATGGAGATGGAAGACTATGAAGACATGATAATCTTGATGACTACTTGGATTAGTTTATTTTTGATCCAGGTACTTTAGGGCATTCCAGAATTCTCATCATGGAATTCAGATAGGTGGCAATATCAACAACTTCGTGGAGATGACTTTACTCAATTAAAGGTGGTATCCTTGATACAAATAATGGGGTTAGTTTCTAACCAGTCCTTCTGAAGATTCAGACAATGGCAAGTTTGAAGTCTTTGGAGAAGCAACAAATATTCATAAAGGTGTGAGCTTGTATGACATAACTGCAAAATCAATAGAATGGAGGTTGTCTACTCAAACTTGGTTTGTGAATCAAGTCTATGAGAGCATGAAATTCTTGTTCTGTTAAATGAGGAAGTTCTTTCAAGTGGAAGAAGAAGGAGATGAATTCAACAACTAGATGTTGAATCATAATATTCTGACATCTAGTTCAACATTAGAATCTCAGTTAGTGAAGTGGCATATCAACTTAAGATAGGGTGATCTACAGGAATGAACAACTGGATGCTTCAAAAAGATTATTCTCATGGCAGTTTGCGGGAGTTATAGGAAGGAGAAGATGCTAGGCTTTGGGAGTCTAAGTGTGTTTTCTATTGAGCAAGTGGATACATGTAACTTGAAGATCAAGTTCATTATGTAGATCAAGATATCTTTGTGAGAGTTCTAACAAACATGAAGAGGTCAAATTATGGCATTTGAATTTCTCATATGAGGATTCATGAAGGAGGTGATCAAACTATAGAAATGGGTTGATCTCAGAAGTGAATTATAAGAATCAAGATAATCAGCATGTGGCAGTTGGTTAGTCTTGAGGATTGTCTTGGAACAAGTTACTCTTGGTCAGAAAGGTGATGAGTTGAAGACTCAAGTAGATTATTTTTCTTCTTAAAGGTGGATGAGAGTTTATTTCTATCTTTTTGGAGTTCTTATTCAAGTTAGTGGTCCAATGTTTATTGGAGTTCTTCAAGTCTTTGGATTACTATGCTATAGTAAGTCCAGTTGGTGGAGAATATCAAGAATTTTGTCTTGGTGTGTGGAAGATGTTCTAACTTGGTGGTAGTACATTATCTAGGTTGGATATCCTTGGTGAAGGATGATTATTATCTGGTTCTGGAGCTTGGAAGCCTACATTATTGCCTAAGTAACATCTACATAGTCATACGGGAGAATGATGAAGTAGAAGGTCTGCCTTGGATGGAGAATGTAGAGAAGGATGAAGTAGATCAGGTATTGATTGCTTGGAAGTCTGCATGTGGATAGTAAACAACTAATCAGGAGTATTCCAGATTATCATACGGGAGAATGATATGGAATGACTGCCTTTGAAGAGTTAGGTGACTGTCTATTGAAAATCTTGAGGAGGGGATACCGACCCTAATATTCCAAGTCATACTTTTATAAAGTATGTGTCCAGTATCTGACACTGATGGGAGAAACAAACTAAGAGGTATGGTATCTCTTTTAGGGAGTGTGCTACATTTCAGGCCAATTAGATTTTGTCTTAAGAAGCTGTATTTACATGAAGACTTAGGCGGAGTTCTGAAGACATGTAGATGGTTGCAGGATGAGAGGGCTCAATGGGACTTTGATCTTAATCCAACAATTTGTTTGAAGGAGGATGATGATCCTTATGTTCCTCACGGATAGCAAGATGTGAATTCATGTGTGAGTGACTGCTATTTCTTATCAGAAGGGATAGTCGTGCCAAAATGAATGTGCTTCAGTAGGTGGCTGGACAGAGAGTGAGATCTTGAAGACATTGAAGATGCGTCTTATGTTTTCATTCATTCTTACGGAGGTGCTCAGGGGAGCACAAATTATCTTAAATAAGGGGAGTTGCCTCTTGATCTAAGGATCTACTGCAGAGGTGCAGTCTACACCAAGCTTGTGGTGAGAGTAAAACAGATTTTTCCATCCCAGAGGGATGAAGATGTCAAGTGTGATGTCTTGACATTGTATTGTTGCAAGTTGGGGGAAACTTGGAAATCTAGAATATTTAATCCCTAATGGATGCTTAGGGAATTATTGAAGAATCTAGGAGAACTTATTTTTCTTTGTAGATTAATGTCATTGTCTGGTAGATTGGTCTATGGTTATTAAGATGATATGAGAAGCCTTGTTTTATCTAAAGAGGAGTGCATGCAAAATGAAGACAATGTCAGGACATTGTTGTTATTGGCTGGAGATTTCGACCAAGATAAATAAGTTTTTATGTTTAGAGAAAATCCATAAAAACGTCAAGGGGAGTGGTTTGACCCAGCCAGGAAAGAGGAAACGTGACAATGGGTCGACAGGAAGAAGAAGCAAAGAAAAATACAGCCTTTAGAAGGAAGGCGCCGAAGCATTTCAATGCTACCCAAGAGAACCAGTATGTCGAAGACCTTTTGACATGCCATTCAAAATGCTATGAAGAACTTAAGGAAGTGTGACAAAGTAGTGGACAGTTACCATAAGAGTGAGGTGATAAGTGTCAACGTCATATTCGTTGGAGAGCATCCAACGGTTAATTTTTCATGCCTATTTAATTGGATTTCATTTTCAGAATTAGAGGTTGCACTTCTTTACATTGTAAAAGGAACACAGTTAAAGTACCAAGTGTTAAGAGAAACGAGTTAACCCCATACGCAAAATGTACGATAGCGTCCAAACATTTATCTCTCAAGTCATTTTAATTCCAAGAAATTTTAATATTTGTCTTTACTTTATCTTTTTTCCTACTTTTGTTTCTTTTCCCTTTATTCGAGCATTTCACGAGCATTTGCATAAACACAAAAAATCCCTTACCATCTGAAACTATAACATTCCACCATATACTTGATTGGACAGAGTAGTCCTGGGACTCGTTTGGCTGGTCTCGTAAGTAAACCTTTTAGACAATAGGCCAACGACCCGTTCGCACGAAATTTACTTGCGAACAAATTGGCATGCCCATTGGGACCCGTTGGGTTAAGTATATGCACTTACGCAATGGCACGATGGTACTGCCACGTCCAAACGAAGAACCGTCTTCAGAAAGAATTCCAGTTGTTACGAACACAACTGAAACTGTTATGACAGCAATAACGACTGCTACGAGTGAACCATCCACTTCTCTATTTTGAACCAAACCAATCAGGTCGAATGTAAGTAGAACTTCGGGGCTACAAGGGCCCAATTTCACCATGTTTTTTTCTAGAACATTGGGCATGCCACCAAAATTCATGTCAGGTTTCCATAACTCTGGTTCGACACTTGCAGACAGTTCGTCAAGAGATTTTCCCCATATCAGGCGCTAGGGTCTTTGACGAACCAGTATGGTCGAATGACTGAATACAAATTATTTTCTCAGTTCATATCAATGTTTACTCTAAACTTTGTGGTCGTCGTAAGACAGTAGATGGATGTGAGTAACCATGAAATGGTCCACATGTTGACTAAACTAATGGGGAGCATTTTAAGACCTTTGATACAAGATTCGACACTGAGTTATCAACAGTTGGCAACTCAAATGACTCGAATAGGAAATTTTTTGGGGGCACCAACGACCCCACATCGACGAACCTCACCTCCTCGACCAGAGACATCGGTTCGAAAAAGAGGGAGAGTATGACGAGATACTCGAACAAGCTTATCAAGAGGCTGAACAGATACCCAGGGTGGCCCAAAGTTCTCCTTCGTGATGTTAAGTCGATATCAAGACCCATAAGATGTGACAGGAAAGGTCCGTCAGGATGTCATAGCTAGAGAGTCGAACCCGGAAGCTATGGTCAAAAGGATTATGGTTTGAAATGGAGCCAACCCAGGCCTTCGATGACCAACCTATACATCCCTTTTACCTAATTATGTGCTGCAAACTGAACATCCTAAGGGATGGAAAGTCCCAAAGTTCACCAAAGATTCCACGGTCGAACATGTGGCACGATACCAAACGAAAGTTGGGGACATAGAGAACAACGAGGACTTGAAAATGAAATACTTTCCTAGTTCCCTCACTAAAAATGTGTTTACTTGGTTCACGAAACTACCCACTAAATCCATTCACACGTGGACTCAACTATAGAGATTGTTCCACAGGCAGTTCTATATGGGGCAGTCCAAGATTAGTCTAAAGGAATTGGCTACTGTGAAACGAAAAACGAGTGAATAAGTCAAACACTACCTCAACAAGTTCAGACTTCTGAATGGTAGATGCTTTACTCAAGTCCCTAAGCATGAGCTAGTCGAAATAGCTGCGAACGAGTTTGACTATTCAATCAGAAAGAAGTTGGATACCCAATATCTTAGAGATATGGCCCAACTGGCTGATTGAGTTTGACAAGTCGAAAGCTTGAAAGCTAAGAAGTCTAAGGCTAGTCGATGTCATAAGAAAGTTGCGTATTTAGAAATTGATGAGTTCTCGTCCGAAAGCGGGGTTTGTCGCTCCCTAGATTTCCATCCTAGTACAAACGCGAAAGTGGCGCGGAAAGAGGTAGAGTCGCCAGCCAGGCATTTTTATCCCGAAGGAACGGGAATGGTAATGCTGCACAAAACAGAAGAAAAGAAAAGGAAGGACACGGGTCCTGCGAACCAAAGAGACTGAGTTCGGAAGTCGGTTACGACCTGGGAAGGTATTAGCACCCCAGATCGTCCGCCGTACCCGACGTGATCCATGCTTGCAAAGAAATCTGTTTCAAAGGGTGAAGAAATAAAAGTTGCTGCAAAAGAAAAGGAATTGGAACTGGAAAAGGAACTGAGAAAGAAAACAAAGAGAAAAAATGTAGGGAAAATAAAGATTGTGCTCGAACGGGCCCTACCCCGCTGCCTACGTACCTCATCTGGACAATGAGGATCAGAGTCGCCGTAGTTCCCCTAACTAGGGGTGGAAAAGATTGCTTGTGTCTTAAGGATTGAACTGCCTATGTCAATGCTCAGGTGTTGCAGGCTCGGACGACGAGTGCGTAATCTTCTTGCAAAATGACAAGTAGGAGCAAGTTCGCGGACGGAGCGAAGGAGATGAGAAAAGAATTCCCGAAGGAAAGACGATTATTGTTTGTTTGTGTTTTTTAGAAGCTTTTTATGAGTGTGTCACAAGTAAGTGAACTCAAGCTCTTTTCCATGGAATGTGTACTTGTCACTACATTCCAAGATGGAATAATAGAACAAGCACACTCAAGTAAGGAGAAGATCCCCAAAACTTGATTCCAGAGATTAGGGCCTAAGTTCACTAACTCATTGAATTTATTAAGCGTTTTTTGTATTTTTGATGAAGAAGTCTTTTTTATGATTTTCTTGATGAAGATGGTATCTTGATCAGACTTGTGCATCATGATGAACAAGCTTGTACCATCCCAAGATGGGAAAACTACAAGTGTTTCATGGAATAAGGCTATTGCACAGGAGACCACTTCGATCCTTATTAAATGCTTTTTAGGGATTTTGAGATGAGAAGAGAAAAGAACCAAAGGATCCTAAAGGTAAAAGTCTAATGGGGGACTAATGAATCCTAAATTGTTATCATGCAAAGGAAAACCCTAGGTTAGTGAGGCTTACCATCGTAAAGGAAGAGAAGACAAGAAGAGAAAGAGAAGAATGAAGAATAGAAGAAGGAGGAAGTAAGGCCTAAGCCCCAACAATCACAAGTACTATAATATCAATAAGGAAAAGAGAAAAGATAAGATTTGGAGATGTGGGAATCACATCCACACCTCTCACTTACCAAAGCCCCTGAAATGGTTAGCAACATAAGAATAAATGCAACACAAAATGGGCATAAGATCACACCAAAGCCACACAACCAGAAGTGAAGTCTTAATCACAAATGCCAAATGCAAATACACAACATAAGAATGAGGAAGGAACTATACCACTCAACATGTAGCAACATGGATTATCATGACAAATCAAAACAAAAATGAAAGAACACAAGGCAAACCAAGCAAACAATCACAAACTCCAAGACCAGAACCCTAACATGTTAAGAAAGTGCCTAAGGATCATGTAAGATGAAGAGAAGAAGCACACAAACTCAAGTATTTACATCATGAGAAGTAAAGAAGCAAAAGAAGTGAGGTGAACATGCATAAAAGTGAATGAATTTCAAAAGCAAACAAACACCAAGTTTCTCAAAGCACAAACATCAACTCAAGACCAGAGGGGTATCAACATCCTAAGAAAGCTCTAAACAACTTAAAGAAGTTGGCACAAGTGCCCTTCTAACCTAAGGATTGAACATATGACCAAAAGGAAGCAAAAAGAGGATAGGAAAAGAACAAAAATTCAAATCAATTCAAGTATACATCCAAAAATTCCACAAACTTGCATTAAGACTCCTCAAACATACAATGTTAACATGCCAAAAGGAGAGAATCAAAATCAGAAGCTAAGCAAGTCAAACGAGGGCTCAAACATGGATTAGAGTTAGAAGACTTCATGCACAAGTTAAAGACTAAAACCAATTAAGCAAACTTCTAAAAATCAGAATAAAAATCAACAATAAACTACATCTCAATATGAATCCATAACAAAAAGAATCCGTTCAAAATTCCAATTAATGATCAAGATAGAAATTGTACAAGACATCATTGTAACACGGTGGGAGAACTGACTCTAGTTATGTTGCGGATAGCAAGAGTCGCCACCGACTTTTATTTTATCCAAAAGGAAAGGGTATAAAAGAACAGGAAAGACCTTAAGAGATATTTTTGGGTCCGGGGGGTAGGTTATGTAAAGGGAAGGTGTTAGCACCCTTTACATCCATGGTTATCCATGGGCTCTTAGTTACTTAGCTCACTTTTGAATTGTTTTTGAAAGTGTAGTGTGTGAATAGAAAATTTTTTCAGAATAGTTGATAATGATCCATGTACGGATGCGTAAAAACTTGTTTTTGAAAATTTGTTTGAAATTGTGAAGAATTTGAAAAGTTTGAATAGTGAGCAAGTACATAAGAGGAACCTACTCTAAGGTTTTAAGTCTTTCTTGTTCTTTATCCTTTAATTGGTAAGACTATCCCTACTATTAAGGAGTAGGTAGTCATTACCTTGGATGTAAGGGACATGAGAGGGACATTCTGTTTTATGAAGGCAACTGTGGGGTGTAATAAGCATACAGGAGGGACTATCATCATTATTCGAAGGGACTTGATTCGTAAAGGCAACCATGAGGGACTTGATGATTTTTCTTTTTAAAGGGACTTGCTTTATACACCCCACTTGACCTTATGATTTAAGCAACTCGAGGGATAACCTTAGAAAGTGAGGATGGCGATTAGAAATCGGCTTACGTGTGTGAGTGTTTAATATTAATTTATCCTTGATTAAAAGTGATCTAAGTTAAGTTTTAAATACAATACATGTTTTGCACTCCCTAAGTTACTAACCATAGCAAAAATTAAATATTTAAATATTACAAAATTTACATCCAGGAAGCAATTACATAATTATAAGCAAAAATAAATAAATAGCAATAATAAATAATTAGCAAAATATAATGAATAAACAATAAATAAATAGGGGTTAGTGATAAATAATAATAATATTAAATAATAATCAGAAAAAGGTTAGTAATAATAAAATAAGAGAGGTTAGTAAATGATAAAAATTAGTGAAATAATAATAATATATAAAATTTGTAAAGCAAAATAAATAATAACATGGTTAATTAAAATAAGATAATAAAAAATATTATAATGACACAAAAATTGAATTTTAACATATAAACGTTATTTAGAATAAAAGAAAAAATTTTAAACATAATGTAATTCTAAATTTTTATTATTACAAATTTAATCATTTTAAGCACATATTAAGATTTATTAAAAAAAACAATTATTTACTCATTATAAGAAGAAAATAATTTTTAAGTATTATATTCACAAAATTAATCATATTTATAAAAATTTAACTTTTACTAATTATTATATTTACAAAATATTTTAAATATGTACAAAAATATAATTATTATAAATTAAATTGTTTCTAAACATATACTAAAAAATAATTTAGATTATAAATATATTTATAAATAAGTTATAATTATTTTTAAATAAACATGTACAATAATAATTACATCAAAAAAATAAACAATTAGGTTTAGAAAATAAATTAGGGTTTTATTAGAAAATATTTTTTTAGGGTTTAATTTACAATATAAAATTATTTTAGCATATATATACATATTATAATTTATTTACATGATTATAAAAATAGTTTTTTTTCAAAAAAAAGAAATATAGAATTTGAATTATATTGAACATATATAGTATTATTTTAATTATATTTATATACATATGATTTTAATAATTAAATAAAAGAAAATAGAAAAAATTGCAAAAAAGAGAAACTTACCTGGCTGGGATTTGATCCCATGACCTCACACTTGCCAGCAACAGCAATACCCACCAGGCTAGCCCACACGCAGGCAACAATGAAGGGAGGAGAATTTGTTTTATGCTTTGCCTGAAAAATCCAGAAAAATAAAGAAACAAAAAGGCCTGGGATGGGATTTGAACCCAGGACCTTATGAATGTATACGCGCATGCTTGACCGCCTGGCTGGGAGAGCCCTTCTGATTATTGAATGGCCAGAAACTATAATATATTCAATCTTCTTGTTATCCTGAAAAATAGTAAAAATAATGTACGAGACCAAGACTCGAACTCAGGTCTCATAGGTTATACGCGCGTTACTTCCACCACTGGACCAAACCTGCTTTGGTGATTAAACATGTAAACAATTTAATAAAATATTACAACTGATTTTCAAATTCCCAGCTGCGCGCCATCAGCTTCTTCTTCAACCTTGTGACATGCGAATTTTCCTGCGATAATTGCTGGGAGATTACCTGCGAAAAACGAACCCCAGCAAAACCTACGAAACACAATGGGCAACAAAAATGTACAATTTCGCAAAATTGAAAGCATAAACACATTCCAGAGGTCCATTCAAGTCAAGCCATGATCTTAGAAGTCATTTATATTTTGTAAATCATGAAACCCCAATTCTTGGTTAAAACCCTAACTATGGTGAATTTCGTTTTAGGCCATGGAGCTTCACCAAATTATCCAGATTCCATCTATGATCATCAACAAACAAAGTTATATAAACAAATTTCAATAATATGCAGTGAATCATTGGAATCGAAAAAAATTTATTCAAGGTTAAAGCAAGCTCAGGTTGGCCAATATGGTGCACATGGGATGCATATGATTGATGATTTCGCTTCATGGATGATCAGAGAACATGTTTATGTCCTTAGTTTACCTTCTAAAGCCTTGAATCTCCAAATCCGAATATGAGTTTGTGGAGGATTTTTTGAGTTTTGAAACTTACCTTTGGCTGCTGGGAATTCGTGAATGAATGTTAGGTTTGTGTTTAGTATATATATGTGAGTGAATTAGGTTAAGAAAACTCATTGGTTGTGTGGAGATTTGATCCAAAAAAGATTGAAAAAGATCATGGTGTAAAAGTCAAATATTTGTTCATGAAGACTTGCTATTCTTGGATCAATCTCATGATTCCTTTCTCTTTTGAATTCAATCAACATTTATGAAATTCTAGAAGCTCAATCTTCACCCAAAAATAGATTTTCATATTTTATATTTATTTAAAATGATTTTTATGAATTAAATCAATAATAAATAAAAATAAAATAATAAAAATTCTGAATTTTGGTCAATTGGGTCGTGCATAATGATATGATGTGGATTGGATCACAATTTAGCAAGCCCATTTGGAAGGAATTGGTTCTAGACCCCCATTTTCAATATAAACCATCACAAAATTTCCCAACTTTGCAAGAGCATATCTCCCTCAATTTTAAAGGTATGAGGGTGTTCTTGGACTTTTTGGAAAGCTTGAAGAGTCCTCTAAACAACACCATTGGTTTCAGGTCCATATCATTTACCAATCTCAAGTTATGCCCTTTTGAAGTTGTTGACTTTTTTGTTGACTTTTGAAATGACCTATAATGTCTTAGGTAATATCTTCCAAATGAAGCATTTTTGGGCTTAACTTGCAACATCAAAGTTGTAGAGAATTCAATTTCCTTCAAAATGAGCTTTGGATGGAGACTTGGTGATGAAGTATGTGAAAGTTATGGCTGGTCAAAGTTCAGTTGACTTTTACTGAGGAAACCCTAATTTAGAAACTCCTGATTTATTGATGATCTGGAATCTCCTTGATGAATCATGATCAACCCTTGATCAAATGATGAATTTTACTTCATATACTTGATTTTGGAAAAAAATCATGAAGTTTGACTTTGGTTTGACCACAGTTGACCTCAGTTTGACTTTTTAACTGCACTGGCTGATTTTGACTTATCTGATCATCTGACTGAGCAACCTTTTGAGAAAAGTCTTGAAACTTGTCATGGGAGTTCTTATACACATATAAGATGTTATGAATCTCACTTGAGGTATTGGAAGTCCATTTAGCCTGACTAAAGTCAAAACCCTAGTTTTGGATACACTGCTTAGGAGGAGCATTGTCTGAGGGAATTATCAACTCTTCTGACCAATTGTGAACTTTGTGAACCTTGTGAACCATCATAAAATGTCTTGTGAACCTCATGGGAGGTATTGTAAAGCTTGTGAACCTTGTGAACCTTCAAGAAGTAACTTGTAGACCTCATGATCCTCAGGAGAGCTTTGTAATCATTGTGAATCTTGTGAACCTTGTGAACCTTCAAGAAGTGACTTGTAGACTTCATGAACTTCATGAAAGGTCTTGAAAGCATTATGGAACTTGTGAACCTTGTGAACCTTCAAGAAGTAACTTGTAGACTTCATGAACCTCATGAAAGGTTATGTAAATGTTGAAAAGCTTGTGAACCTTGTGAACCTTCATAAAGTAACTTGTAGACTTCATGAACCTCATGAAAGGTTATATAAGCATTGAGAACTTGTGAACCTTGTGAACCTTCTTAGCACACAAAGTCTTGTATTGTGAGGGCAAATTTTGGGGTGCAACAGCTGCCCCTGTTCAATTTTCTGAAACCTGAGGGGTTAGATTGGTATATTTGCCAGTCGTGACCTGGAAGGTTGAAGGGGATTGAACACAAAAGCCCAAAAATTTGCACTCACCAGTGCATTAGAGTGATACAGACGGCTAGTTGAATATGATTGGGTGGGCTTAAAGATGCCACTAGGGGAAATTTCTTCAGATATATTTCTTGGAAGATAAAGCAGTCCAAAATATGGAGGTATAATGAAAGCTGTCAGGAGTCTGGAGCAGTCCTGAGGTATTGATGATATGTTTTCAGGAGACTGGAGTAATCCTGATGTAACAGCATGTCTTCAGGAGGATAGAGCAATCAATAATGATAACCCTAAAGCAGTCTTGAAGTAATAATATGATTTCAGGAGGATAGAGCAATCAATAGCTCTAAAGCAGTCTTGAAGTAATAATATGATTTCAAGAGGATAGAGCAATCAATAGCTCTAAAGCAGTCTTGAAGTAATAAGATGACTTCAGGAGGATAGAGCAATCAATAGCTCTAAAGCAGTCTTGAAGTAATAATAAGATTTCAGGAGGATAGAGCAATCAATAGCTCTAAAGCAGTCTTGAAGTAATAAGATGACTTCAGGAGGATAGAGCAATCAATAGCTCTAAAGCAGTCTTGAAACAATGAGAAGTTGTCAGGAAGATGAAGCAACCCTGAGGTAACAGTATGATATGCTTTCAGGAGACTGGAGTAATCCTGATGTAACAGCATGTCTTCAGGAGGATAGAGCAATCCTGATGATTATTTGTTGGATAATTAACCTGAAAACAAGGTAGCATTCTGTATGATAGTGTTAGTTTATGCATTTATGTATGCATGTATAATATGATGCACCTAGGTAAATGTACTATGTATCTATGGATATGTATGTTATGGTATGATGTAAATGATGTATGTATGATATGATACTGCCGGAAGAGTCTGGATATCTTCGTATAACAACTGCTGGCCAGGGAAAATAAATCCCGATTCCTTGTTGAAGAATATATTATACATAACCTTCCGTCTGCTGGGGATAACAGGGTATAGATAACCTCCCGTATGCTGGGGATAGTAAGGTATATATCACCTCCCGGATGCTGGGGATAGTAAGGTATATATCACCTCCCGTATGCTGGGGATAGTAAGGTATACATAACCTTCGTCTTCGTTTGATAGCAGGGCAGATATAACCTCCCATCTTCGTTCGTCGTACCCTTATTGGAAAGTAAATTCCCGAATATCCGTATGAGGATAAAAGAGATGGATATAAATTCCAGGGGAGATAAGACCTTATGAAGATGGATTCGTCCTACTGAGGGTTTGTAACTGTGAACCGACGAAGCTTCGTTGAAATCCTTCCCTCGTTCGTCCTTAGTAAATGTTATTACTGCATTGTCGCTCCCGATAAGTGAACAGGGTCAAATAAAGGTACAGACGCGAACGGTCGGCGAAGGGAACAGTGAGAACACACAGCCGTGAACTCACTGGAGATGAATAGAGTCGCCAGCTAGGCATTTTTATCCCGGAGGAAAGGTAATGCTGCATAAACCTAGAGAGAGACGGATAAGACGGTTTGCGAACCAGAGAGACTGAGAAAGGGGGTTGGTTACAACCTGGGAAGGTATTAGCACCCAGATTGTCCGCCGTACTCGACGGGATCCACGCTTGAAAGATTTGTGTTTTAAAGGGGTAGTGTCAGTGCAATCTGTGTAATAGAGAGCTGGAAAAGAATGTACAGGTGTCAGTGTAAAAGAAGTGAAGTGTATAATGATGTGTCAGTGTAAGAATGGGAATGAATTGCTCATGATAATGAGGCTAAGAGAATGATGCTGGAAGAGGGGGAATATACAAAGACTTTTGTTCGATAACCGTTAAGTTATACCTACGTATCCTCTCGTGCAATGAGGAAGTCAGAACACCGTAGTTCGACCCAAAGAGACTGAAAGGTGGATTGACTTGTGAACTGCTTACTAGCCTATGCTCAAGTGTATGATCTGTCTGGCACAGATGCTAACTGTCTTGCATTAGACGGAAGAAGCAAGTTCTCGTTTGTGAGTGAAGGTGATGAGAAAAGAATCCCGAAGGAGACGATTATTGTTTGTTTTTGTGTTTTCAGTCTTTTATTGCTTTTGGATTTTGTCATAAGTTAATGAGCTTAAGTCTAAACCAATGGATTTAGTAAACTCATCACATCTTCCCTCTGATTAGGGGTAATGAGAATACCTTAAGTGTGAAGTCAGATTCTCACACTCAATCACCTTTGGTGTAGGATTAAGATCATTAACCTACTTGTGATTAATTAGATGTTTTTGTTGTTTTTGTTTAGTGTTGAGTAATGAGGTTAAGCCATAATCAAGGATTAAACAGACTCATTACACCATCCTAATAGAAGGATAATAGATGAGAATGTTTAAGCTGAGGAAAACTCCTCAACTTAATCCATGATTAGGGATTAAACTCATGACAAAACAAGCCTTTGATTAAGTGGATTTTATTCAATGGTATGATGATGAAGTGTTTTTTATGATTTGCAAGACAACTTGAGGAGGACTTGTCCATTAACACTAGGGTTAGTCCTTCTTAACCAATTAAGGAAGAATTAGAACCCTAATGCAAGGCCCAAGTTACAAGTGTGATGTCTTGATAATTATTAAGTGGATTGATTAAGGGAGTTAAACACATTAAGGGTTTAACACTTAGGATTAAAGTTATACACTCCATCCTAAGAGAAGGATGCAGGCATAAGCTTAATCACAAAGCCTTAAAGCCTTTAGGGTTTAGTCCCTGAGTATGAGATGAGAAGAGAAGACTCAAAAGAGACACAAAGGTAAAACTATGAGGGGAGACTAATCAAAACCCTAATTCATTGTCATGCTTGGTTGTCCCTAAAGTTTGTGAGGTTTAAACAAGAACAATCTTCAAAGGGAGCCACCAGGAAGCAGATGAACAAGATCAAGAGAAGCAAAGCAACTTGCTTCATTCAAGAAGTCAAGTCACTTGAAGAAAGAAAGTGGGAGGAACAAGAATGAGCAAGCTCAATCTCAAACACAAACATAAATGCAGCAATGGATGCAAGAGAGATGAAAAGGAAAGTTATGAGAAGTGAAGGCAAATTCACTTCTCAAGCTTACTTACCACCTGAAATGTTAGAAAGAAATGCAATGCAATGCCAAATGGGATGAAATGGTATGATGCTAAACAAAACCAGAAGCATGTTGATGATGATAATGATTCTATGGAGTGCTATAAACATGAGGCAAGGCATGGAAATGCTCATACAAGTTTATGGATGCAAATGGTGCAAGCTTAGGAGCATGAATGAGCATGGAAAGTTAGGAAACATACATGGCATACAAGATGGCAAATATGTAATGCAATGATCAAACATACTTTCTATATGTCTTATGATGTCAAATGAATCACATGAATGCTTGAAATGTCATGGCAAGTCATGTTATGCAAGAGAATGCAAGAGGGATGCAAATGAAAGCCCAAATTAGGGTTTATGAATCAAACATCAAGCAAAAACCCAAAACAGAAGCAAACCCTAAGATAAAAAATGGAAAATGCCAACCAAAGAAACCCTAAACCTATACTAAACCAAGGTCCAAAGGGGAGCTCTCAACTCTTAACCAATCTCAAGTTATGATTTTTCTAAGTTATTAGGGTTTTTAGGGTTCCTAAACAAAAGAAATGTCAAACAAATTGAAAATGCAAGATCAAATCATGGCCTTTTTATCCTAGAAACTACATGCTAAACACAAAACAAAGCAAAAAGAATCAATGTCCAACTCTTCTTAGATAGGCAGAAATGAATTTTTGAACCTATGATTAAAATAATGCATAAAAAATGATTTAATTCCATGAAAAATTCTCAAGATGCATCAAGATCAAAAAAGAAATTTGGTTTGAAGGTTGGACAATGTTTCTAAATGTCTTAGAACATTTCATGAATTTTTTGGTGATTTTTAAATACCTAAAAGTATTTTTAATTAATTAATTTCCATTAATCAATTAAAAATAATCTTTTAAATATTTAAAAATACTTTTTTAATGATAAAAATAAAATAAAAAATATTTTTGGGTCATAAAAATTAATAAAACTCAGAAGAAAAAGTTTCATAATTTTTAGAAGTTTTTTACTATTTTAAAATAATTGTGCAAGTTAAATGAAAATAAAATGAAATAAAAATAAATAAAATGAAAGGTAATCAGAATGGAGGGCCAGGATTTGGTCTGGATTCAAACACGTTGACCACGCGCGCTATCCAAGGGTTGTGGTTGGCTCAGATTAAATTAATTTAATTATGGATTAATTAAATAAAACACGTGGATTAGGGCTAATGAACGCATCTGGACCTTTCATTCGCGCGGGGAGTCAAACATTTCAACGCATCCAACGCTCAAGATTCAAACTTGAGTTAATGACTGGATTATGCCCTAATGACATTCAGGCTGCCGGAGAAGACTTTCGGTCGTCTTCTCCGGCCAGCATCTCCCCTGAGAATCTCCAAACTCCCTTAAAACGTAACAAAAATGAAACCTAAGCATACAGAAATGATTCCCATGATCCCCTGAATTAAAACCCTAAGTCAAAACTAATTTATTCTTCCTCAAATCCATGAATCGAGCAAAACAAATTTTAGGGCACGCAGGTTTCAGAAGCTAATTAAACACTCATTTCAAAGCCATTTCAAAAACCAAAAGCACCAAGATACTCAGTGAAGCATAGAGAACAAGTCTATAACACGAAAAACGATTTCTGGAAAAATAATTTTCAAGCTACCTGAGATTCGAAGCTTTCACTCTGATGACTCTCTGGCCACTTCCTTCAGTGCAATCCACTCCACTTGATCCCCAGATGATGTTTGAATGCTTTGGAGGAGTTTATATTGGCTGGATGATGAGTTTGACAAGCTTCTGCTCAAGCTCAGTCAGAAATGGCAATGGAGTTTCAGGCAGTTTCAGGTCATTGTGAATGGTTCTTTGTGATCAGAACAATGAGTGGAGAAGGTCTGTGGTGTTTGTTTGGATGTTTGTGAGCTATGGAAAGAGTTTCAAATGAAACTGCAAGTTGAGGTGAGAAATGGCAATGGGGTGTTCTTGCTTGTTTCAGGCCTGGCTCTTGGTGGTTTTAGGTCTATGAAGTGTGGTGAGCTGAATGGTGAAAATGGTTTAAGTGTTTGATGGCTGGGCAGAGAGATTCGAAACAAAATGCAGCTGGGGTGTGTTTTGTGAATGTGTCCTTGTGTAGTGTTTCAGCCTTGCTAGATGTATGGAATGGCTTGCTCTTTGTCCACATAAACCTCTCTCATTGGTCAGATGACAAGACATGTGCTTTATTGATTGGTAAGTCACCTTTTGCAAAAAGTCAAATTTTGTGTAAGGCAAGTATGGCTCATGATCTAGGCAAGTACAAGCATGATTCTGGTGCAGCATGGTGTGTGTGTGATGTTGGGAAGGTTCAGCAGCCAATGCATCAAGTGGTAGAAGTGTCATGAGTGTTTTTGCAAGTTGTTGCCTTTTTGTACTTCATGAAAGAAAGTCTTGTTACATGAACCATGAACATGTGATTTTGGTTCAATTCTGATTTGTATGACCTATAGAATGTTTGTATGCTGGTTTGAAATGAACTAGAGGTCACAAAAGGCATTGGTTCATGATTTTGCAAAATTTCCATTTGAGGCATGCCTTGAAAATCAATGATTTTGGCCAACTTTGTCACACCATAACTTTTGATCCAAGAAGAGTTTGATCATGTTCTTGTACTTTTTGAAAAGGGAAAAATGAGATCTACAACTTTCATGACCAAAGTGTTTCCATTTGAAGCACTTTTGGATCAAGAATCAAGGCTTGAAAAATGACCTAAAATGAAGCATTCTTGAAAAGTCAACTATGCCCAAAAAGTCAACATTTGCAAAAACCCTAAATTCTTGATTTTTGTGAGTTTGAAACTTCTTCCATGATCAAATAAAGATCATATACACTCAAAATGATGAAGATCACCCATTGGTTGGGTCATTGGGGGCCTCAGATGCCCTGATTTTACACTGACTTGTCTGAAAAGTCAAACCTTGATCAGATGACTTCCCCATGGAATTTCTTCATGAAAATTGATATGCATACTCCCTATACCATATAGAGACCAATGGAAGCAAGAATGACCAAAAAATTTGGAGTTATGTCCTCTGAAACCAAAACCCTAATTTTCAGTCAACTGTGCAGTCTATCCTGGCTCTGCATCCACCCAAACCCTAGTTCTTGTGATTCTTTGGAATTTTTGACTTTGAGAAGATGTAATGTGATGCTTGAACACACATGGTTCCCTTTGAAGTGATTGGTGACCTTTGGAGTGGCTCAAGTGGCTCTTGGATTGCTCAGATCACAAACCCTAGGTGCAGATGACTTAGAAACTATCCAGTGAATCAAAAGTGAGATATGAGATGATATGATTGTGTCTATGCATATGAGAATGATCACAAGACATGGTGTGAATGGGTGAGGGCAAATTTGGGGTGTTTACAGCTGCCCCTATTCAAACATGAGTTAGCTGTGCAGGATGTAAGCAACGGCTTAACAGGCAAACAAGATAACTTGTGGTTGAATACCAAAGACAGTCCAAAATTTGCACTCACAGAATGAAGAAGAAAAGGGATATAGATTGTAAAAGAAAAAAAGTATATTGTAAGGTGTGGGCGACGGAGGACGACCGTCGAGCAGAGGGCGACTGCTGGGTAAATAGCAATGACGGGGACGGCCGACATGCTGGGGATAAAAGGTAAAGCTGAGACGGGGACGGCCGACTAGCTGGGGGAAATAAAATCATGATGGGGACGGCCATCAAGATAAAGTTGTAAGATTCTCTGGGGATAATGAAACATGACGGGGACGGCCATCAAGTTTATAAAGCAAAGTAACCGACGATGGGGACGACCATCGGGCTAAAATGAAAAGGGACCACGACGGGGACGACCATCGGGTTAAAGAATAAATGAAATAAACAGATGATGGGGTACGGCCATCAAAGGTGAAGGACGATCACCTAGCAGGGGACGGCTGCTCTGTTGGGAATAAAAGAAATATGATGGGGACGGCCATCAAAGGTGGAGGACGACCACCTGGCAGGGTACGGCTGCCGAAAATATCGCGACATAGGACGAATGCCGGATAAAAGGTCAACGATGGGGACGGCCATCGGACGAGCATGATGGAGGACGACCATCAAGAAGTGGAGGACGACCACTCAGCAGGGTACGGCTGCTCTCAAGGTTTATCGTGACACAGGACGAGTGTCAGATAAACAGAATCAACAATGGGGTACGGCCATTGGATAAAGTGATGAAGGACGATCATCAAAAGGTGGAGGACGACCACCTAGCAGGGGACAGCTGCTAAAAATCAACGATGGGGACGGCCATCGGATGAGCATGATGGAGGACGACCATCAAGAAGTGGAGGACGACCACTCAGCAGGGTACGGCTGCTCTCAGGGTTATCATGACACAGGACGAGTGTCAGATAAAAGAAAATGCTTTGTTGGTGATCTACTGGGGATATAGTGAACACAGACGAGCGTTCACAACCAAGAAAGGAAAGTATAAGTGTTTAGATGTTGTGTATAGACCAGAGATGCGGACGAGCATCCTTAAGGCTATGATACGGACGAGTATCATGTAGAAACAAACTGACACATGTTCAGAGATGATGATACGGACGAGTATCAACGGGTTAACAAAGAACACGGACGAGTGTTGAATCTGAAAGGACTCTTCTGGGGAATAGTAGACACGGACGAGTGTCTATATTCAAGAAGACAAAAGTGTTTGACACAGTGTATGGATTAAAGATGCGGACGAGCATCCTTAAGACTATGATACGGACGAGTATCATGTAGAAACAAACATTAGACGCAATGTTCTGAGATGATGATACGGACGAGTACCAACTGGTTAACAAAGAACAAGGACTATTGTCGAATCTGTGGGGATATGAATGTTGTGTATAAGATACGGACGAGTATCTGTATAAGTATGAGTTTAGCATGAGTATATATATAGATGGGTGTTTAACTGCTGGGGAGAGTGACACGGACGAGTGTCAGAAAAAGAAAAGTATAATAACGTCAACAAGTATATGGGTTGTAAAAGTGTAAGCGACTGCGCTGGGGATATGACACGGACGGGTGTCAGGAAAGCGTATATAGGTATATGTGAGTGCAAAGAGGATGTCTTTGGCTTTTTGCTGGTGATGTGACACGGACGGGTGTCAGGAAGTATCTGTAATACGGGTGATTTTGTTGTAAAGGGTGTTCAGACGACTTTACTGGGGAGTGTTGATACGGACGGGTATCAAAAGGAAATATATACTGGTGTTTGTGATTTGGGAAGCAACTGCTTTTGCTGGGATTCTGGTGGGGATTTTTGTACAATGATGATGAACGGTTATTATTCACAAGTGTTAATTCAGAACATGGCTTATGATTATGCTATGCGTTTGATTTTTGCCGTAATGCTCCGTATTAGACGAAATGCTACGCTCTGAGGGGATAATATGATGCAAATGCCATGATTATGCAAAGATATCAAACCGGGATTCGGATCCCGTTGCCGTGAAGATCCCTGGCTGATCTGTTTGAAATGGACCTCCCAGCTGGGGATGAGATCATTGATAGACCTGGGGAGATATACCCACTTGGGGATATAGGTCACTGATTGACATATCCTTGTAATATAGGACCCAGCTGGGGTTTGTGGAAGCCTTATGTACTCTGTTGTGACTACTTCGTGCATTGCTCTTCTGGACGGAGGCTGAGGATCTAGTGGGGAGATGATTCCCTGACTTCTGCATTTTGCTGAGGAAGAATAATTGGTACTACGACTGGGGAATGCTGCTGGCCACTCAGCTGGGGAGAGTAATGAGGGGCAACTCCGCTGGGGGTAGAGCATTCTGGATGCTGAGATCATTCGTTGATTTGCCAGCTTGCTGAGATGTAACTTGCATGCCCCAAGTCGCGTCCTGGATACCTGCAATCCTGCAAGGACAAGGAAACGCACAAAAGATTCCGAGGTATCCCTTACTGGATTCCGTCATAGGAGCTAAGTACTTTCGAGAGTAAGTATATTCCCTGTAAGCATGTGTTTTATTATTATATATTTTTTAGAGAAAAGCATCTGTACTTATGCAATTGATTTTTTTAGAGACATCCGACATCCTTTGCAAATAAAAATATACAAAACGAAACATGACTGAAAAATCTGATTTTATTAATTCGAATGCCCTGAATTGGCAAGATATAGTCAAAGAAACATATCTCCTGAAATGAGGAGATTGTTACAAATTGAGAAACAAAGTGCTGGCAGTGTTGATGACGCTTTAAGGAGCTTCCTCTCCTGCTATGACTCGTATGACTTTTGACTTTCTTCTCGTCTTGCTTTCTGGAGAAAGTTGATTCTGATTAAAGCTTGATCCTTTGGAGCTTACCAAGTTGCTGACAATACAGACGAATTCAGGATGCAGTTGTTCGCTTATTCCCTTATTTTGCATGGATCGCCCTTTCGGGTTTTCAATCCATCGGGATACCCATTTTTGCCTGAGTTGTCCAATGCGGCTTTTCAACTCAGCGGGTGTACATTTTTCATTTATTTCCCTTATTTTTGCCCGAGTCTTTTATTCTGTTTTTGACTCGCCGGGATGCCCTATTTTTGCCTGGACTTACATTCTGTTTTTGTGTCCAGCGGGTCATTTTATGCGAAGTATTTTTTAACTGCATCTGAATTCACAGGGGATGGGAAATCTTCACCATCCATGGTGATGAGCATCAGTGCTCCACCAGAGAAAACTTTCTTTACCACGAATGGCCCTTCATAGTTTGGAGTCCATTTGCCCCTGTGGTCTGTATGAGGAGGGAGGATTCTTTTCAGCACAAGATCTCCCACTTGGTACTCTCGGTGCCTGACTTTCTGATCGAAGGCTCTCTTCATTCTCTTCTGATATAACTGCCCATGACAGATTGCAGCCAATCTCTTCTCTTCGATCAGACTCAGTTGTTTGTATCGGGCCCGAACCCATTCTGCTTCACTCAGTTTGACATCCATCAAGACCCGCAAGGAGGGTAATTCAACTTCAACTGGTAGGACTGCCTCCATACCATATACAAGCTGATACGGTGTTGCCCCAGTGGATGTCCTGATCGACGTGCGGTACCCATGCAAGGCAAATGGTAGCATTTCGTGCCAGTCTTTGTAAGTGACTACCATCTTCTGCACAATCTTCTTGATAATTTTGTTAGCTGCCTCAACAGCGCCATTCATCTTTGGTCTGTAAGGAGAAGAATTGTGATGTTGGATCTTGAAGTCCCGGCATAATTCAGCCATCATCTTGTTGTTTAGATTGGAACCATTATCAGTAATGATTCGCTCGGGAACTCCATATCGACAGATGATATCCCTTTTCAGAAATCTGGCTACCACTTGCCTTGTGACATTTGCATATGAGGCCGCTTCAACCCATTTGGTGAAATAATCAATGGCGACCAGGATGAATCTGTGGCCGTTCGAAGCAGTTGGCTCAATCTTGCCAATCATATCAATGCCCCACATGGCAAAGGGCCATGGTGAAGACATGATGTTCAAAGGATTGGGAGGTACATGCACTTTATCTGCGTAGATCTGGCATTTGTGGCATTTCCTGGCATAGGCACAACAGTCTGCATCCATTGTGATCCAGTAATAGCCTGATCTTAACAACTTCTTAGCCATTGCATGTCCTCCAGCATGGGTACCAAAAGAGCCCTCGTGCACTTCATGCATCAACAAATCTGCTTCCGTCTTGTCAACACATCTGAGGAGTACCATATCAAAGTTCCTTTTGTATAAAGACCCATCAGTGTTCAGAAAGAAACTTCCAGCAAGCCTTCTCAAAGTCTTCTTATCATTGGAAGATGCCCCAGGTGGGTATGCTTGATCCTCCAAGAAGCATTTAATGTCATGGAACCAAGGCTTATCATCCTTGACAACATCCGTTGCAAATACATATGCTGGCCTGTCGAGTCTGGACACTGAAATCTGAGGTACAAAGTTAGCAGCTTGAACTTTGATCATGGATGAAATGGTAGCAAGAGCATCTGCAAACTGATTCTCGTCCCGAGGGATATACTCAAGCTTGACTGTTGTGAAGAAAGTCAATAACCTTCTTGTATAATCCCTGTAAGGTACCAGATGATCTTGGTGTGTGTACCATTTCCCATTGGTCTGATTGATTACCAAAGCTGAATCTCCGAATACGGTCAATGTCTTGATCCTGAGGTCAATGGCTTCCTCAAGACCCATAATGCAAGCTTCGTATTCAGCTTCGTTGTTAGTGCAGTTGAAAGTGAGTTTTGCCGAGAAAGGCATGTGAACTCTTTTGGGTGTAATAAGTACTGCACCAACACCACGGCCATTCATGTTAACAGCCCCATCGAACATCATAGTCCATTCTTCTTCTGGGTCAGGCCCTTCAGTGTGAATAGGCTCTTCGTGATCTTTTGATTTAATGAACATGATGTCTTCATCAGGGAAGTCAAACCTCATAGGCTGGTAATCATCAATGGGTTGCTCAGCGAGATATTCAGACAATACACTGCCCTTGATGGCTTTTTGAGATGTGTATTGGATATCATATTCTGTGAGAATCATCTGCCATCTGGCAACCCGTCCGGTAAGAGATGGCTTCTCAAATATGTACTTGACTGGGTCCATCTTTGAGATCAACAAAGTAGTGTGGGTCAACATATACTGCCTTAGTCGGCGAGCAGCCCACGCTAAAGCACAGCAAGTTTTCTCGAGCAGTGAATAACGTTGTTCACAGTCGGTAAACTTTTTGCTTAGGTAGTATATTGCATACTCTTTTCGACCAGACTCGTCATGCTGGCCCAGCACACACCCCATTGACTCTTCTAATACTGTCAAGTACATGATTAGGGGTCTTCCTTCAACTGGCGGCATAAGGATTGGAGGTTCTTGCAGGTATTCCTTGATCTTGTCAAAAGCCCTTTGGCAATCTTCGTTCCACCTGACCGTCTGTTCTTTTCTTAACAGCTTGAACAAAGGTTCACAGGTTGCTGTAAGGTGAGATATGAACCGTGAAATGTAGTTCAATCTACCTAAGAACCCTCGAACTTCTTTTTCAGTCTTAGGTGCAGGCATCTCTTGGATGGCTTTGACTTTATCAGGGTCAACTTCAATCCCTTTCTCGCTTACAATAAAACCCAGCAACTTACCAGATCTCACCCCGAATGTGCATTTGTTGGGGTTCAACTTCAGTTGATACTTTCTCAGACGCTTGAACAACTTGAGCAGATTCACCAGATGGTCTTCTTCAGTAAGGGACTTGGCAATCATGTCATCCACGTAACATTCTATTTCTTTATGGATCATATCGTGGAATAATGTTACCATGGCCCGTTGATACGTCGCACCGGCATTCTTAAGCCCAAATGGCATTACTTTGTAGCAGAACGTGCCCCAAGGTGTGATGAATGTTGTCTTCTCCATGTCTTCAGGTGACATCTTAATCTGGTTGTATCCTGAAAATCCATCCATGAAGGAGAATACCGAGAACTGAGCCGTATTATCAACCAATACGTCAATGTGAGGTAATGGGAAATCATCTTTCGGGCTGGCTCTGTTCAGATCCCGGTAATCAACACACATCCTTACCTTACCGTCCTTCTTAGGCACAGGTACTATATTAGCAACCCACGGCGGGTAGCTAGTTACAGCAAGGAACCCAGCTTCCCATTGCTTTTGTACCTCCTCCTTGATCTTCATTGCCATGTCCGGACGAGTACGGCGTAGCTTTTGTTTGACTGGAGGGCATTCTTCTCTCAAAGGCAGCTTGTGCACAACAATGTCGGTATCCAACCCTGGCATGTCTTGATACGACCAAGCAAACACATCCACATACTCTTGAAGTAGATCAACCAGTTGTTTCTTTACTGAGTTTTGCAGGCAGGCCCCGATTTTGACTTCTTTCACGTTTTCCTCTGTACCAAGATTAATCACTTCAACCTCCTCCTGGTGAGGAGTAATAACCTTTTCCTCCTGTCTCAACAACCTGGCTAGCTCTTCAGGAAGCTCATATTCTTCTTCAACCCCTTCATCAGCTTGATTGATCGGATTGTCAAAGTCATACGATGTCATAGCCGTGCTGTTGTCGGTGCTGTCAGGAAGGCACTCTCTGCAAGGGTTAAGTTGGTTCATTTTAGTGATCTGATTTTAGTCTTATTTAGAAAAGTGAAATGAAGTTGTCATTTTGAAAACACCGCCATTTATTTTTTTTGTACAAAAAAGGAAAATGGAAAAACAGTGAGCAGAAAAGAAAAAGACTCGTTTGCAAAAAGATGTCTGATATTTCATTAATTGATCTTGTTTGCACAAAAAAGTACAGATGGCCCGATTACAAAATGAGTCTTGTCATCTTGGGCAAGATGCAAGACTTTGATGCATGCTTATAAAAATTACAGGAAATAATAATTACTCTGCTCGAGTAACTCTTATAATTTCCTGGGAAGACCAGTTCGAGACACTGCTCCCTGGGATCTTTGGACGAATCCAATTCTCCAGATTGCGCTCCTCTTCCAGCTCGTCTTCCAGACAGTTGATAGCATCGGGGGTAAGCATCCCCCCACTGACAAAACCGGGCTTCTCAGCAACCTTTGCTTAATGTTGAGTTGGTCTGTAACCCAACCCAAACTTGTCTTTCTTCTCCTCCACAGCTAAAACCTTGCCCCAGCCTAGGGCAGTTCCTTCCTCAACAACCTTCCGGGCTTGTTGGTATGATGACATGGAGATCCCGGATACAGCAGATGCTTCATTCACATTCAAGGCTTCAAATCCTTGGCTCATTGTTTCATGGATCTCCCCATCCATTTCAATATACTTATAAGTAGCCAGATGGCTAACAAATATATCCTCCTCCCCACAGATTGTAACAACTTGGCCTTCCCACTCAAATTTTAACTTTTGGTGAAGGGTAGACGTTATTGCGCCGGCGGCGTGAATCCAGGGTCTACCCAACAGACAGCTGTAGGCGGGCTGAATGTCCATCACATAAAAGATAGTTTTAAAGGTCTGTGGGCCAATTGTCACAGGCAGCTCAATCTCTCCCAGAACCGATCTCTTTGAACCATCAAAGGCTCTTACCACCAGGTTGCTGGGTCTCAATGCCAATCCATCATATTCTAACTTCACCAAAGCCTTCTTTGGTAAGACATTAAGGGATGAACCCGTGTCTACCAGCACATGAGAGAGGACTGCTCCTTTGCATTCCATGGTGATGTGCAAGGCTTTGTTGTGGTTGCGGCCGTCCGCTGTCAAGTCAGTATTGGTGAACCCTAGCCCATTGCTAGCAGTAAAATTTCCAACCACGGTTTCCAACTGGTTGACAGTAATCTCTTCAGGCACGTAAGCTGCGTGCAAGACTTTGAGTAGTGCATTCCGATGGGCTTCGGAGCACATAAGCAGTGAGAGGATAGAGATTTTGGATGGCGTTTGGTGAAGTTGATCCACAATTTTGTAATCACTCTTTTTGATGATTCTCATAAACTCATCAACTTCTTGATCGAACGGTGTCTTCAAGGCTTCTTTAACAGCTTGATCTTCCTGCACCGGGCTCTTTCCTTTTGCCTTGGCAGCAGCTTCTGCTTCGGCAGTAGGTCTTTGAATTGGTGGAGCAAAGAGACGTCCGCTTCGAGTGAAGCCTCTGCCTCCCCCCACATTATCTACTTGTGGTGTAGGTGTTGATGTTTCAAGAGTGATTCTTTTTCCTTCGCAGTACACGTCAGAGCCATAGTGCCAAGGGATGGCCCTATTGCTTTCATATGGTACTGGTCCAGGCACCGTGACAGTGACTGGACTGATTGCTGCTGCTGAAGGGACTGTGATTGTTTGTGGATCATAAAAGATTGTAACTGGTGCTCTGACGGGAGCAGCACCTTCTGAATGGTAGGCAGAGTTGTTCTCAGGATCATAAAATATTGTGACGGTAGAGACATCTTCATGATTTGTTGCTGGTGTTGTAGGAGATATTGGCGGAAGAATGGATGTTGTTGTTGTAGGAGCTTCATAATGGAGTGGTGCCGGAGTTGTAGCAGGAAAATTTGTTGACATCTGGTCAGTTGAAATGACGGATGAAGTACTTGTTGATGAAGCCGAAGAATTGTCAGGAACAATAGTTGCTGCAGTTGTAGGAGGTTCTGAAACCGTTGCTGATGAGATTGCTGGATTTGTTGGAAATGATGTGGTGATCTGAAGCTGGCCACTCTGAATAAGGCCATCCATGCCATTCCTCAAATTATCGCACCCATTTACAGAGATATTGCAGTAAGCACAACCCAACTCACACCCCGGGAACATTTGACATTCCAAGAGCTGAGCTTTGATTTCCACCAACGGTGTCCTGATCTGTCCCACACTGGTTATTAAATAAGACGGCTTGTCTTCTTCAATAGCGTTAATCCTAGGACCACCGTGATTCGGCATGGGGTTCTTATTGACATTGGGTGGTGGTGCGAAATTCAGAGCCTTTGAGTCCACCAGGTCTTGTACTTTCATATGCAGAGCCCTGCATTTTTCTGTACTGTGGCCAGGTGCGTTTGAATGAAAAGCACACCTAGCATTGGAGTCATAGTTCCTTGGTAGACTGTTGGGATCCGGAGGTGCCAACGTTCTTAGCTCAACCAGGTTGAGTTTCAGAAGTTGTGGCAGCAGAGTAGCATATGGCATTGGGATCGGATCGATCACTCTGTTAGCTTGAGATGGCCTCTGTTGGAATGGCCTTTGCTGGTTATTGTTGTTGGTGTTGCTGTTGTTGTAATTTCTTGGAGGATACTGATTTTGTTGGTGGTACTGAGGTTGTGGTTGATAGTTTTGTTGAGGAGGTTGATAGACTGGCTGAGGATGAGCTGGAGCAGGGATGGTGACTGCTGCTATTGACCTTTGAGCATACTGGGGCCTGCCCCTGTTGGAGTGAATGACATTGGTCTCGCCAGTTCTTCTCGGGCCTGCAAAAGGCTTTCTTGCATTACTGGACGAGCTAGCACCATTATCGGAAATCTTGCCCATTTTTAACAGGCTTTCAATTCTCTCCCCAGCTATGACAACATCCGCAAAGCTAGTGGAAGAGAAAGCAGCCAGCCTGTCAATATAGGTCCCCTGAAGGGTGTTCATAAACATGTCTGCCATTTCCCTTTCAGACATAGGTGGCTGAACAGCAGCAGCCAATTGCCTCCATCTCTGGGCATATTCTCGGAAACTCTCCCTTGAAGACTGTGACATTCCCATTAGGAGGGTCCTGTTGGGTGCCATGTCTAAGTTGTACTGATACTGTCTGATGAAGGCCTCTGCCAGGTCCTTCCAGCATCTGATAGTTGCCCTTGTCAGGTGAGAGTACCATTCTCTTGACGCTCCAGTCAAGCTGTCTTCGAAATAGAACATCCAGAGCTTCTCATCCATTGTATAGGCCTTCAGCCTTCCCAGAAATGATTGTAAATGAGTCCGGGGGCATGAAGTCCCGTTGTATTTTTCAAAGCAAGGAGGCTTGAACTTATGGGGGATCCTGACCCCGTCTACCAAGCCCATGTCCATGACGTCAAAACCCAAAGAGTTTTGAGATTCTAAGGACCTCAACTTCTCAGCTATCTCGTCCAACCTTATATCATAAGCTTCTTCCCCAGCACCCATTACTGTGAACTGGTCTTCTTGAGGGTCCTCTTGAAGTACCCTGGCTGCAGTGGCTGTCCCTTGAACATTTGCAGGAATGTTGATCTCGGGATGCAAATGTGGGCCAAACACAGGGGGATTAACATGAGGTTGTACCCTTTCATTGTTGCTGGTGCCGGCAGTCCCTACATGTGGATCTTCTTGATTCTGCCTTTCCACTATGTCCCTCAATCTTTCCTGGATCTGAGCCATGTTGTTCATAACTTCCATGAACTGCGTCATCTGCGTTCTCATTTCTAACCTTTCGTTTGCCATCTGATTTCTGACCTCTGCAAGGTCCTGCTGTACCTGATCCATTTGAATTCCCGGAAGGTTGTTTCGGGTTGGATAACGGTGCGGACGGTTGAGGGGAAATACCCGGCGCCTAGCAATAGTTCCTGAACATCACAACAGAGGTTAGCAACAACAAAACAAAAACCTACAAAACAAACAAAGGGTTAGCATGCAATGCAGTTATGCTTATTTGTTCTCAAGGTATCCTGTTTGGCCTTCAGTTTTGACCCTTCCAGACCCTTGAAGATGCTGTTGATGTTGCTTCCGAAGTAAACTTGGATGGAACAAACTACCACAAATATATTACAGAAGGTGAAATAATACAACTTGTTCATTTTACAACACAAGCCCCCTAAGGGGTCAAAATATATCACAAAAAAGAAAAAGTACATGAAATAGAAACAACAACAAGCAAACGGTCAAACACCAAGGCCAAACTCATCCTCCCGAACTTCCTTGAGAAGTGCTTCGGTCACAGGATCAGCTGGACGCTCCGTGAGATTCCTGATAAGGAGGTTCCGGGTTGCAACAGCCGCTGCTAGCTTTTTGTGCTGAGTTTGGTCCTTGGACCTCTTCACCCCTGCTTTGATCTTCAGCTCTGATATCTCCCTCTGGGCTGCTGCCAGGGCTTCTTGCTGTTCTTTTGCACTAGCCTCTAGTTGCTCCATCTTGTCTTGAACTCTCTTGTCCTCCAGGGTACGAGCCTCGGTGATCCTGACCCACCGGGCTTGACTCTCCTTCAAGTACAAGTCTGTCCTTGCTCTCTGGAATTGGGCTTCTTTGCAAGCATTCTTCAGAATTTGTTCACCAGCCTTAGACTTCTTGATATAATCCCCAGACTTCTCAATCTTAGTCAGATGCTCTACTCTCAACTTCTCCAACCTCTCAATCTCCCTCACACCTTCACTCCTCTCCCGGAGGGTCTTCTGCAAAGCCTGGGTTAACTTCTCATTTCTTTCCTTCAAGCTCTCGAACTCCTCCAAACTGATGGTGGCAGGGGGTGGTGCTGAAGATGACTCAGGCATGTCTTCTATGGTAAAGGGCATCCCAGAGAATTGGGCCCTGGCACGGGACCACTCATAATATTGTGCTGATGCCACATTATTGCACTTCCCCAGAATGGTGACTCCCTTGGTTTGAACATGATCCCAGGCCCAGGCAGCCTGCCTAACAACAGCCAAATTAATCTTGTTCTCACAATAGAGAGTCTCAAACAAGTCCTGTGCCTTAGGAGTGTGGACCAGTGCATAGCCCAGTTGCCTCCTGAACAGCAGAGGGTTGTAATTGATACTACCCTTAACTCCTATTAAAGGCACATTGGGAAAATGCCCACAGCTGGTGATGATATCTCTGCCCTTGGTGCTTTGAGTACACCATCTGATATCTGCTGAAGTTAGGACAGTGAGTCTCTTAGCCCAGTTGCTCTGTTGATGAGGGTTCAGAAACACATCTGTCCTGGGTAGATGCTTGAGAAGCCAAGTATGGAACAATGGAGCACAACACCTCACTAGTCTCCCCCTCTGCTTTTCATTCCTCTGATGCACTGAATAGTAAAGATCCCCCAATAAAGTTGGCACTGGGTTCTTCAGGATGAACAGATGGATTGCATTCTTGCTAATGAATCGAGGCTCATCTGCAAACAACACAATTCCATATACACTTAAGGCCAGTAGAGCACAAACAGCTTTCCACTCTCCTAGAGAAGCTTTCTGGGTAGCTTGAGAGATTAAGAAGTCCAGATGAAAACCAGGGACTCCAGCTTTAGAGGTCATATGTTGCTCAATCAAAACAGGTTCCAGATGCAAAGCTTTTGCTACTTCTCCATTAGCAGGAAAGACCATTTCAGGGTTGAAAGGGATTCCTCCCCTGATAGGCATACCAACTAATGAAGAGTACTCTTCCAAAAGAGGGCCCAACTGAAAGTCTTGAAAAGTGAAACATCTCAATGGGGGATCATAAAATTGAATGCAAGTGTGGATCAGGCTTCTTTGTGATGGGTCCAGATCCATAACCATGTCAAGTATATCTCCATAGCTCTCCCTGAACAATGGTATGTGATCTGGAGTGATCAGGGTTTGAATCCTCCTGATGTCTGATAACTCTGGTTGGAAGAAGTGATAAGTGATGTTGCTCTTTTTAGGAGCCATGATGCTGAGGACTGAGTAGAGACAGGTGCTGATGACAATGCTGTAGTGATGAACCACTGGTTGGCTGGTGCTGGTGATAACTGAAGCAGGCAGCTGATAACTGAAGCAGGTGTTGGTGAAGATGGGCCAATACTGAAGATGGGGTCAAAACCAAAACCAAATGAAGATGGATACCCTGAAACAAATAAGCAAATGTCAATATGATGCAATGATTATGTATGCAAATGATATGCAAAGGGTTTGACTGAGCTGGATCTGGTCAAACTGCTCTGATATAGGTCCATGTGTGTTCAAGAATTCCAGATGGAGGTCTATAAATCCAGTAACCAGGGTGGGGGACTCAAATAAAGAGCCACATGTCCAGGGTTTAGAATCACAAGAACTGTCCAACATGGAGTACTCTTAACAAATCAAAGTAACAGGGTATTCTGAGGTCAAGGTACCTGCAAACCTGTAAACAGCCCAACCCCCTCACTGGTGGTGTTCTAGAACAAGGATCCTTAGACTTGGATCAGTTATGAGAAGTGTAAACACTTCCAACCCGGAGGTACAGTGTTTACAATAACCATAACAATTCCTCCTCTAATTCTCCTCAGTTTCTGAAGGTCAATACTAAAGGTCATCCAGACTTAGCAGGCTTCCCAGATAGCCCTAGCATTGCAGGAAATCTGCAACACAGAGTTCTCAAGAAGAAACCCATATCTGAACCGTGTTTCATATTCCCGCACCAGACCGAAATGGAATGGGAAAGAATATGATTCACTCTAGCCTAGGTGTCACTCAGGTCCCAGGTATAAGACCTTAACTCTCAATAGAACCCCACCCACCAAAGCAAACAACAGATCCAGCCAGCAACATGACAGTATGATATATACAAAATGCAATAAAGAAAGCAGTAAAGCAAACTGTACATAAAGCAAAATAAATACAAGCACAAATAAGCACATAACACCCCAGTAAACACAAATCAATCAAGCGCTAGGAGGAACCCACAAAAAGAACCAGAAGCCCTGGTTGCAATATAAGGATCCCCAGCAGAGTCGCCAAGCTGTCGCTCCCGATAAGTGAACAGGGTCAAATAAAGGTACAGACGCGAACGGTCGGCGAAGGGAACAGTGAGAACACACAGCCGTGAACTCACTGGAGATGAATAGAGTCGCCAGCTAGGCATTTTTATCCCGGAGGAAAGGTAATGCTGCATAAACCTAGAGAGAGACGGATAAGACGGTTTGCGAACCAGAGAGACTGAGAAAGGGGGTTGGTTACAACCTGGGAAGGTATTAGCACCCAGATTGTCCGTCGTACTCGACGGGATCCACGCTTGAAAGATTTGTGTTTTAAAGGGGTAGTGTCAGTGCAATCTGTGTAATAGAGAGCTGGAAAAGAATGTACAGGTGTCAGTGTAAAAGAAGTGAAGTGTATAATGATGTGTCAGTGTAAGAATGGGAATGAATTGCTCATGATAATGAGGCTAAGAGAATGATGCTGGAAGAGGGGGAATATACAGAGACTTTTGTTCGATAACCGTTAAGTTATACCTACGTATCCTCTCGTGCAATGAGGAAGTCAGAACACCGTAGTTCGACCCAAAGAGACTGAAAGGTGGATTGACTTGTGAACTGCTTACTAGCCTATGCTCAAGTGTATGATCTGTCTGGCACAAATGCTAACTGTCTTGCATTAGACGGAAGAAGCAAGTTCTCGTTTGTGAGTGAAGGTGATGAGAAAAGAATCCCGAAGGAGACGATTATTGTTTGTTTTTGTGTTTTCAGTCTTTTATTGCTTTTGGATTTTGTCATAAGTTAATGAGCTTAAGTCTAAACCAATGGATTTAGTAAACTCATCACATCTTCCCTCTGATTAGGGGTAATGAGAATACCTTAAGTGTGAAGTCAGATTCTCACACTCAATCACCTTTGGTGTAGGATTAAGATCATTAACCTACTTGTGATTAATTAGATGTTTTTGTTGTTTTTGTTTAGTGTTGAGTAATGAGGTTAAGCCATAATCAAGGATTAAACAGACTCATTACACCATCCTAATAGAAGGATAATAGATGAGAATGTTTAAGCTGAGGAAAACTCCTCAACTTAATCCATGATTAGGGATTAAACTCATGACAAAACAAGCCTTTGATTAAGTGGATTTTATTCAATGGTATGATGATGAAGTGTTTTTTATGATTTGCAAGACAACTTGAGGAGGACTTGTCCATTAACACTAGGGTTAGTCCTTCTTAACCAATTAAGGAAGAATTAGAACCCTAATGCAAGGCCCAAGTTACAAGTGTGATGTCTTGATAATTATTAAGTGGATTGATTAAGGGAGTTAAACACATTAAGGGTTTAACACTTAGGATTAAAGTTATACACTCCATCCTAAGAGAAGGATGCAGGCATAAGCTTAATCACAAAGCCTTAAAGCCTTTAGGGTTTAGTCCCTGAGTATGAGATGAGAAGAGAAGACTCAAAAGAGACACAAAGGTAAAACTATGAGGGGAGACTAATCAAAACCCTAATTCATTGTCATGCTTGGTTGTCCCTAAAGTTTGTGAGGTTTAAACAAGAACAATCTTCAAAGGGAGCCACCAGGAAGCAGATGAACAAGATCAAGAGAAGCAAAGCAACTTGCTTCATTCAAGAAGTCAAGTCACTTGAAGAAAGAAAGTGGGAGGAACAAGAATGAGCAAGCTCAATCTCAAACACAAACATAAATGCAGCAATGGATGCAAGAGAGATGAAAAGGAAAGTTATGAGAAGTGAAGGCAAATTCACTTCTCAAGCTTACTTACCACCTGAAATGTTAGAAAGAAATGCAATGCAATGCCAAATGGGATGAAATGGTATGATGCTAAACAAAACCAGAAGCATGTTGATGATGATAATGATGCTATGGAGTGCTATAAACATGAGGCAAGGCATGGAAATGCTCATACAAGTTTATGGATGCAAATGGTGCAAGCTTAGGAGCATGAATGAGCATGGAAAGTTAGGAAACATACATGGCATACAAGATGGCAAATATGTAATGCAATGATCAAACATACTTTCTATATGTCTTATGATGTCAAATGAATCACATGAATGCTTGAAATGTCATGGCAAGTCATGTTATGCAAGAGAATGCAAGAGGGATGCAAATGAAAGCCCAAATTAGGGTTTATGAATCAAACATCAAGCAAAAACCCAAAACAGAAGCAAACCCTAAGATAAAAAATGGAAAATGCCAACCAAAGAAACCCTAAACCTATACTAAACCAAGGTCCAAAGGGGAGCTCTCAACTCTTAACCAATCTCAAGTTATGATTTTTCTAAGTTATTAGGGTTTTTAGGGTTCCTAAACAAAAGAAATGTCAAACAAATTGAAAATGCAAGATCAAATCATGGCCTTTTTATCCTAGAAACTACATGCTAAACACAAAACAAAGCAAAAAGAATCAATGTCCAACTCTTCTTAGATAGGCAGAAATGAATTTTTGAACCTATGATCAAAATAATGCATAAAAAATGATTTAATTCCATGAAAAATTCTCAAGATGCATCAAGATCAAAAAAGAAATTTGGTTTGAAGGTTGGAAAATGTTTCTAAATGTCTTAGAACATTTCATGAATTTTTTGGTGATTTTTAAATACCTAAAAGTATTTTTAATTAATTAATTTCCATTAATCAATTAAAAATAATCTTTTAAATATTTAAAAATACTTTTTTAATGATAAAAATAAAATAAAAAATATTTTTGGGTCATAAAAATTAATAAAACTCAGAAGAAAAAGTTTCATAATTTTTAGAAGTTTTTTACTATTTTAAAATAATTGTGCAAGTTAAATGAAAATAAAATGAAATAAAAATAAATAAAATGAAAGGTAATCAGAATGGAGGGCCAGGATTGGGTCTGGATTCAAACACGTTGACCACGCGCGCTATCCAAGGGCTGTGGTTGGCTCAGATTAAATTAATTTAATTATGGATTAATTAAATAAAACACGTGGATTAGGGCTAATGAACGCATCTGGACCTTTCATTCACGCGGGGAGTCAAACATTTCAACGCATCCAACGCTCAAGATTCAAACTTGAGTTAATGACTGGATTATGCCCTAATGACATTCAGGCTGCCGGAGAAGACTTCTGGTCGTCTTCTCCGGCCAGCATCTCCCCTGAGAATCTCCAAACTCCCTTAAAACGTAACAAAAATGAAACCTAAGCATACAGAAATGATTCCCATGATCCCCTGAATTAAAACCCTAAGTCAAAACTAATTTATTCTTCCTCAAATCCATGAATCGAGCAAAACAAATTTTAGGGCACGCAGGTTTCAGAAGCTAATTAAACACTCATTTCAAAGCCATTTCAAAAACCAAAAGCACCAAGATACTCAGTGAAGCATAGAGAACAAGTCTATAACACGAAAAACGATTTCTGGAAAAATAATTTTCAAGCTACCTGAGATTCGAAGCTTTCACTCTGATGACTCTCTGGCCACTTCCTTCAGTGCAATCCACTCCACTTGATCCCCAGATGATGTTTGAATGCTTTGGAGGAGTTTATATTGGCTGGATGATGAGTTTGACAAGCTTCTGCTCAAGCTCAGTCAGAAATGGCAATGGAGTTTCAGGCAGTTTCAGGTCATTGTGAATGGTTCTTTGTGATCAGAACAATGAGTGGAGAAGGTCTGTGGTGTTTGTTTGGATGTTTGTGAGCTATGGAAAGAGTTTCGAATGAAACTGCAAGTTGAGGTGAGAAATGGCAATGGGGTGTTCTTGCTTGTTTCAGGCCTGGCTCTTGGTGGTTTTAGGTCTATGAAGTGTGGTGAGCTGAATGGTGAAAATGGTTTAAGTGTTTGATGGCTGGGCAGAGAGATTCGAAACAAAATGCAGCTGGGGTGTGTTTTGTGAATGTGTCCTTGTGTAGTGTTTCAGCCTTGCTAGATGTATGGAATGGCTTGCTCTTTGTCCACATAAACCTCTCTCATTGGTCAGATGACAAGACATGTGCTTTATTGATTGGTAAGTCACCTTTTGCAAAAAGTCAAATTTTGTGTAAGGCAAGTATGGCTCATGATCTAGGCAAGTACAAGCATGATTCTGGTGCAGCATGGTGTGTGTGTGATGTTGGGAAGGTTCAGCAGCCAATGCATCAAGTGGTAGAAGTGTCATGAGTGTTTTTGCAAGTTGTTGCCTTTTTGTACTTCATGAAAGAAAGTCTTGTTACATGAACCATGAACATGTGATTTTGGTTCAATTCTGATTTGTATGACCTATAGAATGTTTGTATGCTGGTTTGAAATGAACTAGAGGTCACAAAAGGCATTGGTTCATGATTTTGCAAAATTTCCATTTGAGGCATGCCTTGAAAATCAATGATTTTGGCCAACTTTGTCACACCATAACTTTTGATCCAAGAAGAGTTTGATCATGTTCTTGTACTTTTTGAAAAGGGAAAAATGAGATCTACAACTTTCATGACCAAAGTGTTTCCATTTGAAGCACTTTTGGATCAAGAATCAAGGCTTGAAAAATGACCTAAAATGAAGCATTCTTGAAAAGTCAACTATGCCCAAAAAGTCAACATTTGCAAAAACCCTAAATTCTTGATTTTTGTGAGTTTGAAACTTCTTCCATGATCAAATAAAGATCATATACACTCAAAATGATGAAGATCACCCATTGGTTGGGTCATTGGGGGCCTCAGATGCCCTGATTTTACACTGACTTGTCTGAAAAGTCAAACCTTGATCAGATGACTTCCCCATGGAATTTCTTCATGAAAATTGATATGCATACTCCCTATACCATATAGAGACCAATGGAAGCAAGAATGACCAAAAAATTTGGAGTTATGGCCTCTGAAACCAAAACCCTAATTTTCAGTCAACTGTGCAGTCTATCCTGGCTCTGCATCCACCCAAACCCTAGTTCTTGTGATTCTTTGGAATTTTTGACTTTGAGAAGATGTAATGTGATGCTTTAACACACATGGTTCCCTTTGAAGTGATTGGTGACCTTTGGAGTGGCTCAAGTGGCTCTTGGATTGCTCAGATCACAAACCCTAGGTGCAGATGACTTAGAAACTATCCAGTGAATCAAAAGTGAGATATGAGATGATATGATTGTGTCTATGCATATGAGAATGATCACAAGCCATGGTGTGAATGGGTGAGGGCAAATTTGGGGTGTTTACATGCATTTTCATGCATTTCTGGTAAACATCAATCATATTAAAAGCATACATGCATTTTTGGTAAACATTAATCATATTCAAAAGCATACATACATTCAAACACAACCAATGGACGTTTCGCTTATGTAAATATGGTAAAAGTAAATCTGGATTCAAAAGATGGAATTTATTTATATCAAAAAGTGACCCATACACGGGTAAGTTTGTACAAGGAGACATAAACCCTAGTAAGAGGATTTTGTCGTAAAGTTTCTTTTTTTTTTTACAAAACAAAGAGAGTCAGCTATGTGGGAAATAATCCTATTGAGTTTCAATTCTACTATTACCATTATCTTCAAGTATCTCGTCTTCTGCTGTTGAGACGGAAACGATTGGACTGAGCTTTATCTGTTCGAGTTTGAGTAAGTAGTACAACTGATTGCAGTTTCATGGGTGATCCAAACGAGACATAGTCATACGCTTTAATCCCTAACTTTTGCCTGGATTGCCCTTTCAGGTTTTCAATCCACCGGGATACCCTTTTTTGCCCAAGCCGCCCTTTCAGGTTTTCGACTTGCCGGGTGTACATCTTTTTATATATATCCCTAATTTTTGCCCAAACCCTTTTGGTTTGCCGGGATGCCCTTATTTTTGCCTAGGCCTGTCAACCTAGCGGGTCTCTTTTTATGCGTAGTATTTTTTAACTATGTCTGCGTTCACAGGCTGTGGAAAGTCTTCACCATCCATTGTAGTCAGTATCATGGCACCTCCTGAGAACACTGTTTTGACTACAAATGGTCCTTCATATGTCAGAGTCCACTTGCCCCTAGGATCACCCTGTGGTAATATGATACGCTTGATTACCAAATCACCAGCCCGATATACCTTTGGCTTAACCTTCTTGTTGAAAGCTTTGATCATTCGTTTCTGGTACATCTGGCCATGACAAACTGCTGCTAGCCTCTTCTCATCAATCAAATTTAACTGGTCCAGTCGAGTCTGAATCCACTCATC
Source organism: Lathyrus aphaca (assembly GCA_963966055.1). NCBI lineage: Eukaryota > Viridiplantae > Streptophyta > Magnoliopsida > Fabales > Fabaceae > Lathyrus > Lathyrus aphaca. The sequence goes on along the minus strand of OZ014521.1, from coordinate 128,204,071 downwards.
TTCATCCAATCCTGCATCCTTCATAATTCTCAAGGAGGGAATCTGAACTTCAATGGGCATAACTGCTTCCATACCATAGACTAAGGAGAATGGGGTTGCCCCTGTTGAAGTACGTATTGTAGTACGATAACCATGAAGAGCAAATGGTAACATCTCATGCCAATCCTTGTAAGTAACAGTCATCTTCTGTACAATCTTCTTGATGTTCTTATTAGCAGCTTCAACTGCCCCATTCATCTTTGGACGATATGGAGAAGAGTTGTGATGCTTAATCTTGAACTGCGTGCAAAGATCAGTAATCATAGTGTTGTTCAGATTAGAGCCATTGTCAGTGATAATCCTTTCAGGGATGCCATACCTACATATGAGATTGTTCTTAATGAATCGAGCCACAACATTCTTGGTAACAGATGCAAACGAAGCTGCCTCTACCCACTTCGTGAAGTAATCTATAGCAACCAGGATGAAACGATGCCCATTAGAAGCAGTAGGCTTGATCTCACCAATCATATCAATGCCCCACATGGCAAAGGGCCAAGGAGCAGTCAACACATTCAATGGAGATGGAGGTACATGAACTTTATCCGCATAAATTTGACATTTGTGACAAGTTCTGGAGTGTTGATAGCAATCAGCTTCCATGGTAGACCAATAGTAACCTGCTCTCAATATCTTCTTTGCCATAGTATGACCACTAGAATGAGTGCCAAAAATCCCATCATGCATATCTTCCATAATCTCAATTGCTTCCTTCTTATCCACACAACGAAGCAAAGTTGAATCATGATTGCGCTTGTACAAAATGCCATTACTCAAGAAGAACTTAGCAGAAAACCTTTTCAGAAATTTCCTATCTTTGACAGATGCCCCTTCAGGGAACTCCTGGGCTTCAAGATATCTTTTTACTTCATAGAACCAAGGTTTATCCTCTGCCCCTTCAGTGTCAATCTCATTGCAGTATGCAGGCTTTTCAAATCTATCAATGGTAATCTTGGGAGCTTCATCATCCCAGCTGATCTCAAACATGGATGCCATGGTGGCCAATGCATCTGCCAACTGATTCTCTCTTCGTGGAATGTGCTCAAAGGTAATCTCTTTGAAATGTGGGATCAAAGACAACACATGCTCTCTGTAAGGAATGAGGTTATCATGCTTGGTATCCCAATCTCCTTTAATCTGACTTACTACCAGGGCTGAATCTCCATACACATCAAGGAACAGAATCTTCATATCAATAGCAGCTTTAATACCTAGTATACATGCCTCATACTCAGCCATGTTATTGGTACAATAGAAACAAAGTCTGGCAGTAATCGGGGTATGACAACCTTCAGGGGAACTAATCACAACACCAACACCATTACCAAGTGCATTAGAGGCACCATCAAAAACCATAGTCCATCGGGATCCTTGTTCAGGTCCGTCATATTGTCCAGGTTCTTTGGTAATAAGCATAATATCTTCATCAGGGAACTCAAAATTCATTGACTGGTAGTCATCCACTGCTTGATGAGCCAAATGATCTGCCACAACACTTCCCTTGATGGCCTTCTGAGTAGTATACTGTATGTCATATTCTGTCAAGATCATTTGCCATCTTGCAATTCTTCCGGAGAGAGCAGGTTTCTCAAATATGTACTTGATTGGATCCATCTTTGAAATCAACAAGGTAGTATGGGTCAACATATACTGTCTTAGTCGGCGAGCAGCCCATGCCAAAGCGCAGCAAGTTTTCTCGAGCAGTGAGTATCTTGTTTCACAGTCGGTAAACTTTTTGCTAAGGTAGTATATTGCCTGCTCTTTTCGACCAGACTCGTCATGTTGCCCCAACACACACCCCATTGAGTTGTCTAGCACTGTTAAGTACATAATCAAGGGTCTTCCATCAACTGGTGGCATCAAAATTGGAGGTTCTAGCAAATATCTCTTGATTTCATCAAAGGCAGTCTGGCACTCATCATTCCATTCCATCACCTGATCTTTCTTCAACAACTTGAAGATTGGCTCACAAATGGTAGTTAATTGGGAGATAAATCTTGCAATGTAGTTCAATCGTCCCAAGAAACCTCTAACCTCCTTCTCAGTACGGGGAGCTGGCATCTCTCGTATAGCTTTCACTTTTGCTGGATCTACTTCAATACCTTTTCCACTGACAATGAAACCAAGGAGTTTACCAGATCTAACTCCAAAAGTACACTTGTTTGGGTTCAACCTCAACTTGTATTTCTTCAACCTCTCAAACAACTTGTGCAGATGATCAAGATGTCGCTCTTCATTCTGAGACCTGGCTATCATATCATCTACATATACCTCTATTTCATGATGAATCATGTCATGAAACAAAGCCACCATAGCACGCTGATATGTTGCCCCTGCATTCTTCAAACCAAATGGCATTACCTTATAGCAAAAGGTGCCCCACTGTGTAACAAATGTTGTCTTCTCCATATCTTCAGGTGCCATCTTGATCTGATTGTAACCAGAGAAACCATCCATAAAAGAGAATACCTTATGCTGAGCAGTATTGTCTACCAGAATATCAATATGAGGAAGTGGAAAGTCATCTTTAGGGCTAGCCTTGTTCAAATCTCTGTAGTCTACACACATACGTACCTTACCATCTTTCTTAGGAACTGGTACCACATTTGCAACCCACTGAGGATAAGAAGTCACTGCTAAGAACCCTGCATTGAACTGTTTCATTACCTCTGCCTTGATCTTTTCTGACATTTCAGGACGCATACGACGAACCTTCTGCTTCTTTGGACGACAATCTTCTTTCACCGGCAAACGGTGAACCACAATGTCTGTATCCAACCCTGGCATATCTTCATAAGACCAAGCAAAGATCTCCACATAATCACGTAACATCTGAATCAACCTGCTCTTAACACTGTCCTCTAAATCAGCCCCTATCTTGACCTCCTTTCTGTTTTCTTCAGTTCCCAGATTCACAACTTCGACTGGCTCTTCATGTGGCTGTATAGCTTTCTCTTCTTGTTGTAACAACCTAGCAAGCTCTACAGGTATTTCACAATCGTCCTCATTTCCGTCTTCAGTTTGATAGATCGGATTCTCGAAATTATAATTGGCAATAGTAGAACTGTTATCAACAGGATCCAGAGTGGATGAGGATCTGCATTTAGTGATGTGGGTGTGTGTAAGAACACATAGATGATAAAACAAAAATAAAATAAAAGAAAGACAAGGAACACAATATTTACGAAAACGAAACGTCCACTGATTTTATTGAATGAAGTATGCAAATGAAATGACAGCCCGTAACAAGCACACCATTATGCCCCGGGTAAGGCACATGGCTTGAAAGTTTTATTGTTCCAGAAATTACAAATTTAAAATATAATAACACAGTAATAGTATTTACTCCTGACTAAAGGAGATAGGGATAACATCTTCAGCTTTCCAATTATTGAGTCCAGCACCCACAGTAGGAAAAATCCATGCATCCAAGTTGTAATCTTCATCTTGATCTCCCACAACATTAATCTGGTCCTTCACAACCCCTTGATTAGTGACACGGGCAACACGAGCACGACGAACAGCCTTCTGGGACTCTGCAGTGAAACCCAAACCAAACTTATCAGACTTGTATGGAATATCAGGAAGTTGACCCCAAATAGTACAACCACCTTCATCCACCACAGCTCTAGCATCATTGAGGGAGGCCATTGCCATTGTTGGAGGCTTTCTGGTGACCACAGGAACTTTCTTCACAACAGGAGGAGCTACATAATCATTAACAACCCAGGGAACCACTTCAAATGTCTGACACGGAGTCTCAATGTATTCACCTTCCATTTCCAGATACTTGAAAGTGTTTACATGGCTGACAAAGTATTCTTCTTCTCCATAGACAGTAACAACCTTTCCATTCACCGGATATCTCAACTTTTGGTGCAATGTAGAGGTCACAGCACCTGCCCCATGGATCCAGGGACGACCAAGCAGACAAGAGTACGAAGGACGAATATCCATTACATAAAATGTAGCAGTAAACACCTGAGAACCAACTTGGATTGGAAGATCAATTTCCCCATGCACTACTCTTCTAGAACCATCAAAAGCCTTTGCCACAATATTATTGGGCTTCAGCACAGCATCTTCAGGACTCAGTTTGTTCAGGACTTCCTTAGGCAACACATTCAAAGAGGAACCATTGTCTATCAGCACATGAGACAGGGTAGTGCCCCTGCATTCAATTGAAATATGCAAGGCCCTGTTATGATCCCTCTTGGCAGGGGTCAAGTCAGCATCAGAAAATCCCAACCCATTGTCATAGGTCAGGTGGGCAACACAGTTCTCAAATTGGTCAACAGAAATTGCACTGGGTACATGAGCCATCTTCAGAAACTTGATCAATGACTTGGCATGAGCCTCAGAACATAACAACAAGGACAGCATAGAAATCTTTGAGGGAGTATGCCCCAACTGATCAACAATGTCATAATCACTCTTGCGAATGATTTTCAATACTTCTTCCATCTGCTTAGAGAGGTCATCAGCAGCTGGCACATCAGTAGATACAGGCTCAATGACAGGACCCTTGCCCCGAGCATCAGTGGTGGAAGTAGCAGCAGGAGTAACTGCATTCTTGGAAGTATCTGGAGGAGAGAAGACTCTTCCACTACGAGTGATCTTGCTAGATCCAGCAATATTATCAATGTCAACAAGCACATCAGCTACAGGCTCTTGCTTAACACCATGGATGTAAACATCAGACCCATAGTGCCAAGGCACAGCTTTGTCAGACGTATATGGGATAGGACCAGGAGTAGTAATGACCACAGGAGCTATTCTGGCTTCAGCAACAACTTTCACAGGACCTTCAGCAGTAATCTTGATTGGACCCTGATGAGTGATTTTAATGGGACCCTTTGAAGTGATTCTTATTGGTACTTTGTCAACCATGTCAACCTCTTCAATCTTCCTACCCTGAGTCAGATGATCCACCATACTTTCTACAGACGACGGAGTTCTCTCAAACACTATAGTATACTTATCCATGAGACGTTGAATTCCATCTCTCAATATGAAACAACTATCCGGCTTATAGGTACAATACAAACAATCTTCACGACAACCTGGAAAGATCCCAGCTTGTACTAACCTCTTTTTGATAACAGACAGTGGTGTGGTCGACTCCATAACTGAATAGACATGTAGATCTTCCTCAATGGCATTGACAGTCTTCTCGTGATTTGGCATTGGAGCAGTAATCACATTGGGAGTACCCGGAGGATCAAACTCAATTTCTCCAGCATCAATCATATCCTGAATTTTATTCTTCAAGACCCAGCAATTATTAGTATCATGTCCCTGACAGTTTGAATGGTATGCAAACCGTGCATTGGGATTGTACCTGGGAGAGGTAACATTGGGATTCTGAGGAGCCTCTTTCAAAGTAATAAGTTCAGCCTTCAACAAATGTTGCAATGTCTGAGCCATTGACATGTTGATCTTCGTGAACTGTCTTCTAGCCCTCTGTTGGTTGCCCTGTGGCTGCTCTGTTGGTGCAGGAGTTGGATTTGAAATATGAACTGCACTGACCGACTGATGCCTTCTGTTACGATCAGGCTGACCATAAACAGCATTAGATTCTTTCTTCCCAGTGGGAGGCTTCTTTGCAGCACCTGATGAAGAAGTGCCCACATGGATCTTACCATTCTTTATACCATTCTCTACTCGCTCTCCTGTCATGATCAACTCAGTGAAGCCAGATGATGAGCTTCCAATGAGATGACTGTAGAACGGACCATTCAGCGTACACATGAACATATCAACCAATTCCCTATCAGTCAAAGGGGGTTGAACTCTTCCAGCTAAATCTCTCCACTTCTGAGCATACTCTTTGAAACTTTCTTTGGCACCCATAGACATGCTCTGAAGCTGCATGCGAGTGGGGGCTAAGTCAGCATTGTATTGATACTGCTTATAGAAAGCTTCAGCAAGATCATTCCAGTCTCTGATGTTGACACTCTCTAACTGATAATACCACTCCAGCTGAGCTCCAGATAAGCTCTCTTGAAAGAAATGGATCCACAACTTCTTATCAGCAGTGTGGGGTTGAATTCTTCTGACATAAGACCTCAGATGCAGTTTGGGACAAGAGACCCCATCATAGACAACAAAAGTAGGAACCTTGAACCCAATGGGTATGACCACCCCAGATATCAAGCTCAAATCCTCAAAATCCAGCCCAGATGATTTCTGCAACTCCATAGCATCCATCCTATCCACCAACATCTTGAATTTGTCTTCATTAGGCTCATGGTAGTAGTTAGCCTCAGAATCAGAGTCCCCCATTGTGTGGTGGAGACTGCCTACTTCTTGCTCAGATTCTTCAGATTCATAGTCTTCAGCTGGTTCTTTGGTCTTGGCAAGACCTTTGAACCTTCTTCCCATGTTGATCAACCCAGCAGACCTTCTAGTCTTCTTAGTCTTCTTGGCCAGCAGTGCCTTCAATTCATCCTGCCCCTTGGACAGGTTCAAGATCAGCTCTTGGAACTGTGCATTTTGTGCCTGGAGATCCTTAACTGATTGTTCAAGAGCCATTGCTGAAATAAACAGCGAGAAGATGAGAAACCTGTACACAATTATAAACCTGTAACGCAATGAAATGATATGGGAATGCATATGCAATGTTTTCAAGGACCGTAGGATTTAAATTTGCTTAAACAAAAACGAAAGTAAACTTTTATTAGTAATAACTTTGTTTTGCCTTTTAGGCTTACAAAAATGAAAATGAAATAAGTACAAAAGATGGGGTTTTAAGTCTCCCATGGACGTTTCCTCTTTATGTTGAGGTATGAATTGAGGTTTCGTTCCTCGTGAAGTTGCTTTGTTAGCTCTAGGATCCTTGCTTGGCTTGCTTTGTAATGAGCCTCGAAAGTATCCCTTTGCTCCTTCAGTTGGATCCATGATCTCTGCAAGTCTTCCATATCAGTAGGCATGTCTGGGTGAAGGATGGTATAAGCTATGTCTCCTTCAGCAACAGGTTCCATGGTAACTGGTATGATGGCAGGATATGGCATCATGAGCGTCTGAGCACGAGATCGTACCCATCTGAGATAAGCCTCCATAGGAATAGTGTACTTAGGCTCCAGTGTCTTGCTGTCAACCCTATTTACTTTTCCCCAAGCTCGTATGAATCTCTGACGGTAACCCTGAAGATCGTTGTCATAATCAAACACAATGCCCTGAATCAACATGTCATGTGGACCATCGCTTCGGGCGTAACCAAACTGTCGTAAAGCTAGAGATGGGTTGTAGGTGATGCCTCATCTTATGCCTAGAAGTGGCACATTAGGAAACTCCCCACAACAGTCAATGATGGTGACATTCTCCATAGATCTGGAGCACCAATGGATGTCTGAGTGAGAAAGTGACATAATTCTCTTGGACCATCTGAACCCTTGCTCATTCTTCATTACTGAGCGAGGAAGGTGAGAAATAAACCACCTAGAAAGCAAAGGTATGCAGCACATCAAAGTTCCTCTTGCCCTTGTGGTACGGGTGTGAAGAGGATGCAGGATGTCTCCAAGCAATGTAGGCACTGGATTGTGACTCAGGAAAATGTTGATGGCATGAACATCTATGAACTGATCTGGATTGGGGAACAATACTAAGCCATATATCAGCAAGGCTAAGATCTCCTCAAAAGCATCATAGCTCATGGCCTTCAAGAACATTTGAGCCTTATCCATTAGCACCTTGGCAAGAATACCCTTGACTCCACTTCTCGTTTCTAGAACAATATCAGACTTCTTCAGATGTAGGGCTGCAGCAATAACTTCTGGTTTAAGCTCCTTCTCCAAGCCTGTGAATGGCTTCTGATCAAGAACAGGTATACCCAGAAGTTTAGATAACTCTTCCATTGTAGGAACCAGCTGGTAGTCAGGAAATGTAAAGCAATGGTGCTTAGGGTCAAAGAACTGGAATAGAACACTCATCATGTCTTCATTGAACCCTGAAGTGACTAAATCCAATAGGTGACCATGTCTCTTGATGAACTGGGAGTGATCAGACACTTGAGAAACCAACTCTTTAAGCTTGGGAGGTATCCCCACAAAGTTGATCCTGATGGTGTTTCTACGAGCAGAAGCCATGACCTGCAACAAAGAACAAAGATAAATCCCTTGGTCCTTGAAATGGTTAGGGAAAATGATATGCTTATGATGCATGATGATGTCATGATGTTATGCTCGATCACAAACATGTGGCACACACAAACAAGTCACACCATAGCCCTAGGTTTAAAGGCTTGCATGAGGTTTAAAGGTAAGTACCCTCCCCTGAAGTTAGATGGTTCATCCTGTCCTACAAAAGTAACCAGGTTCTAAGGGATCTCAATATCATTGATCCTTCACAAGGGTGGTTGATCAGAGGCAACTTACTTGCCAACCAAAACCCTCCAAGTTTAAGATCTCAATGAGCGTAGTATCGAGTGTCAACCAACTTCAGTCTGCACCAAAGCCGGTTACCTCACTACTTTCTAAAGGCCAAGATGAGTTAACTAGGTTTCTAAAAGTTAGTTAGTGCATTGACAACATATGGCAGCCTCATATTATCCTCAACTTGACTTAAGGAACATAAGCACCAACCAAGAAGTCGCACTAACTATGGCCACCAGATCAACCGTATCGATATACGTCGTACAGTTTCCTTGGTCTATTGCCATTTACCTAAGGTACACTAGATCCGGGTTAGGATCTTTCACTAATAAGAGCACCCCAACAAGATAATATAAAGCAAACAAGGCAAACAATTTAAAGTGATCTTAATTCCTAAGGGTACCCCTCTTAAAATAGATCCCCAGCAGAGTTGCCAGTTCTGTAACACGGTGGGAGAACTGACTCTAGTTATGTTGCGGATAGCAAGAGTTGCCACCGACTTTTATTTTATCCAAAAGGAAAGGGTATAAAAGAACAGGAAAGACCTTAAGAGATATTTTTGGGTCCGGGGGGTAGGTTATGTAAAGGGAAGGTGTTAGCACCCTTTACATCCATGGTTATCCATGGGCTCTTAGTTACTTAGCTCACTTTTGAATTGTTTTTGAAAGTGTAGTGTGTGAATAGAAATTTTTTTTCAGAATAGTTGATAATGATCCATGTACGGATGCGTAAAAACTTGTTTTTGAAAATTTGTTTGAAATTGTGAAGAATTTGAAAAGTTTGAATAGTGAGCAAGTACATAAGAGGAACCTACTCTAAGGTTTTAAGTCTTTCTTGTTCTTTATCCTTTAATTGGTAAGTCTATCCCTACTATTAAGGAGTAGGTAGTCATTACCTTGGATGTAAGGGACATGAGAGGGACATTCTGTTTTATGAAGGCAACTGTGGGGTGTAATAAGCATACAGGAGGGACTATCATCATTATTCGAAGGGACTTGATTCGTAAAGGCAACCATGAGGGACTTGATGATTTTTCTTTTTAAAGGGACTTGCTTTATACACCCCACTTGACCTTATGATTTAAGCAACTCGAGGGATAACCTTAGAAAGTGAGGATGGCGATTAGAAATCGGCTTACGTGTGTGAGTGTTTAATATTAATTTATCCTTGATTAAAAGTGATCTAAGTTAAGTTTTAAATACAATACATGTTTTGCACTCCCTAAGTTACTAACCATAGCAAAAATTAAATATTTAAATATTACAAAATTTACATCCAGGAAGCAATTACATAATTATAAGCAAAAATAAATAAATAGCAATAATAAATAATTAGCAAAATATAATGAATAAACAATAAATAAATAGGGGTTAGTGATAAATAATAATAATATTAAATAATAATCAGAAAAAGGTTAGTAATAATAAAATAAGAGAGATTAGTAAATGATAAAAATTAGTGAAATAATAATAATATATAAAATTTGTAAAGCAAAATAAATAATAACATGGTTAATTAAAATAAGATAATAAAAAATATTATAATGACACAAAAATTGAATTTTAACATATAAACGTTATTTAGAATAAAAGAAAAAATTTTAAACATAATGTAATTCTAAATTTTTATTATTACAAATTTAATCATTTTAAGCACATATTAAGATTTATTAAAAAAAACAATTATTTACTCATTATAAGAAGAAAATAAGTTTTAAGTATTATATTCACAAAATTAATCATATTTATAAAAATTTAACTTTTACTAATTATTATATTTACAAAATATTTTAAATATGTACAAAAATATAATTATTATAAATTAAATTGTTTCTAAACATATACTAAAAAATAATTTAGATTATAAATATATTTATAAATAAGTTATAATTATTTTTAAATAAACATGTACAATAATAATTACATCAAAAAAAATAAACAATTAGGTTTAGAAAATAAATTAGGGTTTTATTAGAAAATATTTTTTTAGGGTTTAATTTACAATATAAAATTATTTTAGCATATATATACATATTATAATTTATTTACATGATTATAAAAATAGTTTTTTTTCAAAAAAAAGAAATATAGAATTTGAATTATATTGAACATATATAATATTATTTTAATTATATTTATATACATATGATTTTAATAATTAAATAAAAGAAAATAGAAAAAATTGCAAAAAAGAGAAACTTACCTGGCTGGGATTTGATCCCATGACCTCACACTTGCCAGCAACATCAATACCCACCAGGCTAGCCCACACGCAGGCAACAATGAAGGGAGGAGAATTTGTTTTATGCTTTGCCTGAAAAATCCAGAAAAATAAAGAAACAAAAAGGCCTGGGATGGGATTTGAACCCAGGACCTTATGAATGTATACGCGCATGCTTGACCGCCTGGCTGGGAGAGCCCTTCTGATTATTGAATGGCCAGAAACTATAATATATTCAATCTTCTTGTTATCCTGAAAAATAGTAAAAATAATGTACGAGACCAAGACTCGAACTCAGGTCTCATAGGTTATACGCGCGTTACTTCCACCACTGGACCAAACCTGCTTTGGTGATTAAACATGTAAACAATTTAATAAAATATTACAACTGATTTTCAAATTCCCAGCTGCGCGCCATCAGCTTCTTCTTCAACCTTGTGACATGCGAATTTTCCTGCGATAATTGCTGGGAGATTACCTGCGAAAAACGAACCCCAGCAAAACCTACGAAACACAATGGGAAACAAAAATGTACAATTTCGCAAAATTGAAAGCATAAACACATTCCAGAGGTCCATTCAAGTCAAGCCATGATCTTAGAAGTCATTTATATTTTGTAAATCACGAAACCCCAATTCTTGGTTAAAACCCTAACTATGGTGAATTTCGTTTTAGGCCATGGAGCTTCACCAAATTATCCAGATTCCATCTATGATCATCAACAAACAAAGTTATATAAACAAATTTCAATAATATGCAGTGAATCATTGGAATCGAAAAAAATTTATTCAAGGTTAAAGCAAGCTCAGGTTGGCCAATATGGTGCACATGGGATGCATATGATTGATGATTTCGCTTCATGGATGATCAGAGAACATGTTTATGTCCTTAGTTTACCTTCTAAAGCCTTGAATCTCCAAATCCGAATATGAGTTTGTGGAGGATTTTTTGAGTTTTGAAACTTACCTTTGGCTGCTGGGAATTCGTGAATGAATGTTAGGTTTGTGTTTAGTATATATATGTGAGTGAATTAGGTTAAGAAAACTCATTGGTTGTGTGGAGATTTGATCCAAAAAAGATTGAAAAAGATCATGGTGTAAAAGTCAAATATTTGTTCATGAAGACTTGCTATTCTTGGATCAATCTCATGATTCCTTTCTCTTTTGAATTCAATCAACATTTATGAAATTCTAGAAGCTCAATCTTCACCCAAAAATAGATTTTCATATTTTATATTTATTTAAAATGATTTTTATGAATTAAATCAATAATAAATAAAAATAAAATAATAAAAATTCTGAATTTTGGTCAATTGGGTCGTGCATAATGATATGATGTGGATTGGATCACAATTTAGCAAGCCCATTTGGAAGGAATTGGTTCTAGACCCCCATTTTCAATATAAACCATCACAAAATTTCCCAACTTTGCAAGAGCATATCTCCCTCAATTTTAAAGGTATGAGGGTGTTCTTGGACTTTTTGGAAATCTTGAAGAGTCCTCTAAACAACTCCATTGGTTTCAGGTCCATATCATTTACCAATCTCAAGTTATGCCCTTTTGAAGTTGTTGACTTTTTTGTTGACTTTTGAAATGACCTATAATGTCTTAGGTCATATCTTCCAAATGAAGCATTTTTGGGCTTAACTTGCAACATCAAAGTTGTAGAGAATTCAATTTCCTTCAAAATGAGCTTTGGATGGAGACTTGGTGATGAAGTATGTGAAAGTTATGGCTGGTCAAAGTTCAGTTGACTTTTACTGAGGAAACCCTAATTTAGAAACTCCTGATTTATTGATGATCTGGAATCTCCTTGATTAATCATGATCAACCCTTGATCAAATGATGAATTTTACTTCATATACTTGATGTTGGCAAAAAATCATGAAGTTTGACTTTGGTTTGACCACAGTTGACCTCAGTTTGACTTTTTAACTACACTGACTGATTTTGACTTATCTGATCATCTGACTGAGCAACCTTTTGAGAAAAGTCTTGAAACTTGTCATGGGAGTTCTTATACACATATAAGATGTTATGAAGCTCACTTGAGGTATTGGAAGTCCATTTAGCCTGACTAAAGTCAAAACCCTAGTTTTGGATACACTGCTTAGGAGGAGCATTGTCTGAGGGAATTATCAACTCTTCTGACCAATTGTGAACTTTGTGAACCTTGTGAACCATCATAAAATGTCTTGTGAACCTCATGGGAGGTATTGTAAAGCTTGTGAACCTTGTGAACCTTCAAGAAGTAACTTGTAGACCTCATGATCCTCAGGAGAGCTTTGTAATCATTGTGAATCTTGTGAACCTTGTGAACCTTCAAGAAGTGACTTGTAGACTTCATGAACTTCATGAAAGGTCTTGAAAGCATTATGGAACTTGTGAACCTTGTGAACCTTCAAGAAGTAACTTGTAGACTTCATGAACCTCATGAAAGGTTATGTAAATGTTGAAAAGCTTGTGAACCTTGTGAACCTTCATAAAGTAACTTGTAGACTTCATGAACCTCATGAAAGGTTATATAAGCATTGAGAACTTGTGAACCTTGTGAACCTTCTTAGCACACAAAGTCTTGTATTGTGAGGGCAAATTTTGGGGTGCAACAATCATGCATTAAAAGTGAAATAAAAACAATTAATTAAAGAGAAAATTAATTTCTGCGTGGCAATTAAAAATAAATGAAAAATAAAAAAGCCAAAAATTAGAGAAAACTCAAAAGATCATTCATGAGTTTTTTTAGAATTCTTAATGACTTATTTCTATTTTAAAAAAATAAAAAACAAACTGAAAATAAAATGAAATAAGAAAAAGAAATAATGAAAGCTAGAGGTGCAGACAGTAATCTGGATCAGTTCAATATAGCTTGGGCCCAACAATGGGGGTGCGCTTAGCAATTGGCCTTAGGCCCATCCGAAATTCCACAAACCTCCACCAACAACTCAGATTATTACATGTTATAATTAATTTTTATTAAAATGACAAAATGAACAAAAGCCTATGTGACTTAAAATCAATTGGTCAGCTAGGGTTTAGTTACTAACGGACAAAATCTCACCACAACACAACACCTCATCATCTTCTTCCTCTTGCACATGAAGGATTCGAAGGAAATGCAGAAAAAACAGAACAACAATCCGCATATCATCACCAATTCAAAGCACCATACTCCTTCATCTCTTAATGAAAATCAAAAATATAAAAACCAAAAATGAAGTCTGAAACACAAGGATCACGAATATGCTATCACATTTTAAAAACAAGCCATATTCAGAGCAGATCGAACAAAATAAAGTTCAACATGAAAACTGCAAATCTCAAATTAAGCTTAATCAAAGAATTCAAACACTTCAGTCATCTCAAATCCAACCTTAGCAAGTCAAAACAAATGAAAAAAAAACAAATCCGAAGTGAAGGAGAGCGAGTGTTCAAATCTGCACTTGAGGTTTTCTTAAGATCTTCAGAAATCCAGAGATCAAAAAGCTTCCTTATGAATTCCTTGGTCTTGTTTGAGCCAAATAAAGGCTTGCAGTTGTAAGAATGAGCAAAAAAAGAAAGATTCGAAGGTGATGTTGATCTTCAAAATGATCAACACACTCTGTTAACACCAAGAACAAGCTGATGATTATAGATAGAGGATGATGTTACTGATAGTGATTCACATGGAATGAATTATGGAGCAAGAGAATCCAGATTTGAGTTATGTGTGCAAGAGAAAAATGGAGGAAGGTGAGAGCAAAAGAGAAGGAGAGTGATCAAAAGTGTGATGCAGATTGATTATCCTCTCTCCAAATTTTTGTGTCTGCTCACAATATGTAATGAGGGTGTTTTTGAAGCTGAAAAATATGAGGGTCCAAGGAAAGTTTTCTATGCTCAAAAATGCAGGGGATTTCACACCACCCTCACACTTTTCATGCTGACTCTCTCCAAATGATCTCATACTTGTAGTACACAATACCCTCCCATGGTCCACACGTGTTGCCCTGATGATGGTGGATGACGAGGACACTCAAAATAATTGGGTGATGATAATTGGAACTCTCATGAGGTTGTATACTAAATTGGTCACGTGTGATCACTCTCCTTGGGTGCACAAAGTGTGAGTGTGAGTGGCAACAAAAATACATTGATTTACTGTGAAATAGAGAGATAGAACGTGAGGTATTACATGCTGAACAAACTTTTTCCAAATTACCACTTTTATTCTTTCTCTTTTCCACCAAAAAGTAACATGAAAGAAAGCAACCCACACACTAATTTGGTCATGCAAAAAGTGTAATAGGACATCATAAAATGTGTAATAAAAATATAACAAAAAGGTGTGACCAAATAAAAGAATAAAAGGACCAATGGTAGTGTGACACGTGCACACTTCAAACCCTAAAATGCACACATCTTTCAAAAATCATATCTTGCAATCTAAAAATGCTATGAAAGCGTTCTACAACTTTTCGGAAAGGGAAAATCGTGCTCTACAACTTTCATGTTGACCGGAAAATCATTTGGAGCTTTTTCGCACATGAAATAATAGCTTGAAGTTTCGGGACAAACCATTTCCAAAAATGGAAACTTCTAGACTTCCAAATTTAGCAACTTTTTGCATACTCCCGATTTTTGACATTTAAGCTCAACTGAATTATTCCTTGACATGATATGACCTCAAAAATGATAATCCTGATTAAAAAACTCTGAAATCTTCATGTTGACTTTTTTTTATTGCACAGTTGACTTTCTTGCTTCACCTCCAAGCAACTGGACCAAACCTTGACTTCTTCAATGAATTTTTGCCTCAAACTTCATATATAAGCCATGCAGACCAAATGAGAGCCTTTGCCCACAAGAAATGATAAAAGTTAAGAGGACATGAGGATCTGGCCCAAAACCCTAATCAGGATTTCCCTCACACAGGAGAAAAGTTGCACTTTTGAACTTCTGATGGAATAACTGACTTCC
Source organism: Lathyrus aphaca (assembly GCA_963966055.1). Lineage (NCBI taxonomy): Eukaryota > Viridiplantae > Streptophyta > Magnoliopsida > Fabales > Fabaceae > Lathyrus > Lathyrus aphaca. The sequence continues at coordinate 128,188,487 of OZ014521.1, read as the reverse complement.
CTAAGGAATTTTCTCACCAAATTTCATCCCTAGGATCCTTTTGTCATATGAGAGACTTTTCCCAGATGAAATGGCCAAAGTCACAAAGATTTCATGCTTGAAAGTGAAACCCTAATTTGGGATCATTGTGTAGGAGCTTGCCCTAGTTTGAATTCCCTGATGATCTCTAAACCTCTTGAGCTTTTGTGACTGATCTTGAACTTGTGAATGCCATGTAGACTCCTCATGGGACTTGGACAAGTCCACTGGGCCTCTTGCTATAGCTTATAATGTCTCAAATTCACCCACAATTGATCATATGCCTAATGCTAGATCATGAGAATGTTATGCTTCGTTTTTCCATGCAAGAATGCCAAGGATATGATATGCTTATGATGACTATGATATGATGATGATACTTAAAAAGAAGAGGGCAAATTTGGGGTGTTACAGCTGCCCCTATTCAAACAACTGTTAATCTGAAAAGGGACGGTAGCACGGGCTGTCGACCGTTCTAGATGAACTGTTGTTGAATACCAAGAATACCTGAAATTTGCACTCTGCCAGAGAATGCAAGCAATGGGCCCAACCAAATGACGCTTTGGTGACTGAAGCGGGGAGAAAGCAGACGAGCCCCTTCCAAGTTGAACTATTACTTTGGATAAGGAAAACTTAGACAGACGAGTCTTCTTCAAGCAAACCTGTTATGCTAGGAACTGGACATACGAGCCCTCTTCATACACTTTACAAAAATATATGACTTGAGACAGACGAATCTCCTTCGGATAAACCTGTTACGTTAGGACCAGTGATGCACTTAAGTCTGTGGGATAGACATGCATAATCAGGATAGACGAACCCTCCTCATATATTATCCGTGGATATATGGTCTAAGACAGACGAGCCTTCTGGAGCCAACTTGTTACGCCAGGTGCAACATTAGGATTTGACGAACCCTCTTCACAATTCTTGCGTAGATAAGCGGTGCTTGAGACAGACGAATCTCCTTTGGATATACCTGTTACGCCAGGACCGGTAACCATTTTGACGTTTAATCCCACCGTCAGGACTTCAAACCTCTTCAACACATACGAGTATTGGATGATCATCCAGAGAACACAGACGAGTGCCATAAGTTAATGATACAAACAAATATCAGACGATGATCTAAGAAACACAGACGAGTGCTTCAGGCAATGATTCAGACGAATATCAACCACTGGTACAGACGAATACCAGAAATCCAACACAGACGAGCAATTGGAGTAGCAATACAGACGAGTACCAGAGTAAATATCAAATCAACACATATGGATATAAGATAACACGGACGAGTGTGAGTGATGATATAGACGAGTATCCAAACAATGCAAACGAGCTTCAAATGGACGCCACACACAGACGAGCAACAAGCATATATCAAACACAAACGAGTAATGGGGCGTGCATACGATCAAAAGCTTTCAAACACCGACGAGTGTTGGGGCGTGCATACGATCAAAAGATTTCAAACACCGACGAGTGTTGGGGCGTGCCTACGAGCATTATCCCATATCACACAGACGAGTATTGGGCATCAAACGGATGTTACACGCAGACGAGTGCTGAAAAGTGCGGACGAGCATTAACATCTACCAACCCTGGGCGACTGCTGGGGAAGGCAAACTAGCAAAGCCATGAACACAGACGGGTGTTATACATTGCAGACGAGCACTAACTTCCTGATAAGAAACACAAATCCGCCGGGGAGAATACTTCACCAACTAGCGGGTACTGGGAACACAGACGAGCAACCAGCAAATATCAAAACACAAACGAGTGCCGAGGAATGCCGACGAGCAATTATCAGATGTCAAAACACCAACGAGTGCCGAGGGGTGCAGACGAGCACAAGACAAATATCCTAAACGGACGGGTTCCAGGAACCGCAGACGAGCACAAAAAAAATATCCCACACAGACGAGTGCCAGGAAATGCAGACGAGCACAAAACAGATATCCCGACTCTGCAGGGGGAAACCATTTGTAACTCCGCTGGGTATGAGCACATTCCGACTAACGTTCTGCTGAAGAAACGATCAAGATATCCTGGAAATACCTGGTTAAGATGTGAACAAAAGTCTGTATTACTTTGTCACACTGGCCAAAAATAAATCGGTGACCTCACTGGGGAAATTTCAATGATGGGAGTGGAACCCAAACATGAACTCTGCAAGGAAAAATCATCTTCCGACTCGGCTGGGGATATGCTGGGTCAGATATCCCTTGCTAGGAAAAGATTTTTGACAGTTATAAACTTTGTGGGGAAATGAACCTCCCACTGCCTGCTGGGCATACTCCACTTGTGGGAAAATAATCTACTTGGGGATCCCACCTGCTCTGACTTAGCTGGGGAAAACTCTATTTAGGAGTGACGTCATCCTGCAAAACCTGCAACAACAGAATACACATATGTGCCCCGGGGACTTGCATGGTATAATCTGTTCATCCATTGTCACCCGACACTCAAAGATGGCTTTAAATGTTTCCCTGCAATGTCATTTTTCATTTAGAAAACAAATCACCGTGTTTCAAATGCAATGTTATTTTTTCCAAAAATTCAGGACCTTTTTTGCAAACAAAATAAACGCAACACAACTTTTTGACTGAATATTCTTTTATTGAAGGGTCTCTGAATAGGCACAGTTTTTACATCAGGAAGCAACCACCTGGAAAGAGGTAGCTACCATAAAATTTAGAAAATAAACTATCCTAATGGCAATGGGCACGACATCCCAATGAGTTTTCTTCTTGCTATGACCAATATGTCTTCAAAACTTTCCATTCTTGCCTTTGCTTTCTGAAAAGATGAAGGGACTGATTCCTATCCTTCTGATATTGTCAAGCTATATGAAAGGATGATTTGGTTCAGATTACTCGGATCATAGTTGTTCGCTTATTCCCTTGTTTTGCGTGGATCGCCCTTTCGGGTTTTTAATCCACCGGGATACCCTTTTTTGCCTGAGCTGTCCGATGTGGCTTTTCAAATCAGCGGGTGTACATTTTTTTTATTATTTTCCCTAACTTTTGCCCGAGCTTTTTATTCTGTTTTTAGCTCTCCGGGATGCCCTTTTCTTGCCTGGACTTTAATTCAATTTTTGTGTCCAACGGGTCTTTTTATGCGAAGTATTTTTTAACTGCGTCCGAGTTAACAGGGGATTGGAAATCTTCTCCATCCATAGTGGTGAGCATCAGTGCTCCTCCTGAGAAAACTTTCTTCACTATGAACGGTACTTCGTATTTTGGAGTCCACTTGCCCCTATGATCTGAACCTGGAAGAACGATCCTCTTGAGCACAAGCTCTCCTACTTGATACTCCCGAGTACGTACTCGTTGGTCGAATGCTCGCTTCATTCTCCCCTGATAAAGCTGACCATGATAGATAGCCGCTAACCTCTTTTCCTCAATTAGACATAACTGATTGTATCGAGCACGTACCCACTCAGCCTCATCAAGCTTCACATGCATCATCACACGCAATGAAGGAATTTCTACTTCAATATGCAAAACTGCCTCCATACCATATACCAATGAGAAAGGAGTTGCCCCAGTTGACGTCCTAACTGAAGTTCGGTACCCATGCAGCGCAAACGGTAGCATCTCATGCCAATCCTTGTAAGTGACGACCATCTCTTGCATAATCTTCTTGATATTCTTGTTTGCCGCCTCTACCGCACCATTCATCTTTGGTCGGTAAGGAGAAGAATTGTGATGTTGAATCTGGAAGTCCCGACACAATTCTGCCATCATCTTGTTGTTTAAATTAGAACCATTGTCAGTAATGATTCTCTCGGGCACTCCGTATCTGCAAATCATGTCTCTTTTCAAAAATCTAGCTACCACTTGACGAGTGACATTGGCATAAGACGCTGCTTCAACCCACTTAGTGAAGTAATCGATCGCAACCAAAATGAAACGATGACAATTTGAAGCAGTAGGATCTATTTTCCCGATCATGTCAATGCCCCACATAGAAAAAGGCCAAGGAGATGACATGACGTTGAGCGGGCTGGGAGGAACATGCGCCTTGTCTGCATAAATCTGGAACTTGTGGCACTTACGGGCATACGAACAACAGTCTGCATCCATTGTCATCCAATAGTATCCCGATCTCAACAACTTCTTAGCCATTGCATGTCCTCCTGCATGAGTACCGAAAGATCCTTCGTGAACTTCTTGCATTAACAGGCTTGCTTCGTGTCTATCCACGCATCTGAGCAAGACCATGTCAAAGTTCCTCTTATACAAAACCCCATCTATATTCAAGAGGAAGCTAGCAGCAATTCGTCTTAAGGTCTTCTTGTCGTTGGATGATGCCCCAGTTGGGTATTCTTGTTTTTCCAGGAAAAGCTTGATATCAAAGTACCAAGGTTTCTCATCAAACATTGCGTCTACAGAGAAAGCATAAGCTGGTGCGTCAAGCCTGGAAATGTCAATCCTGGGCACATAATTCCAACACAAGACTTTGATGGACGAAGAAAGAGTAGCCAATGCATCGGCAAATTGATTCTCATCTCGTGGTATATATTGAAGCTTAACCGTTGTAAAGAACGTCAACAGTCTTCTGGCATAATCACTATAAGGAATTAAGTGTTCTTGATGTGTATACCACTTGCCGGTAATCTGATTGATAACGAGGGTTGAATCTCCGAATATATCGAGGGTCTTAATCCGAAGATTAATAGCCTCCTCTATTCCCATTATGAACGCCTCGTATTCCGATTCATTGTTTGTGCAACCAAAAGTAATTCTGGCAGCGAAGGGAAAGTGAACACCTTCAGGAGTGATAAGAACAACACCAACTCCACGTTCGTTGATATTGACTGCCCCATCAAACATCAACTTCCATTTGGATTCAGGGTCTGGTGTTGCACCCCAAAACTTGCCCTCACCAAGACAAGACATTGTGTACTAAGGTGTCCCAAGAGGTTCACAAGGTTCAAAAGGTTCACAAGACATCTCATGAATTCACAAAGTTTACAATTGGTTAACAAGTTTGACAATTCCTTCAGACAATGCATCCTCCTAAGCAGTGCATCTTAAACTAGGGTTTTGACTTTCATCAGGCTAAATGGACTTCCAAGGCTTCAAATGCGCTTCATGACACCCTATATGTGTTCAAGAATCCCCATGTCAAGTTTCAAGACTTTCCTAAAAGATTTGCTTAGTCAGATGATCAGATAGGTTAAAATCAGTCAAAGCAGTTAAAAAGTCAAACTGAGGTCAACTGTGGTCAAACCAAAGTCAAACTTCATGATTTTTTGCCAACATCAAGTATATGAAGTAAAATTCATCATTTGATCAAGGGTTGATCATGATTCATCCAGGAGATTTCAGATCATCAAGAATCAGGAGTTTCTAAATTAGGGTTTTCACAGGAAAAGTCAACTGAACTTTGACCAACCATAACTTTCTCATGCTTCATCAAAAATTTTCCATCCAAAGATCATTTTGAAGGAAATTGAGTTATCTACAACTTTGTGTCTCACAAGCCAAGCCCAAAAATGCTTCATTTGGAAGGTAAGAGCTAAGACATTATAGGTCCTTTTAAAAGTCAACAAAAAGTCAACAACTTCAAAAGAGCATAACTTGAGAATGGTAAAAGATATGGACATGAGACCAAAGAGGTTGGTTAGAGGAATCTTTAAGCTTTCCAAAATGTTCAAGAACACCTTCATAGCATTAAAATTGAAGGATTTGTGCCCTTGCAAATTTGGGAAATATTTGGGAAATTTATGAAGCAAATAAGGCCTTAAACCAATTTTTGCTAAATGAGCCCACCAAATTGCCATCCAAACTTTACAAACTCATCAAGCACGACCCAACCCACTCATTTTTTGATTTTTGATTTTTTATTTCATATTTATTTGAATTTTATTCATTAAGATACAAATTAAATTGAAAAAATATATAAAAATCATATATTTGAAAAGGATTTGGTTTCTAGAAGGTCTTAAGACTTATTTAGACTTGATTGATACAAAAATAATGGAGATCATACCAAAATAGCAAGGCTAGATCAAGGATATTCAAGTTTTAAGATCAAATCTTTTTCAATCTCTATGGATCAAAAAGTCCAAAGGATGGATCAAACTCTTGACCTAATTTCATTCACTTGTATATAAACAACATTAAGCAGCCACAAGGACACGAATTCAGAGCCTCAAGGATAAGTTTTGCATTTTTAAAATTCATCAAAAATTTGAAATTCAGATTCTAATATTGTGTGGTTTTTCAGGTGAATTAAGGACATCAATCTCTTCCTTGAACATCACTGATCATGTAGCAATAGTCATATGCATCTCAAATCCCAAGAATTGATCAAACCGAATCAAAGTTCTTGAACTTTTATGAATTTTTCGTTTTCTTATCTTTGTGTAATATAAATGGTATTTGATTGTTGTTTCATGTTTGTAGTAAACTAATGATTGTTTCTGTATACTTTAATTTGAATTTTGACACAAAATCGAAGACTTGCCATATTAGGGTTCTATGAAAATCGTGAATTGTGAATTCACTTAACAGTCGATTTTAATCCAAATTAATGGTATATTTGAGATCAACGGCCTTCATTTAGTTGATCTGGGCAATTAAAATAGGTTTATTGTCTGTGTTTTCCATGATTTAATGTGTAGGTGCTATAGTGACGACGAAGATCCGTCACTAAAAATTCTAGTGACAGACAAGCCGTAGGTATAGCCTAACTGGACGGACGGAGCTAAGAGATGAAGTTTGGCGCGCAGGAAATATTCGAAATTTCAAGAAGGCTTAAAACGAATGCGTTTCGTGTATATGACAACTAGCGCGTGTGGCTCAGTTGGTTTTGTTGCAATGTGTTGGTGGAGAGAGACCTGGGTTCGATTCCCAGGTCCTGCGTATTTTTTTTACTTTGTTTTATTTCACAGGTCAAATAACAAAACGATTACCATCCAAATGTTATCACCAGCGCGCAGGTGGCCTGGTGGAAGGCTTGCTGGTCCAAGGGATGCAAAGCCTAGGGCGTGGGTTCAATCCCTGCCCCAGGTAAGTTTTGGTTTTATTTTCTTTAATTATTCTATTTTATTATTATTGTTTTATAATTAATTACAATAAAAATATATTTAGGTAATAATATGTAAATATTTCATATTTTCTAAAAAAAACCTCTAAGTTATTTTCTAAACTCTTAATCTTAGTTTTTTTTTATTTAAATTAAAATATGTATATATTTATTTAATAATCAAATTAATAATGTAAATTAAATTAGAAACCCTAGTTTTATTTTCTAAAATATGTAACCCTAATTATCCTTAACCCTAATTCTATTTTCTAATTTCTAAAAAACCCTAATTTTTTTTAAAACCTTAATTTATTACCTTAATTATTTTGTTTAAATATTAAACTTAATAAAAATTTTCTAATGTATATAATTAAATAATTAATCATGCTTTATTTTGTAAATAATTATTATATGGTTTATTATTATTCTCATCATCTTATTTCCTTTCTAAAAATTCTTAAAAATTGTTTATTTAATTAAAAAATATTATCTTAACTTGTATATATTTTTGTGCTAACCTCCTTTTTCTTATAATTATTTTTATTACTAACCCTTTTATTATTTATTTGTATACTTATTATCTAAAATCGTTCCTATATTTATGTAACTGCAAAAGCCTTGTAATAGCTGTAGGTTTTATTTTCCGTCTTTATTTTATTATTTATAAATGTCTATATTGCCATGGTTAGTAAAATAGGGAGTGATAACATGTTTGTATTATAAAATTAATTTAGAATCACTAATTTAATAAGATAAATATATGAACATATACACACACACACACACACACACACATAAGTCGATCTTTGATCGCCATCTCACTTCCTAAGGTTATCCCTCATGTTGCCTAAATAACAAGGTCAAGTAAGGTGTCTAAAAAAGCAAAGTCCCTTCTCATAAGCAAATCATCTAGTCCCTTTCAATATTATAAGATCAAGTCCCTTCGATGTTGCCTTTGTAAATGATCTTGTCCCTTTCGAATAAAAGATGATAAGTCCCTTCGTATTGCTAAGACACCTTACAGTTGCCTAAACACAGATGACCCTTCACATGTCCCTTACAACATCCAAGGTAATGACTACCTATTCCTTAATAATAGGGATAGTCTTACCATTGAAAGAACATACGAGAACACGAAAGACTTAATCTAGGGTAGGTATCTCATAGTTACTTGCTCACACTTTTCAAAATTACTTTTACACCTCACAGTTTCTAAACTAGGCTTTGTATACACCCATACGAGGGTCATTACAAAGTACTTAAAGAAATTTTTCTAATCACACACTACACTCTTTCAAAACAAACAAAGTGAGCTAAGTAAATAAGAGTCCATGGATAACCATGGATATAAAGGGTGCTAACATCTTCCCTTTGTATAACCTACCCCCCGAACTCAAGTCTTTTAAAATAGGTCTTTCATGTTCTTTTATGTCCTTTCCTTATGGATAAAATAAAAGTCGGTGGCGACTCTTGCTATCCGCAACATTTATAGAAAGTCAGTTCTCCCACCGTGTTACATCTGGCCCCTCCTCCGAAAGTGGTTCCTCGCAATCTTTTGCTTTGAGGTACATGATGTCCTCATCAGGGAAATAAAATTTCATTGGCTGATAGTCATCTTCAAGAGGTTGTTGTGCAAGGTAATCTGACAATACACATCCTTTGATGGCTTTCTGGGAAGTATACTGTATGTCATACTCTGTTAAAATCATTTGCCACCTTGCTACCCTTCCGGTTAATACTGGTTTCTCGAAAATATACTTGACAGGATCCATTTTTGAGATCAGCAGTGTGGTATGAGTCAACATATACTGTCTCAGTCGGCGAGCAACCCATACCAAAGCGTAGCAAGTTTTCTCGAGCAGTGAGTAACGGGATTCACAATCGGTAAACTTTTTGCTAAGGTAGTAAATAGCATACTCTTTTCGACCAAACTCGTCATGTTGGCCTAGAACACACCCCATCGACCCTTCTAGCACAATCAAATACATGATAAGTGGCCGTCCTAGAACTGGAGGCATTAGAATCGGAGGTGTCTGTAAATATTCTTTTATCTTTTCAAAGGCTATTTTGCAATCCTCATTCCACTTGACCGTTTGCTCTTTTCTTAGCAATTTGAATATTGGCTCACACGTGGCAGTTAGATGAGATATGAACCGCGAAATGTAGTTCAATCTCCCTAAAAACCCGCGCACTTCTTTCTCTATTTTCGGTGCATGCATATCTTGTATTGCTTTTACTTTTGCAGGATCCACCTCGATTCCTTTCTGGCTAACAATAAAACCCAACAATTTTCCGAAACGCACTCCGAAAGTACACTTGTTTGGATTCAACCTCAGCTTATACTTTATCAGTCTATCAAACAGCTTCCTGAGATTGACCAGATGCTCTTCTTCGTCTCGGGACTTGGCAATCATGTCGTCCACATAACACTCAATCTCTTTGTGTATCATGTCGTGGAACAATGTGACCATAGCCCTCTGATACGTTGCCCCAACGTTCTTCAATCCAAAGGGCATCACCTTGTAGCAGAATGTACCCCACGGGGTAATGAACGTTGTTTTCTCCATGTCTTCCGGTGCCATCTTAATCTGATTATATCCGGAGAATCCATCCATGAAAGAAAATACCGATAACTGGGCGGTGTTATCTACCAGCACATCAATGTGAGGTAATGGAAAGTCATCCTTTGGACTTGCTCTGTTTAGATCCCGATAATCAATGCACATCCGAACTTTGCCGTCTTTCTTTGGTACAGGCACAATGTTAGCTACCCAAGATGGATAACTAGTTACGACAAGGAATCTGGCATCCCACTGCTTCTGAACTTCCTCCTTGATCTTCATCGCCATATCAGGACGAGTTCTTCTCAGCTTTTGTTTCACAGGAGGACAGTCTTCTCTTAGTGGCAGCTTATGCACAACAATGTCAGTATCTAATCCTGGCATATCTTGATACGACCAGGCGAAGATATCCACATATTCACGTAGCATACCAATCAACTCTTTCTTTACCTCGGCCTGCAGACTGGCCCCAATCTTTATCTCTTTCTTTACATCTTCAGTCCCGATGTTGATAATCTCTATTTCTTCCTGATGAGGCTGAATGACCCTTTCCTCTTATTTCAACAACCTGACCAATTCTTCAGGGAGTTTACAGTCTTCTTCAACCCCTTCATCAGCTTGGTAGATAGGATTGTCGAAGTCATGCGTGGTCATAGCAGGAACGTTATCACTAGAATCCGGATGATCAACACTGCACAAATGATGTGCTTATTTCAGAATCTGTTTTTTCAAAGAGATGCAAACAAAAGAAAAGAAAAACACATTGCCATTTTATTTTTTGTGTGAAAAATTTAAAACGAAAGAAAGAGAACACAATTTTCTTGAAAAATGTCCTTTATTTCATGGAAAAAAATATAAATGCATTAAAAGCATGGTGGCCCAACAAATGGATCCGTGCAACTTGGGCAGAGTGCAGGATTGCCATGCAGCATGATAAAAAGGAAACAAGTAAATTACTTTGATTGCCAGGTAACTTGAACGAAATCCTCAGCAGACCAGTTTCGGAGCTCCTCCCTAGGTGCACATGGGTGAATCCAGCTATCCCAGTCGCAGTCACCGTCCCCTTCTTCACTTGTTGCACAAATGCTGTTGTGATCGAGCATCCCGGCGCTTATGAAAGTTATAGTCTTATTACCCTGAGGCCAGTTGGACCCACCAGGCTGGTAACCAAAACCGAACTTGTCATCCTTCTTTTCCAACTCCAGCAACTTGCCCCAGCCCCGGGCATTTCCAAATTGGACCACTTCCTTGGCTTGTTTGTAGGAGTGAATGGAGGTCCCTTCCTTCTCGTTGTTCCTCTCTGCCAGAGCCAAAATGCTGACATTAACCGCTTCAAAGGCCTGGCACAACGTTTCATGAATTTCTCTGTCCATCTCCACGTATTTTAAAGTTGACAGGTGACTCACAAAGATGTCATCTTCTCCACACATAGTGATCACTTGGCCATCTACCGCAACATGGATCCAGGGATGTCCCATGAAGCAACTGTATGCAGGCTGAATATCCATGACATAGAACGTGCTCTTGAACACTTGAGATCCTATCTTCACAGGTAGCTCAACTTCCCCGAACATAGATCTCCGGGACCCATCAAAGGCTTTCACGATCAAATCACTGGGTCGCAAAACGATGCCATCAACATTCAACTTCATCCGGGCCTTCTTAGGGAGCACATTGAGAGAAGAGCCTGTATCAACCAGGACATGTGACAAGACAACACCTTTACACTCCATGGTGATATGCAGGGCTTTGTTGTGATTGCGGCCTTCTGAAGTAAGATCTCTATCTGTGAAGCCCAACCCATGGCTAGCATTCACACTGCCCACTACAGCTTCCAATTGATTAACAGTTATCTCCTGTGGAATATATGCCATATGCAAGACTTTCAGCAAAGCTTCTCTGTGAGCTGGAGAACACATCAGCAAAGACAGAATTGATATTTTGGACGGAGTCTGATTCAACTGTTCAACCACTTTATAGCCACTCTTCTTTATTATTCTCATAAACTCTTCAACTTCTTTTTCAAAAGTACCTTGCCCAGCAGCAGGAGTTGTCATTTCTTCGGTCACTGTCTGTTTACCTTTAGCTTTTGCAGCAGCTTTGACTTCAGGATCTCCTCTGAGAGCTTGAGGAGCAAAATACGTCCGCTTCTTGTAAAACCACCAACTCCTCCGACATTCACCACAATCGGGTCAATTGTTACTGCCTTACTTTCCACCTTCTGACCTTCCACATACACATCTGAGCCATAATGCCACGGGATGGATTTATCATCAGCATAAGGAATAGGCCCCGGAACAGTAATAGTAACAGGACTAACCTCTGGAACGTAGATAGTCACTGGCTCTCTTCGCGCAGGTACTTCAGCTGGATCAAAGTAAATTGTTATGGTAGACACACAATCACTTCTATCATCAACCTTATCAAACTGCAGGGACCCCTCGTCAATCAGATATTGCAACCCAACCTTCAAGTCTTCACAGCCATTAATTGAACTCGAACACTTTTCACAATCATAACCACACCCTGGGAACACTTGTCCTTTCAAAAGTTTGTCTTTAACCACCAGCAATGGAGTCTTCACCTCTTCTGTGTTCAGAATCAAGCTTAACTTCTCATCACCGTCAACAGCATTTATCCTCGCCCCTCCATGGTTTGGAATAGGGTTTGATGTAACATTAGGAGGCGGTGCGAAGTTAATCGCCTTTGAATCGATCAAGTCCTGAACTTTATGCTATAGCGCCCTGCACTTCTCAGTTGAGTGCCCGGGTGCTCCTGAATGGAACACGCATCTCGCGTTAGCATCGTACCCCACTGGAAGCTCTCCAGGTGGAGGTGGTGCTAATGTCCTTAGTTGTACCAAGTTCAAGTCCAACAACCTCTGCAGCAGTGCCGTATACGTCATCGGAATGGCTTCGAGCACCCTATTAGCCGGACGAGCTTGTCTCGGTTGATAAGGTCTTTGCTGATAATTGTTACGTTGTGGTTGTTGTTGTTGTTGTTGTTGCTGTTGTTGTGGTTGAGTTTGTTGCACAAGGCTTGAAGGAATAGTGACAGTTGCCACTTGCTCATATGATCTTCTATATCCTCGGCCCCGTCCTCGGCCATACACAACATTAGTTTCCCCCTCTCTCCTTCTCGGAGGTCCATTAAAAGCTTTTCTTACACTGCCCGAACTACCCGCACCGGTGTCCTGAATCTTCCCCATCCTCAACAGAGTTTCGACCCTCTCTCCAGCTACCACTATATCATTGAATTTTGTAGCTGAACAAGACGCCAACCTCTCGATAAACACCCCTTGTAATGTTCCCATGAACATATCAGCCATCTCATTTTCCAGCAAGGGAGGTTGTACTCTAGCAGCAAGCTGACGCCACCTTTGAGCGTACTCCTTAAACCCTTCTTTAGCATTTTGAGACATGGTCTGCAACTGAGTGCGATTTGGAGCCATATCCAAATTGTACTGATATTGCTTCACGAACGCCTCTGCTAAATCCTTCTAGCTCCTAATGTTAACCCTACTCAGCTTCATATACCACTCCAAGGAGGCCCCCACCAGGCTATCCTGGAAGTAATACATCCATAGCTTCTCGTCATCAATATGGGCATCAATTCTTCCTACAAAAGACTGGAGGTGAGTCTTCGGGCAAGTTGTGCCGTTGTACTTCTCGAAAGTAGGAACCTTAAACTTGTAGGGGATTCTAACCCCTGGCACCAAGCCCAAGTCAGTAATATCAAATCCCAGGGTGCTCTGAGATTGAATGGCACGGATCTGCTCAGCCATCTCTTCAAACTTTCTGTTCATTTCAGCCCCTTGGCCTTCTGCCTCGTCCAGCAAAGTAAACTGTTCATCTTGACCATCCATCTGCACGTTGTTCAGTCCATCATTGATGATGGTGATCCCTGGTTGTGCCACATGGATTTCAATTTGACAGGCACCAGCACCGTTGCGATTACCTCCATCAGCAGTCCCATTGTTCCTGGTCTGAATGTAACTATTCATGTTTCCAAGTTTAGGCATTTATATGCCCCAGTTCTGGTATTTTCTCCAGATGACCACTTTGAGCATTAATTTTCAAATTCCCTCTTTGAAGAGTGTTCAGATCTCAGCAGTCTCAGACAAACAAGCCTTGCGTACTCAAAAATGGTAAGTGGAAATTAACATTGCATAACATGGATAACCCACTGGCAGCCAAAGAGTTAGAGCACACACAAATTACCTAGAGGGTTACAAGTCAATACATGAATAAAGGAAAATCAAGACTCCTACAACAAGCCTGTAGGTAGTCTGAACAACAATAAAATAAAAAAAATCTAGACTAAAGACTCAGGTTCTTCTTCTGCAACTATCACCTCTGTCCGGTTCTTCTTCACACGTGCTCTCAGCCTGAGCTCTGCAATCTCTTTCAATGCCTCCTCCAAGGCCATCTGGCTTTGTGCCAACTGCTGAGTCTTTTCCCTTCGTATCTTATGAACTTGTTCTACTTCTTCTTTCTTGAAGGCCATTTGTACCTCGAAAAACTCTTCTTTTTCTTTGTACTTCTTCAGCTCCTGTTCCCTTTGGCCTTGCAACCAAACAATGGACTGGCGAGCTTCTTTAAGAGTCTTCAAAGTCTTATTACGCTCCACTTCTCTTTTTGATTCCATTAGACCCAATCTCTGAAAGTGAGCTTCTCTCCCAGCAAACTCCTTTTCCTTAGCTTCTAATGAGACTTGCATCTTCTATAGCTTTTCCTCTGCTTCATTCTTAGCACGATTGGCAAGGTGGTACAAGTTAACCATTTCAGCATTCTCTATTCGGACCTCGTGCAGCTGAGCTTCCAATTTCTTATACTCTTCAAGAGAAACAGTATCCTAACAAGGAACTTCTTTGGGATACAATGGAGCTTCCACTGATAATGGCATGAGCACTTCCTCTACACGTTTCTGCAACCATGTAGAAAAAGGAGGATATGTCTTGGGATCTATCCTTCCAAAATCCCTCTTTCCTTTCTTCACCTTATGAGCCCAAGCCTGAGATGCATGTATGACCAACTCTTTGTTTCCCTCCACAGAAAAGTACAAAGACTCAGCAAATTCTTCCATACTGGGTGGATCCCTCAGAGGATAGCCAAATTGCTTCCTGGTTAAGACTGGATGGTAACTGATCACACCCTTTCTTCCTAGCAAAGGCACACTAGCAAATCTTCCACAACTAACCAGTACCTCCTTCCCCAACAAATCTCTGTCATAACCCCAAGCTATATCTTCAGAAGTTAGTCCCATTAGCCTCCTAGACCACCTCCATTCATCTCTCATCTCTTTGAAAGGGCCAGACTTGGGTAATTGCTTAGCAAACCAATCAGCAAATAATGGAGCACAACAACCCACTGGTCCACCTCTGCCTTTCTCATTCCGGTAATGAACATTGTAGTAGAAATCTCCCAACAATGTTGGCACATGATTACCTTTAGCAAAAATGGAAATCACCTCCAAGCTCACAAACTCCTTTTCTCCTGTGAAAAGATTAGATCCATAAACCATCAAGGCAACCACAGCACCAAAATCTCCCCACTTACTCTCTTTGGCATACCCTTCAGCTTCCGGTATAAGCACATCCCAGGGAAGTCCTCTGTCCTCACTGTCCTTCAAAGCTTTCTTGACCTTAGCGACTGGTATACGACAAAATCTGGCTATGTCTTCTTCCTTGAGAACTACCTCTGACCCATAGTAAGGCAAAGCATCTCTGACAGGAACACCCAAAATGCTGGAAATCTCCTCCAAGGTAGGAGCCAAGATATAGTCTAGAAATATGAAACACCGCAACAAGGGATCATAGAACTGAAGCAAAGTGTGCAAGCTATCCTTCTGGTCTGCAGTAGGTTTATCCATGTACTTCAATATCTGACCATACCTTTTTCTGAAATTCCCTAAAACTTGATCATTCATCAGCCCTGTTAATTTCTGAACACTCTTGACTTCTGGCTGGAGAAAAGTGTAATGAACAATCTTCTTTCTTGTAAATTTCTTAACTTCTGCCATCTAGAAAGCTTACAATTACCAGAACTGGGTTCTAAACAATAAACAAAAACCTGAAAATGGAAACATAAATAGTTAATGCGAGTATGATGCGATGCAAATGCAATGCGGGCATATGATCAATCTGGGACCATCCGGATACTGAATATTAGGACACTCTGATAACTGAAACCAAGATTCTCTAAGCCATAACCATCTGATAGAAACCCTCAAAACCAAGAGATCAAGAAATCCGGAACCATAAGAACCAAATAATAACAGAGACCAATACTGATAATGAGGGTATGTAGAGGTCAAGGGTTCCTGCAAACCTGTAAACCCCTCCTAATCTCACTGGTATGCTCCGGGTCAAACATCACAAACTCTCAAAGCCGAATAGCAATAATACTTTCACCATTTCCGAGAAATGGCTCATGACCAAATCAGGGAATCGGTTTGGCATTATACACTACGCAGGGAGGCCTCAGCTGAGTCCGGGGAAACAAGGTCATCCTATGTGAGTTCCAGGTGGGCCCTTGGGTGAGAATGGGTTTGCCACACAATGTGGTCTGCCACTGTCACCACTAGAGAGGGATGTTTCCACAAGGTTCTCAATGATCGGTCCCCAGCTGCACATAACTATCAAGGTTATGAAATTAGAGAGGAAGATCCCCAAATCAAGACATTTCCAAGATGGTCGCAAATCTGGGCGTGGAAATCACTACTACCCCCATGACAAGATCTCATGAGGCCAAAGTGGAACCACTCTAAGTCCTAACGTGCTCTCGAGCCTTGGTAATGAGCTCATCTCACACTAACAGTATCACCCAAGTCCCACCAAACAGAAAATCCAGTCCAGACAGTCCAGTAATAATATATGATGCAGAAAATAAATACTGAAAACTGTAAATAAAGCTATGAATAAACTGTATATAAACAACAGTAAAATATACACACAACAGCAAACAATCAATACCCAACGAAACAAAAACACGCAAGCGCTAGGAGAGACTCTCAAGGGAACCAGAGATTCTAGGATACATCCCCAGCAGAGTCGCCAGTTGTCGCTCCCCGGATTTCCATCCTGGTACAAACGCGAAAGTGGCGCGGAAAGAGGTAGAGTCGCCAACCAGACATTTTTATCCCGAAGGAACGGGAATGGTAATGCTACACAAACCAGAAGAAACGAAAAGGAAGGACACGGGTCCTGCGAACCAAAGAGACTGAGTTCGGGAGTCAGTTACGACCTGGGAAGGTATTAGCACCCCAGATCGTCCGCCGTACCCGACGGGATCCACGCTTGCAAAGAAATCTGTTTCAAAGGGTGAAGAAATGAAAGTTGCTGCAAAAGAAAAGGAATTGGAATTGGAAAAGGAACTGAGAAAGAAAACAAAGAGAAAAAATGTAGGGAAAATAAAGATTGTGCTCGAACGGGCCCTACCCCGCTGCCTACGTACCTCATCTGGACAATGAGGATCAGAGTCGCCGTAGTTCCCCTAACTAGGGGTGGAAAATATTGCTTGTGTCTTAAGGCTTGAACTGCCTATGTCAATGCTCAGGTGTTGCAGGCTCGGACGACGAGTGCGTAACCGTCTTGCAAAATGACAAGTAGGAGCAAGTTCGCGGACGGAGCGAAGGAGATGAGAAAAGAATTCCCGAAGGAAAGACGCTTATTGTTTGTTTGTGTTTTTTAGAAGCTTTTTATGAGTGTGTCACAAGTAAGTGAACTCAAGCTCTTTTCCATGGAATGTGTACTTGTCACTACATTCCAAGATGGAATAATAGAACAAGCATACTCAAGTAAGGAGAAGATCCCCAAAACTTAATTCCAGAGATTAGGGCCTAAGTTTACTAACTCATTGAATTTATTAAGCGTTTTTTGTATTTTTGATGAAGAAGTCTTTTTTATGATTTTATTGATGAAGATGGTATCTTGATCAGACTTGTGCATCATGATGAACAAGCTTGTACCATCCCAAGATGGGAAAACTACAAGTGTTTCATGGAATAAGGCTATTGCACAGGAGACCACTTCAATCCTTATTAAATGCTTTTTAGGGTTTTTGAGATGAGAAGAGAAAAGAACCAAAGGATCCTAAAGGTAAAAGTCTAATGGGGGACTAATGAATCCTAAATTGTTATCATGCAAAGGAAAACCCTAGGTTAGTGAGGCTTACCATCCTAAAGGAAAAGAAGACAAGAAGAGAAAGAGAAGAATGAAGAATACAAGAAGGAGGAAGTAAGGCCTAAGCCCCAACAATCACAAGTACTATAATATCAATAAGGAAAAGAGAAAAGATAAGATTTGGAGATGTGGGATTCACATCCACACCTCTCACTTACCAAAGCCCCTAAAATAGTTAGCAACATAAGAATAAATGCAACACAACATGGGCATAAGATCACACCAAAGCCACACAACCAGAAGTGAAGTCTTAATCACAAATGCCAAATGCAAATACACAACATAAGAATGAGGAAGGAACTATACCACTCATCATGGAGCAACATGGATTATCATGACAAATCAAAACAAAAATGAAAGAACACAAGGCAAACCAAGAAAACAATCACAAACTCCAAGACCAGAACCCTAACATGTTAAGAAAGTGCCTAAGGATCATGTAAGATGAAGAGAAGAAGCACACAAACTCAAGTATTTACATCATGAGAAGTAAAGAAGCAAAAGAAGTGAGGTGAACATGCATAAAAGTGAATGAATTTCAAAAGCAAACAAACACAAAGTTTCTCAAAGCACAAACATCAACTCAAGACCAGAGGGGTATTAACATCCTAAGAAAGCTCTACACAACTTAAAGAAGTTGGCACAAGTGCCCTTCTAACCTAAGGATTGAACATATGACCAAAAGGAAGCAAAAAGAGGATAGGCAAAGAACAAAAATTCAAATCAATTCAAGTATACATCCAAAAATTCCACAAACTTGCATTAAGACTCCTAAAATATACAATGTTAACATGCCAAAAGGAGAGAATCAAAATCAGAAGCTAAGCAAGTCAAACAAGGGCTCAAACATGGATTAGGGTTAGAAGACTTCATGCATAAGTTAAAGACTAAAACCAATTAAGCTAACATCTAAAAATCAGAATAAAAATCAACAATAAACTACATCTCAATATGAATCCAGATCAAAAAGAATCCGTTCAAAATTCCAATTACTGATCAAGATAGAAATTGTACAAGACATCATGCATTAAAAGTGAAATAAAAACAATTAATTAAAGAGAAAATTAATTTCTGCGTGGCAATTAAAATAAATGAAAAATAAAAATGCCAAAAATTAGAGAAAACTCAAAAGATCATTCATGAATATTTTTAGAATTTTTAATGACTTATTTCTATTTTAAAAAAATAAAAAACAAACTGAAAATAAAATGAAATAAGAAAAAGAAATAATGAAAGCTAGAGGTGCAGACAGTAATCTGGATCAGTTCAATATAGCCTGGGCCCAACAATGGGGGTGCGCTTAGCAATTGGCCTTAGGCCCATCCGAAATTCCACAAACCACCACCAACAACTCAGATTATTACATGTTATAATTAATTTTTATTAAAATGACAAAATGAACAAAAGACTATGTGACTTAAAATCAATTGGTCAGCTAGGGTTTAGTTACTAACAGACAAAATCTCACCACAACACAACACCTCATCATCTTCTTCCTCTTGCACATGAAGGATTCGAAGGAAATGCAGAAAAACAGAACAACAATCTGCATATCATCACCAATTCAGAGCACCATAACTCCTTCATCTCTTAATGAAAATAAAAAATATAAAAACCAAAAATGAAGTCTGAAACACAAGGATCACGAATATGCCATATTCAGAGCAGATCGAACAAAATAAAGTTCAACATGAGAACTGCAAATCTCAAATTAAGCTTAATCAAAGAATTCAAACACTTCAGTCATCTCAAATCCAACCTTAGCAAGTCAAAACAAATGAAAAAAAAAACAAATCCGAAGTGAAGGAAAGCGAGTGTTCAAACCTGCACTTGAGCTTTTCTTAAGATCTTCAGAAATCCAGAGATCAATAAAGCTTCCTTATGAATTCCTTGGTCTTGTTTGAGCCAAATAAAGGCTTGCAGTTGTAAGAATGAGCAAAAAAAGAAAGATTCGAAGGTGATGTTGATCTTCAAAATGATCAACACACTCTGTTAACACCAAGAACAAGCTGATGATTGTAGATAGAGGATGATGTTACTGATAGTGATTCACATGGAATGAAGTATGGAGCAAGAGAATCCAGATTTGAGTTATGTGTGCAAGAGAAAAATGGAGGAAGGTGAGAGCAAAAGAGAAGGAGAGTGATCAAAAGTGTGATGCAGATTGATTGTCCTCTCTCAAAATTTTCGTGTCTGCTCACAATATGTAATGAGGGTGGTTTTGAAACTGAAAAATATGAGGGTCCAAGGAAAGTTTTCTATGCTCAAAAATGCAGGGGATTTCGCACCACCCTCACACTTTTCATGCTGACTCTCTCCAAATGATCTCATACTTGTGGTACACAATACCCTCCCATGGTCCACACGTGTTGCCCTTATGATGGTGGATGACAAGGACACTCAAAATAATTGGGTGATGATAATTGGAACTCTCATGAGGTTGTATGCTAAACTGGTCACGTGTGATCACTCTCCTTGGGTGCACAAAGTGTGAGTGTGAGTGGCAACAAAAATACATTGATTTGATGTGAAATAGAGAGATAGAACGTGAGGTATTACATGCTGAACAAACTTTTTCCAAATTACCACTTTTATTCTTTCTCTTTTCCACCAAAAAGTAACATGAAAGAAGGCAACCCACGCACTAATTTGGTCACGCAAAAAGTGTAATAGGACATCATAAAATGTGTAATAAAAATATAACAAAAAGGTGTGACCAAATAAAAGAATAAAAGGACCAATGGTAGTGTGACACGTGCACACTTCAAACCCTAAAATGCACACATCTTTCAAAAATCATATCTTGCAATCTAAAGATGCTATGAAAGCGTTCTACGACTTTTCGGAAAGGGAAAATCGTGCTCTACAACTTTCGTGTTGACCAGAATATCATTTGGAGCTTTTTCGCACATGAAATAATAGCTTGAAGTTTCGGGACAAACCATTTCCAAAAATGGAAACTTCTAGACTTCCAAATTTAGCAACTTTTTGCATACTCCCGATTTTTGACATTTAAGCTCAACTGAATTATTCCTTGACATAATATGACCTCAAAAATGATAATCCTGATTAAAAAACTCTGAAATCTTCATGTTGACTTCTTCAATGAATTTTTGCCTCAAACTTCATATATAAGCCATGCAGACCAAATGAGAGCCTTTGCCCACAAGAAATGATAAAAGTTAACAGGACATGAGGATCTGGCCCAAAACCCTAATCATGATTTCCCTCACACAGGAGAAAAGTTGCACTTTTGAGCTTCTGATGAAATAACTGACTTCCCTAAGGAATTTTCTCACTAAATTTCATCCTTAGGATCCTCTTGTCATATGAGAGACTTTGCCCAGATGAAATGGCCAAAGTCACAAAGATTTCATGCTTGAAAGTGAAACCCTAATTTGGGATCATTGTGTAGGAGCTTGCCCTAGTTTGAATTCCCTGATGATCTCTCAACCTCTTGAGCTTTTGTGAATGATCTTGAACTTGTGAATGCCATGTAGACTCCTCATGGGACTTGGACAAGTCCACTGGGCCTCTTGCTATAGCTTGTAATGCCTCAAATCCACCCACAGTTGATCATATTCCTAATGCTAGATCATGAGAATGTTATGCTTCGTTTTCCCATGCAAGAATGCCAAGGATATGATATGCTTATGATGACTATGATATGATGATGATGCTTAAAAAGAAGAGGGCAAATTTGGGATGTTACAGGGTTCACATGGATGAGCTTAAGCCATGACCTCCTTACAGGTGTAAAGTATTGAAGCCATCGAACGAAAAAGATCCTGTAGAAATAGGGAAGTCCTAAAAATATGTCACCAAGACATATACGTTTGATATATCTTAATGTGATGAAATATTCGATTTGCAGATAAAATATGGTCAAATTATTGTTCCACCTGGTTTAAAAGACCCCCCTTTGGAGCAAAAGAAAATGAGGGGATTTTGCAAATTTCATAATTTCCTTGGTCATAAAACGTCTCAATATGTTCTTTTTAGGGATTTAGTGCATAAACTTTGAAGGATGGCAGGCTTCAATTAGGAAAAAAACCGAAGATATAGGTCGACAAAACCCCCTGAAGGTCAAAGAAGTAATGTACTCTGAGCTAAACAAATGCACGATGGTGGAAGATACTGAGGGTTTCCTCAATACGTCCCATGTCGAAAACATGGATTGCATGATGGTCGACACCACTAAAGGTGAGGAAAAAAAGACTGAGGAAGAACTAGAGGAAGTCTACCCTAGGGATGGCAAAGTTTGAATGAGTTCCAAGAGAAGTGTCGAGTTGGCAGATCAAGGGTAATGTTATTCCCAAGATGCAACATTGTGTTCAACAAGAAGGCAACTGAGAGGTATGAAGCTGGCAAAAAGGAAGCTTTAGCTGCTGAAGGGTCTCATATCCCAAGGTTTGTGTTTGACCAGAGTGGTAATCCTTGTCGAAATGAAGAATACCAGAGACAAGTCAAATTAATCAGACCCGGAACTTTTGTACCACCATCTGACACCCCACGTGAGAAGTGGGTGGAACCAGTTAATTAAAAGGGCAGCAAAAGGCCAAAGTGGAGGGTTCTGGTTGAGAGAAAGATGTTGGGAAGAAAGATGAACCCAAAGTTTACTTGGTTTCTCCTAATTACAAAGGTAAAACCCTTGACAAGGACTCAATAGAGGCACTATCAAAGAAACAAGAAGGCCGATAAAGTGGCCTCGACATTCCAACCAAGGTAGGTGGAAGTCTCTAGACAAAAGGGGTAACACCCAAAATCCAGATGGGTCGAAAAAGGGAAGATTATGATGAATCAAACTCTGACCATCAGAACCTTTAGAGGGAAAAATGTAGTATCAAAACAAAGTGTAGAATGCACTCCTGCTGTCGAAATAGGGAAAAAGCCATAATATAATCCCCAATCTGATGAAGAAGAGCCTATTTACTCACTTCAGTCTGACGAAGAATACATTCTATCACTAGAAGATGATTTTGATGAAAACATGTATGATGATACCAACGATAACACCTATGGAGAAGACTTCATCGTGAACTATGGCATTGTGTCTGTACTGCCAGTTGAATATGACATTGTGTCGGAAGTTTCAAAAGTAGAAGAAGACTTTATGGAGAATGAGACTCTAAAGGATAAGCCTTTGTGCTACTACGTCATGAACGATGGGGTAGTCGAAGAGCAAAGGGTTGTGTTTGAAATACCTAGTCCTGATATGTCGTATCATTTGAAACCTCTCTTCATTAAAGCCAAAGTCAACGACATGGCAGTTAACAAGGTGTTTGTAAATGGAGGGGCAGTTGTGAACTTGAAGCCCTATGTTTTATTCAAAAGAATCGGAAAGATCGATGAAATTCGACAGCATAATATGGTCTTATCCAACTAAGAAGGAAATACCAACAACGTCCTAGGAGTGGTACAAGTCCACTTGGATATGGGAACAACCACTAAGTCGACATTATTTATAGTGATCAACTCCAAAGTCAACTTCAACCTATTGTTAGGTAGGGAGTGGATTCATGGTATAAGGGCGGTGCCTTCTACCTTGTACCAAAGAATAAGTATTTGGAAAAAATATGGTATCATCGAAAATATAGAAGCAAACCAAAGTTATTACAAGGTTGACGAAACCAAAGGATCGAAGAGGTCATTCGATTGGCACTTGGCAAATGTGGCCCCGTGTGATAATAGATCAAGTTCATATACCTTTGTCGAAACTGGCCGCATGTTGAACTTGGATCCAGACCATGGGTTTTTCTGGGATGATGCTGAGATACCGACGGAGCCAAGTGAAATACCACTTGCAGGGTGGTCCGAGGTCGATAAAAATGACTTCTGAGTCAGAGAGTATGACTCGAATTTTGGCCTACCAGGCTGAAAACAAAAAAGAAATGACTATGGAGACTAGGAAACATCAAATCCTAACTGACAAAGCCAGAACCTGTGTCCAACCAGGCCTGAAGACAACTTCAATCTTTGTTGGGAAAGCCAACTTCCTGAGAAGATTCATATCCAACCCAAATGGCAAGACAAAAGCGCTCTCGCCGTTAATGAAGATAAAAAAGAACAATGAATTTCACTAGGAGGGAAGGAAACAAAAGGAATCTGACGCGATCAAAGAATATTTGATGAAGTCTCCTATATTATTGTCATATAGGATGAATAAATATATGATTGTATATTGTTGTGTCGGATACAACCACAGAAAGTGTGTTAGCACAAGAGGATAACGATGGTGTCGAAAAACCCATTTATTACCTTAGTAGAACATTGATAAACACTAAAACTAGGTATATTGTAATTAAAAAGTAATGCCTATGATTGTATCATTCATGCATCTAAAATCAATATATAAATTTTTTTGACGTTTACGATTTGTCATATGACGCCACCAAGCACATCTTGTTTATACTTATTCTATACAATCGAATAAGCAAATTCACACTAACATTGACTGACTTGTCGCTAACATTATGCCTTTGGAGGCTATGAAGGGTCAGATAGTTGTAGACTTCGTTGTCAACCACGTGTTGGTCGATCCTTGGATATTCGTAGACAACTCACACCCCTGGGAACTGTGTTTTGATAAGTCAAATCGTAAACATAGAAAAAACAGTGGGAAGTTGATTATATCCCCCAAAAACCAGTTTTCAATGAAGAAAGTCTACTAACAACACGGTTTATGAGCGTATAGAGAATTCGTTAAGAAAAATAATTTGCAAGAAGTTAGGGCATAAAATGCGAACTTTCATTAAGTTAAGTGGCCCAGAGAGGGAAAAGGCCAACATTGCATACACTAAAGATTTTCAAAAAGAAAATATATATTGGGTCAAAGCCCTAGAAACAGGAAAGCCAAAGTAGTAAATCTAGTTTTGAAGTTCTCGAAGAATTTTTTTTTCATGTAAGAGTTTGCTGGAGAGACTGGACCTTCTCGAGCTTATAGTTTGGATTCTATCCTTGAGAGTGATGGCCTTTTTGATATGGGAATTCCATGAGCCACTTCTTTGCTAATCTCCTCTTGGGAAGTCAAAGGCTCATCAGGATCCAAAGAAGCTTTCTATTTTTTGACTTCAGCAATCTTATGGTTCAATTCGACTATCTGAGCTTGATAGTCTGAAATTTGTTGGTCGAAGCTCTGGAATTTTTTTGGAACGCTCCACTTTTTGGTGTTAAAACTCGCTGAGTTTAGTCTCACGGCGAGAACTGAAGTCCCATTCGAGGTCCATCTCATTGATCTTTTTTTAATCTGGATATCAACTTGGTGGAAACTTGACAAGTCTTTGTTAAATTTAGTGAATAATGCTTCAAATTCGACCAGATACTGGGTTGTTCCATCAGGAATCTGGTATAAAGAAAGTCTGTCGATCATTTTGAAAACATCTCTAGCAAACTCAGAGCTAGTGGAAATGGCATCCATAAACCCTTCCTGAAATAGGTATTCCTTTAACTTGTGAAGCTTAACATCAAAGGAAACATCAACCTCCGGATCACACAAGGGCGTCAGGCCAGATTCAGAGTAATGCCTAGAAGGAGGGTGAAATTGTTGCAGTTGTTTTAAAACCTCAGCAATGATAGTCTTCTTCGGGGCAAGGAGATCCTTAGGGGT
The DNA here is from genome assembly GCA_963966055.1 of Lathyrus aphaca. Classification (NCBI taxonomy): domain Eukaryota; kingdom Viridiplantae; phylum Streptophyta; class Magnoliopsida; order Fabales; family Fabaceae; genus Lathyrus; species Lathyrus aphaca. The sequence goes on along the minus strand of OZ014521.1, from coordinate 128,163,082 downwards.
GGACACCGTGTTTGCATTTAAAGTTATTGTATCAACAATGGAATCAGCCAAGGTTTGAGTAGCATGAGTTGTTTGGATGGTTTAAGTAGGGGGTTGATGGGTAGCAATTTCAGTTATTTGGTGGTGCGTTGTTGTCAAAACCTGTTGAGTGTTGGGTTCATCGGCAACGGTAGCTGGTTGACTTCCACAGTTCTAGTATGTTGATGGGTTGTTGTTGTTGAAACCTTATGAGGAGATTCCTGGAGCTCATCAACCTTTTGAGGGCTTGGTTGAACCTTCGACCCATATGGGTTGTCATCCCGAGCCTCCAAAGTTTGTTTTTCAATATTGGAAGTCGAACCAACCACCTCGACCTGCCAGAACAAGATGAAAATGCAATTTAGTGGAGCAAGGAAATGAAAAAGAAATCGAAATAAAAGGACCATTCACCTTAGAAATGGTTCTAAGTTTAAAAACCTCTATTAAGTCTTTAGGAACTATTCGAGAAGGTTTCAAATCTATCTTTTTCAGTTTTTTGGCACCTATATTCTTCTTTTTCTTGGGAGTTGGGGTGGAAATTTCCACAATGGACGGAAAAACATGGAAGTGAGTACTCCCATCAGAAGCGTTCCCCTCTATGGTTTGTGCATCTTCAGCAATCTAGAACAAGGGGGCAAAATAAGAGCACAAGGACATGATTGATACAAGAAAGGTTGATAAAAAAAGACCCACCTTTGATTATGTGATTTTGGGTTTTTTTCGCAACTGGGGTAGGAGAAGCAGCGGTCGAACCTCATTTCGGGCCCTGGAAAACACACGTATAAAAATCACATGCGTAAAGAAAGACAAGTCATAAATGAAGAAATGTCGAAAGTTACCCGTCGAAGAGTCACGTCAACACCAACAGCCTGAGTCTCAGTCTTGGCAATCTAAACGGGCGCAGTTTTTACTAGGTTAGCAAAGACATCCACCATGTTTTCTAGAAAGAGATCTCTCTGGAAGTGTTGAGTTTGGTAGTCTGACCACCAAATGTCGAACTCCTGGGTTGTGCGAAATGAAGGTTCGAAGGAAAAAGTTGGCCGTTCGAGAAGTTTGTTCCTAGAAAATCTGTGGTATGCCCTGTAACCCACAAAACTAAACTTCAATCTCGACCAGAGGATGTATGAAGTGTGCCTCACAATAGACTTAGGCATTATTTGACTCAGACCAAACTATCGAGCTACCAAGTTTGGTTGATAGTTGGTGAAGTCATAGGCCTTTGGCTCAATTTGGTAGGAGATCATGGTGGGAGTTAAAAAGGCCTTCAATATAGCATTCGACTCTGCTGCTACTGTTAGAGAAGTGTCGAGAAAGGGATTCCTAAACCAAGTGGGTCCAAATTTCTGCGTAACAAAAGGCTTCATGTCTTCGACAAAGGTAGTCATCAAAACAAACATGTTGAGATACTTCATGAAGAGGCTTTTGGAGGGGGTCTCCTGGAGGGTCATCAAAGCTATTTGAACCCCCTCAATAGGGCGACTTCCGTTCAGTCGACCCATCCTTCCTGAAGGAGTGTAGCCCAGTTTATGTTCATAGACAGTGTTCAGCCAATGCTACAACAACCATACAGGTGTGAGACATGAAGGAGGTTTTGAATAATGTCAAAAACTCGGTGTATCTGAAATGGTGCTTGGTAATACAAGGAAGAAGGGTTGATCTCGTGAATAAAATTTTATTTGATCAATTTTGACTGCATGAGTCGACTCAAGCTTCCAAACAGGTCGACGCATTTGAAGTAAATTTTCCTCAAAACTCTCGGGTCCCAACAGGCTGACAGAGGGAGGTTTTTGGTCGACTCACAAACATGATACAGGTCGACTCAAAGCATTCCACAGGTCGACGCATTCCTGGAATGAGTACAGGCCGACTCATTTCATCTAAGAGGTCGACGCATTACTGTTTTTGTGCACCCTCATTAATTAATTCTCTCTCACTTACTTTTACTTTCCATTCTTATTTTTTAACCCATATAAATAGCTGATAATTGTTTTATGAGATACTAACAATAAAAGTGAAATAGACACACTAGCGCTCTCTTCATCTTTCTCTTACATTCATCAACAACTACACACAACAATTTTTGTTGATCAAAGTGCATATCAAGGTGATAACATTCAAACGTGAGATTGATATTTCAGTTTGAATAGAGAAGTTAGTGGGTTTTTCTTGAATAAACCTATAAGGTTTGTCCTCCAAGATCCTTGGGATTTTGGGGTTTTGCATGCACCTTTCGTTCGTAGATTCAGTCGAGTGAGGTAGTTTGAAGATTAAGGGAATCGTTCATTCATATCACGTTAACCGGAGGATTACAAAGATTGTTGTGGGTCCATAAGCATTGAAGAAAATCATCCGTACTCAAAGTTTGGAGAATTGTAAACTCTTGCAAGTAGGGAGCAACTAATCGAAGGTTTTCTCGATGCACGTGAAGAACTTGGTTCATCTCGAATCAAGGGGCAAGAAGAGTTATTGCAACAATCGCAATTTGGTTTGGTTTGTTGTTCCAATTTTCTTTTTGTATTAACAATTGCAATATTAATGAAATATCCCAATTCGGTTGTGAATTGGGGGCAGAGTACTTCTAGCGAGGACGGTGAAGGAACTGCCTAAACAAATATCGTGTGTTCTTTGTTAGTTTCATTCATTATATTATCTGCATTAATTGAAGTTGTGTTGTTTGAAAACATTTGTTTTGGTTTAGTGTGTGCATACCAACTGTTTGTATGGGTGCACACCAAGTGTTTGATAAAAATTCAAACACACAACCCCATAATTTTTGTGCTTGTTTTTCTTCTATAATTCATTGTTGAGAGTGTGAAATCAAGTGTGCTGAATTTTAGTGATTGTTTTAGCATTGTATTAATTCCTCTTATCATCTCTTATATCCCATTTGGTTTCCAACGCATATCCGATCACCGGTGACTTGAATTTAATTTTAGACGTGTTTTCCGGGGAACTTCTGCAAAATAGTTTTCAATTAATTTTTGAAAAGTTATTTTTAAAAAGGGATAATGATCCAACGGGAGCGTATAATAGAGTACTCGTTTTCACAGGAGAAAACTATAGTCACTGGAAGGATTGTATGATTATTCATATCATCTCTGTTGATAGAAAAATATGGAAGGTTATTCAAGATGGTCCTATACGAATAACTATGATCAGCGAGAATAACGTTGAAATAGATAAATCAGAAGCACAATGGGATGAAAAGATGAAAAAACTATAGTTATGATTGGAAAGATCGAAATATGATTATTGCTTCCTTGGGAGCAGATGAATATTTTAGAGTCTCATATTATACTACAGCTAAAGCTATGTGGGAAGCGTTACATATTTCCTACGAGGGAACTGACGACGTGAAGCTAGCTAGAATTAATACAATGCAATAAGAGTTTGATCGCTTTCACATGAACCAAGGGGAAACCATTGGTGAATTAGGAAAGAGATTTACTCACTTGTTGAATCTCTTAAATGCTCTTGACAAAACCACTCCCAACAATGTAGCTACTAACAAAATTCTAAGATGTCTTACTAGGGAATGGTTACCAAAAGTTACGACAATCAAGGAAGTCAGTGATATAAGGACTTTGGATTTGACAAAGTTAATTGGGAAGCTACAAGAGCATGAGTAAGAGCTCTTGAATTTACATGAGCATGAATAAAGTGAAAAGAAAGAAAAGAATGAAAAATCTAAAGACAATGAGAAGAAGAAAAAGTCTATTTCTTTGAAGGCTTCTACTTCCAAATCCTCCACCAACAATGAATGTGAGAGTGAGTCTAATGATGAAGACCACGAATCAAATGAAGATATGGGGTTGTTTGTAAAAAGATACAAAAGGTACCTTAGAAAGAATGAAATATCTTATTCGGGCAAGCATCTTGTCAACTATAGAAGGCAATCAAATCCCTCTAAGCAAGAACAAAGCAAAACTACTAAGTCGAAAGGATCATGCTATAATTGCGGAAAACCCGGTCACTACAATTCGGAATGTCCTATGTTAAAGAAAGACAAAGGCAAAGATAAATATCAAAAGAAATACAACAAATCAAGGAGAGCATATATCGCATGGGAAAGCGATAGTGAAGTCTCTAGCAACGCTAGCTCAAGTGACGAGGAAGAGAAAGTAAACATTTGTCTTATGGCTCAAAACAAGGAAAAAAAGCAAGTAAGACATGCTAAATAGGATAAATTTTAAAAATTGTCTTATTCTGATTTACTTAGTACTTTTAAAGTTCTCCACCAAGAAGCTAAAGAATCTTTTAAGCATGTAGCATCCAATAAGCGTATTTTTAAGTATTTGGAGAAAAAGGTTTATGATAATCAAAACGCATTGGAAACTTTTAAGTGATCTATGGTGGAATCAATAAAAGAAGATAAACAAGAATGGTCTAATTTTCATAGTTGTGAAACTTGTTGTATTTGGCAAAAGGAAGTCAAAACTCTTCAAGCCAAATTAGACAAGATGTCACAACCAAAGATGACCTTTGCTATTGATCGTTCAAATTTTAGAAACTCTATGAATAATCCATATCAAAGATATACTTATTTAGTGAAATATCAAAATAGGAAATGAGACTATAAACCAAACTTGAATTATCTTTATTGTTGCGAGAGGGGTCACTTTATTGCTAAATGTCGATTTAGGAGATTTTTAGTTCCTAAAGGCATTTTTCAAAGGTTACCCAAATGCAACAAAATTTTCACTCACACACAAGGACCCAATGAAAATTGGGTACCTCCTTCTCTTGTTTAATCATGTAGATGGAGTGTCTTGAGGCTACGGAGAAAATATGGTTTCTCGATAGTGGATACTCAAGACACATGACGGGTGACATGTCCTTATTCTATGACTTTGTGGCTAAGAAGAAAGGTTTTGTCACATATGGTGATAACAAAAAGGGTTTTATACTCGGCAAAGGTAGTGTAGGTAATCCCTCTTCTACATCTATCTCTAATTCCCTTTTAGTTGAAGGCTTTTGAAATTCTGGTATGACAGACTCAGATGTCGAATATGATGTTGAGACATATTATCTGTTACTTATAAACATGGTAAGGCATACATATCAGTACTTAAATAATTCTGATATATCAGAGTCAAACATGCTTCAGGATGTTGGGACATCTGATAGGACATTCAGTTCAGGTACTGCATAAAACATAAAAGATATAAAGAACACAGCAGAAGTTTGTTAACCCAGTTCAGTGTATAACCACACTTACATCTGGAGGCTACCAAGCCAGGAGGAAATCCACTATAAGTAATATTAATTCTAGACTTAAACCTCTCTGTTTAATCTATCACTTAATAACTACCCAATGCAATTTCTACCTAAGTCACAACTTAGATAAGAGTACCCTACTCACTCCCCCTCAATCACCCAGTGATCAAGTTTACAAGTTTAATAAAGTTGAAGACATTCTTCAAACAATACAGCTTGATCTTACTTCACAGTTTCAATCAAGTCACAAAACTTCTCTTGCTTACAAGCTTCGAGAATCACAAGTGAAACAGCCACAATAGAGTTCCTTGTTATGCAAGGCTGCCACAAGAACACAACCCTAATAATGTTTACATTTTCGGTTGATTGGGTTAATTCTAAACTAGGTTACAAGGTTTCTTTTATAACCTATTCCCAACTGGATTTGGGCCTAAACAATCACAACAATAGCTGCTACAAATATGCAGAAATATCTGCTACAAATATGCAGAAATATCTGCTACAAATATTCCAAAAGATCTTCAACTCCTAAAATATCTCTAAATATAGAAACCTATATTTTTCAATATTTGTCTTCAATTTAAATTGAGTCTTTAAGATCTTCTAGATCAGCACCACATATGATTGCATAATATCTCCAGAATATTCTGCATAATTCAGATCTGATAAATCCAATGTCATCACCTTGAATTAGGGTTTGTTACTTCCTAGATTCTAGGTGATTTTGTTCTTCTGATTAATCTGAATCTTCATAACAAAACTCCCTACAGATGTGCCTTGTTCTATTTTTATCCATCCATAATTAATTCCAGATAACTCTCCTTAAATATCTCAGATCAGTTAGTTATTAATTAATTTTGGTAACAGGTCTGAGATGTCTCAACATCTGTTGGGACATCCTGAAAAACTGAACTTACTTCATTTACTGATACAATGTCACAACATCTGATGTGACATCCTGTAAACTGAACTTATTCCATCAACTGATACAATGTCCTAACATCTGGTGTGACATCCTGATATCTTGACTTAAGTTCATTAACTGTTACTCTGTTTGACAGTGTCACAACATTTGGTGTGACATCCTGAACTAAGTTCAACACTTCTTGTTTGATATCTATATATATGACAGTAATGTTGTCATGACAGTTGCAGATGTTTCAACATTCTCTTTGACATCTGTCATGACATTTGCAGATGTTTCAACATTCTCTTTGACATCTGTCATGACATTTGCAGATGTTTCAACATCTTCTTTGACATCTTCTTTGACATCTGTCTGTAGCATATGACAGTAATTCTGTCATGACATTTGCAGATGTTTCAACATCTTCTTTGACATCTGTCTGTAACATATGACAGTAATTCTGTCATGACATTTGCAGATGTTTCAACATCTTCTTTGACATCTGACTGTAACATATGACAACATCTGTTGGGACATCCTGAATTAAGTTCTTCTACTCTGTTTGATAATGTCCCAACATCTAATAGGACATTCTGAACTGAATTCAACATCTTCTTTGACAACTTCCACATTTATCTGTGCCACCATGTCAGGACATCATGTTTGACATGTTCTTCCAGAGTCTATACTATGTTAATATGGAACTTCTTATTCAACATTTTCCAGCCATATTAGTTTTACCAAACATAATGCCAATCATAAAATAATAGCATTAACAATCTCCCCCTTTGGCTTATTTTGGCTAAAACTAATTTACATACAGGTGTAGTAGTACCTTATGTAGGAGTTCCTTAACATTACATCTTCATATCAGACCTCACACTATTACTTCTCCCCCTTTTTAGCCATAAAAAGACAAAGGTACCATAAAAATAGAGGTATATAATCTCCATAAGCTTGAAACACACACAATTCCTCAAGAATCAAACATAAACTGCAGAGAGAAGCTTTATGTAATATAGCCTTCTAGACTCTTAGGATTCTCCTTATCTGGTTAAGGTATTACTCCCCCTTAACACCACAAAATCAAGTTCACATAATTGTAACACACTCCCCCTGTCTAGGATACACCATGCTTCTCTGTACATTGATGAAAGGAAAACATAAGACGCATCTTCATGTCTTCAAGAGCTCACTCTCTGTTCAATTTCCAATCGAACACATTCACTTCTTGTACCAAAGCATACCTGATTCCTTTCTGGGTTTGTAGTTACCACAGACTACACAAGATGAACATCTTCTAGCACACAGGTTCTTGACACTAAGCCTTTACAGACCAAAGGCCATACAATCCAGATAAAACACATCCAAACTAATTATGAAATTAGAATGAATGTCCACAAACAAATTTCTAAGCAATCAATACCTGATATACTTCTGGTGGATCAACAAAGATGTGCTATTCAGTTGAGGCCTTATGCTGATCCTCAGATGCTTCTTCATCACTATTATTGAAGGCCTTTTTCTGGTCCTCAGATGTTTCAACATCTATTGGGACATCCTGTTGAGCAGGAGTGTCCTTTGCAGCCTGAGTTTGTTGATCTTCTTGTGGGGCTGGCATAGTGTTCAGAGGGATAGATATGCCACTTACCACTCTTTGCTCAGATAGGATCTTGGTTACCAACTCCTTTATGGAATCATCCACATATTCAGAAGCTTTTGGAGTGTTGTACAATGGTGAAGGTATGCCTTTGGTCTTGCTGAAAACTTGATCTTTTTGGAGTTCTTGGCTTTTTAGCACGAGGAACGCTTCCAGTCTCTTCTACATGTTTCTTCCAATATAGATCATCTACTTCATCATTCTCCCATATGATTAGGTAGTCTAATAATAGAAACCATGTAGATAAACACCCCAGATAATGTACTAACACTTAGTTAGAACATTTTTCATACAACAAGACCTTATCACCATGATCCTAGATGTGCTCCACCAACTGGACTTACTATAGCATAGTAATCCAAGAACTGAAAATCTTCAACTACACTGTGCCACCAGTTAGAATCAGAAATCCAGAAAGAGTGATAAACTCTCATCCACCTTCAAGAAGAATAAATCCTCTTGAGTCTTCAACTCATCACTCCTCTGCCCAAGAGCAATTTGTTCCAAGACAATCCTCAAGAACAACCAGCTGCCACACTCTGATTATCTTGATTCTTCGAATCTACTTTAAAGATCAACCAATTACCACATTTTGATAACCTTCTTTATAAGTCCTCATATGAAAAAGCCAATTGCCACTTTTGTCTTCTTCACGTTTATAATAAATCTTCCAAAGATATCCTGATCAAAAAAGTTGATCTTCACCAATTAGACTCTGATGTTGAACTAGATGTTTAAACATTATTAGACCATATCCATCTGTTAAATTCAGTTCCTTCTTCTGCCACTTGAAAGAACCTCCTTCCTTTATAGAACAAGAGTTCCATGCTCTCATAGACTTGATTTATCCATCAAGTTTGAGTAAACAACCTCCATTCTATTGGTTTTGCAGAAGTTCTTACCAATAACACATATTGATGAGAAACTTCCAATGTTTCTCCAAAGTCTTCAAACCTGCCACTGTCTGATTATTCAGAAGGAATAGTTAAGAACTACACCTCAAAACTATACCAAGGATGCCACCTTTCCTTGAGTAAGGCAGTCTAAACAAATTTATGATATCTCCACCTATCTTAACTCCATGATGAGCATTCTGGACTACACCTAGATCAGAAATAAACCAATCCAAGTAGTTACCAAGATTATGATATGTTCATGGTCTTTCATCTCCATCTTTAGCATCAACAATATCCAGACAAGTTCTTGCCAAGAAACTTTCCAGAATTACATAACTCCTGTCACACAAGACTGAAGCCAATGTTACAGCTTATGCAATACCTCTCCCATGATTCTGCACAAACTCTGATGATAAGATGTTCCAACATCTTTTTGAACATCACCAATCTTGAATCACAAGGATAATCAATCAAATATTTGTGAATTCCACAAACAACAATTGATCTTAAATCCTTGTATAATACCTTATCAGATAGTTCTACACAATCTGGTCTTTTACCTTTGAAGGATTTTAAGGTTAGCTCCAGATAAGATTAGCAAGATCTCCTAATGTCATGGATAAACAATACTCCAGCTGAGCATGTACTCCACTAATTCTCAATTTCACACCCCTGATGAACATACAAAGAGCACAACTGATAAATATCCACACTTGATTTTATATTCCAAAACAGATGCTCTTAGTTTGCTTGCTACAAAGGGTTTATACTACCACTATCCATGACTAGTAGTGGAAGAGACTACCAGTTCAACAACCATTCTGATCAGACTCCCCAATCTGACATTCTTCCTTTGCTTCTAGCAATTGTTGATCACATTGCTAGCTTTAATCATGACCAAAGTCATGCATTTATCACCCACATTTGTAAATACATTTAGAAGCTTCTTCATCTTCAGATTCACCATTAGATTCATCAGTATTCTGAGCAACCTCTTCCAGCTCCAGCCTTTGAAATACTTCCTCAAGCTTTTTCTTCATGGCATCCAGATTTTTGCAAGTGTTCTTCAGATCTGCAATCAAGGCAGCTTTGGATATGGGAGTCTTTGCTTTTGAAGGTCCAGCAGATGTCCTAGTGGAAGCTTCAACATCAGCAGCATGATGGCTCAAGAAAAGTTTGTAATGGAAGGCTAGAGGACTTTTTCTTTTGCATACTGAATCCTTTTCAGTGAGGATACCTGGATACTGGCTTAGTATGATTCCACATAGCAGAGAGGGAAAGGCAATGGGAAGCTTTGTTTCATATGTTCCAACATGCTTCAATGTCTGATCAAAAATATAAGCCCCAAGGTCCAACTTTGCTTGGGTGCCCACAACATATATGAACCTGCTCAATTCAGTTGCTATTGAGGAGGTATGGTTGGTAGAGACCCAATTTGAAGTGCCAATCCTATGCAGCATTGCATACTTCCTTGTCAGCAAGCTAACAGAAAATTTCCCCTTGACTGGCCAAGCTTTGAATTGATTAGCAGTGATGACCTTGCACACATGGTTATTTATCTTTCCCAGCTCATTAGGTCCATCAGATTCTCTTCCTAGATAGTGGTTGATAACCCTAGAAGAGAATTCCACACATCTCCCTCTTACATACACCTTTCTGAAGTCATCTGATTTACCATCATCACAGTCCTCTTGTAGGTTGACAATGAATTCCTTGACTAGCAGCTCATAGCAAGGTGAAAAGTTTGATACTGTTTTGAATAAACTAGCAGAAGAAATTAGGTCAATTACCTCAGTGCACTCAAGTGCATTTCTGCCCAGCTCTCTTTCAAGTGCTACCCTTCTTTGGTATACAAATTTCCATCTGCTCACACTTGACACATGATGGAATGAAACATTGTCCAGAGGAGCTTCTGGAACAGCAGAGGTGGACCTTGAGGGTGCTGGTTTCTTCTTTGGTTGGGATGTTGGGACATCCTCTTCAACATCTGAATCTGGTGGAGTTACAGCTTTCCTCTTTTGGGTATTCACCTTGCTCCATTGTTTAGTAGGACCAAGTATCACTTTGACCTTGTCTTTCTTTGGAGTAGGCTGCTTCTTTTCAGGAGTTGAATGTCCTGCAGTCTTCTTTTCCTTTCTAGCCCTAAGCCTTTTGGCTATGCTAGGGTCCACAGAAGCAATGTTCTCTGTGTCAGAGTCATTATCTAAGTCTTCAACATGTAGCATAGATGCCTCCTCTTCCAGGTTAGGAGTAGGTTCCAAACATATGTGATCATCACACATTTGTCTAGCACCCAAAGCATCCATCATCACACCAGTTTCCTTCTTCTGGAACACAAAACTAAGCTTGGTTCATAAACTGTTGATGTGTAGTGTGGTGTCAAGCCATTAGGATTGACATATCAATTCAGCTTCTTTCTTGATGAAACTTCCTTCAGTTCATGATTTAGACAATCATAAACATGTATCTTCACAGGAGAGATTTTCTCCAGCTATACCTAAACAACATAGGACACCATAACCAGGAAGGATATCCTCATTAGGTCACCATAAATAAGCTTAAGAGATAACTTATCAAGATTTTCACTCCCGCATGAAAGATTTGATAATTATACTCTTTTGTTTTGGCTTCAACCTCTTCTTTCATCAAGAACCACAACATTCTGAACTAAGTGTTCTCCAGTTCTCACAGAAAACAAAATACAAGCCTCCTTCAAATATAGAATTCTCTGAACCAAGATGTCAGGACATTCTGTTTGACATCATAGCTACACAACAATTCACCAGCAAATTTCCAGCCCAGACTGGTCCAATATACACCATATGATGAATAGTCCATCCTCCACTTCTAGGGACCATTCAAACACCAATATGAACCTCTCAAGTTCAAACAGCTTTTCATTATATCCTCATTCTTCCTTTACCATGAACCAGAAAGTATTCCCCTTAGATCTCATCCAGAAACAGACCAGGATGCCTGCTCTGATACCAATTGAAATTCTGGTATGACAGACTCAGATGTCGAATATGATGTTGAGACATCTTATCTGTTACTTATAAACATGGTAAGGCATACATATCAGTACTTAAATAATTCTGATATATCAGAGTCAAACATGCTTCAGGATGTTGGGACATCTGATAGGACATTCAGTTCAGGTACTGCATAAAACATAAAAGATATAAAGAACACAGCAGAAGTTTGTTAACCCAGTTCAGTGTATAACCACACTTACATCTGGAGGCTACCAAGCCAGGAGGAAATCCACTATAAGTAATATTAATTCTAGACTTAAACCTCTCTGTTTAATCTATCACTTAATAACTACCCAATGCAATTTCTACCTAAGTCACAACTTAGATAAGAGTACCCTACTCACTCCCCCTCAATCACCCAGTGATCAAGTTTACAAGTTTAATAAAGTTGAAGACATTCTTCAAACAATACAGCTTGATCTTACTTCACAGTTTCAATCAAGTCACAAAACTTCTCTTGCTTACAAGCTTCGAGAATCACAAGTGAAACAGCCACAATAGAGTTCCTTGTTATGCAAGGCTGCCACAAGAACACAACCCTAATAATGTTTACATTTTCGGTTGATTGGGTTAATTCTAAACTAGGTTACAAGGTTTCTTTTATAACCTATTCCCAACTGGATTTGGGCCTAAACAATCACAACAATAGCTGCTACAAATATGCAGAAATATCTGCTACAAATATGCAGAAATATCTGCTACAAATATTCCAAAAGATCTTCAACTCCTAAAATATCTCTAAATATAGAAACCTATATTTTTCAATATTTGTCTTCAATTTAAATTGAGTCTTTAAGATCTTCTAGATCAGCACCACATATGATTGCATAATATCTCCAGAATATTCTGCATAATTCAGATCTGATAAATCCAATGTCATCACCTTGAATTAGGGTTTGTTACTTCCTAGATTCTAGGTGATTTTGTTCTTCTGATTAATCTGAATCTTCATAACAAAACTCCCTACAGATGCGCCTTGTTCTGTTTTTATCCATCCATAATTAATTCCAGATAACTCTCCTTAAATATCTCAGATCAGTTAGTTATTAATTAATTTTGGTAACAGGTCTGAGATGTCTCAACATCTGTTGGGACATCCTGAAAAACTGAACTTACTTCATTTACTGATACAATGTCACAACATCTGATGTGACATCCTGTAAACTGAACTTATTCCATCAACTGATACAATGTCCTAACATCTGGTGTGACATCCTGATATCTTGACTTAAGTTCATTAACTGTTACTCTGTTTGACAGTGTCACAACATTTGGTGTGACATCCTGAACTAAGTTCAACACTTCTTGTTTGATATCTATATATATGACAGTAATGTTGTCATGACAGTTGCAGATGTTTCAACATTCTCTTTGACATCTGTCATGACATTTGCAGATGTTTCAACATTCTCTTTGACATCTGTCATGACATTTGCAGATGTTTCAACATCTTCTTTGACATCTTCTTTGACATCTGTCTGTAGCATATGACAGTAATTCTGTCATGACATTTGCAGATGTTTCAACATCTTCTTTGACATCTGTCTGTAACATATGACAGTAATTCTGTCATGACATTTGCAGATGTTTCAACATCTTCTTTGACATCTGACTGTAACATATGACAACATCTGTTGGGACATCCTGAATTAAGTTCTTCTACTCTGTTTGATAATGTCCCAACATCTAATAGGACATTCTGAACTGAATTCAACATCTTCTTTGACAACTTCCACATTTATCTGTGCCACCATGTCAGGACATCATGTTTGACATGTTCTTCCAGAGTCTATACTATGTTAATATGGAACTTCTTATTCAACATTTTCCAGCCATATTAGTTTTACCAAACATAATGCCAATCATAAAATAATAGCATTAACAGCTTTAAGCATAACCTTATTAGCATTAGTCAATTATATGACAAGGGATATAATGTCTCCTTTTCTAAAGAAGGTTGCATAATTGAACAAGATGATAAAAAGAATGATATGTTTAAGGGCTCTAGGATGAATAATGTATACATGCTTGATTTGAATGTGGTGTCTATTAATGATCCTAAGTGTCTAGTCTCTAAGAGTGATGACTCTTGGCTTTGGCATAGACGCTTAACACACATTAATTTTGACTTGCTCAAAAAAATTGTTTCCAATGATTTGGTAGTTGGTTTGCCTAAAATAAAATTTACTAAAGATCATCTTTGTGATGCTTGTCTAATGGGAAAGCAAACAAAGGTATCTTTTAAATCCAAAAATATAGTTTCAACAACTAGACCTCTTGAACTTCTACATATGGATCTATTTGGTCAATCTAGAATTAAAAGTCTAGGAGGAAATTATTATGGTTTTGTCATTGTGGACGACTACTCAAGATTTTGTTGGACAATTTTCTTAGCAAGTAAAAGTGACACCTTCTCGGCATTTGAAACATTTTCAAATATATCTAAAAACAAACTTAATACTAACATTGTAACTATTCGAAGTGACCATGGAGGTGAATTTGAAAATCATCTGTTTGAAAAGTTTTGTGAAAAACATGGTATTGAACATAATTTTTCTACTCCTAGAACTCCACAACAAAATGGTGTTGTGGAACGTAAAAATCGTGTGTTAGAGGAGTTAGGAAGAACTATGATCAATGATCGTGGTCTTCCTTAATATTTTTGGGTCGATCCTATAAGTATTGCATGTTATATGTTGAATAGGGTAATCATTCGACCTATTCTAAATAAAATGTCCTATGAACTTTTAAAAGGTAGGAAGCCTAATGTATCTCATCTCCATGTCTTCGGATGTAAATGTTTTGTGTTAAATAATGGTAAAGAAAATCTTGGAAAATTGACTCAAAAGCGGATGAAGGTATCTTTCTTGGATACTCTAATTCAAGTAAAGCATATAGAGTATACAACAAGAGATTACTTATTGTTGAAGAATTTATGCATGTCTCTTTTGATGAATCTTGTCAGAAAGTTGTCGGAAAAGGTAGTGGTGTTATTGGTGTAGGTGTTTCTTCTGAAGAGCTTATTAAAGATCATGATGTGTCTCGTGTTGAACCCAATCCGGATATAGCTGAGAAGGAGCCAGATATAGGATATAAAATCAAAGATGAAGATCTTGCATCAATTCAAAATGATCTACCTTTGGAGTGGAAAACTTCTAAAGATCACTCCATCGACAACATTCTTGGAGATATCTCAAAGGGAGTCACCACTCGATCAAGGATAAGTAATTTTTGTTTTCATTTTGCTTTCGTCTCTCAAATTGAGTCTAAAAACTGCAAATATGCTTTACTCAATGAAAATTGGTTTTGGCTATGCAAGAGGAACTTAATCAGTTCAAAAGAAATGAGGTTTGAGACCTTGTTCCACCTTTGCAAGGTCATCAAGTAATTGGTACAAAGTGGATGTTTAGGAACAAGATGAAAATGGTATTATTACTCGAAACAAGGCCCGTCTTGTTGCTCAAGGGTATAACCAAGAGGAAGGCATATATTATGAGGAAACTTATGCTCATGTTGCCCGACTTGAGGCTATACGCCTTTTACTTGCATTTGCATGCTCACAAAATTTTAAGCTATATCAAATGGATGTCAAAAGTGCCTTCCTTAACGAATACATTAATGAAGAAGTGTATGTGTGTCAACCTCCTGGTTTTGAAGATCATGAAAAACCTAACTATGTCTATAAGCTTAAACGTGCTTTGTACGGTCCCAAACAAGCTCCTAGAGCTTGGTATGAGCGCCTAAGTAAATTTTTGTTAAATCAAGGTTTTTCAAGAGGAAAGGTTTACACAACTCTTTTCATTAAACGAGAAGGAAATCACTCAATATTAGTACAAGTGTATGTAGATGATATTATTTTTGGGTCAACTAATATAAAATTAGCCAAGGAGTTTTCAAGTTCTATGCAAGGTGAATTTGAGATGAGTATGATAGGGGAGCTTAACTACTTTCTCGGACTCCAAATTAGACAACTTGAAGAAGGCACCTTAATAAGTCAAACAAAGTATTGTAATGAGATTCTCAAAAGGTTTGATATGAAAATTTGAAACCTATTGATACACCCGTGCCAACGGCAGCAAGTCTTGATTGTGATGAAAATGGTAAGGATGTGGACATAAAAAAGGTATCGCGGTATGATTGGCTCTCTTTTTTATCTTACCGCATATTGTCCGGATATAATGTTTAATGTTTGCATGTGTGCTAGATTTCAATCTTTATCTAAGGAATCACATTTAGAATCTGTTAAACACATTCTTAGATACCTTTGTGGTACTTCTAAGTTTGGTCTTTGGTATCCTAAGTGTAGTGATTGTTCTTTGGTATATTTTTCTGATTCTGACTTTGCCGATTGCAAAGTAGATAGGAAGAGAACTAGTGGTACTTGTCACTTCTTTAATAACTCTCTCATAAGTTGGCATAGCAAAAAGCAAGTTTTCGTTGCTTTATCAACTGCAGAGGCTGAATATGTTGCGGCCGAAAATTGTTGTGCCTAAATTTTATGGCTAAAGCAACAATTGCTCGACTTCAATATTGTTCTAAAAAATATTTCAATCTTATGTGACAAAACTAGTGCAATTAATCTTACCAAAAATCCGATCTTACATTCACGCACTAAGCATATTTAAATTCACCATCATTTTCTTAGAGATCATGTAGAGAAAGTGATAACTCGAATTTATATCGATTATTTAATACAGTTTATGATTTTTTAATATGTTAATTTGTGTATTTTGGACAATATTACGCGTAAATTGTGTTTGTTTTGTAGATATTTGATCAAACATGACTTTTGAAGGCAAAAGTATAAAAGGAAGCTTCTTAGACAAGAAACGTGGAAAAACAGAAGGAAAAGATGAAGAAAAATGCATTTCTGCATAATTACTGTGGGACGCCCGTCTCATGTCCAAGATGGGCGGCTCACTCCCAAGTTGCTCGTCTCATCTTCATGATGCTCGTCCCATATATAAAACGCTCGTCTCAAGCTCAAGTTAAATAACTTATTTACGAAAACAGAATTCAAACACAGAGAGAGACGTTATGAGGATTGTTCGCATTCAACCGAGAATTTTACTCCACCCTATTCAGTCAAGTCCAAGCAACTCAATTCAAAGCCCAATTGAAGTCCATGTCTTCAATTGCTCAACAAAACCTAAGTTGCTTCCTATAAATAGAGGCCACTGCCATTTTGAAAAGGGAGCTTCGTTCAAGTCCAAATTTCTGTCGTTTTCCTTTAGTTCAAAGTTCACACTTTTATTTTCAACATCTGCTTGTTTTTATTTTCCTTTACCAACCCCAAGTGATAGTTTCCATCATTAGGAAACTATCGCTATTTTTATTGTTTCCAGCCACTGAATAATTGTTTAGTTTTCAAGTTTTCGCAAGTTTGGTTGATCAAGAACATTGCAACCAGGTTTCTAATTTTAATGCTTTACTGTTTAATTATTATTGCATTTATTTATATTATGAAATTCTTCTCCTTCTGCCTTTCTTTGTTTTTATTTAACATGTCTGGCTAAATTGTTAATCGGTATGTAATTGTCTAACCGGAACAAATTTGTAGAATTATGATAATACTTTAAATTAAGTTATTTTACAGTTTCGATTTCTTGTTTTAAACAACTTTCGTTACAAGAGTAAGAGAGTATAAAATATTAGGATTAAGACCACGGGAGTGTGAGATCATAATCGGATAGCCGAAATCGAGCATTTGTTTTAAATACAGTGGAAGCACTTTAAAACCAATTAGAACCCTTAGGTTTCCAAAAAGTATTTCTAACTTGAATTGACACAGCGAGAGCGCTTAAATGAACTTCTGAGTATAGTAATAGGCAATACCACGAGAGTGTGAGTCAACGACTTTTAAACCGAGAGCTTCTACAGAGAGATAACTTAATAAATCTGAACAAGCCGACCCTCTATTAAATTCACGAAGGCGAATCAATTATGTACCGATATTCTTACCATTAATTTAATTTAATTAATTTTTCACCTTTTAAAACTAAAACATCGTTCGTCTTAGCTAAACATAGTAACACCCGATAGCACTAAGTTGATTATCGAGTCAATGTGGAATCAATATCTTTTATTACTATGTGATAGACTGTGCACTTGCAGTTAGTAACCGTTAGACTCAGAAAGTCACTAAGTTTTTGGCGCCGCTGTCGGGAACTTAGATTTAGTCATTAGTGCATTTCGTTGTTGTGTCGTCTAGACTAAGGCAACAATTTAGATATCCTTTGTCGATTTTATGCCCAGTACTCGCTCCCGAGGCAAAGACTTAGAACCCCAGATCGACGAAGTAGAACGTTTCATAAGTTCGAGACTCAGAACTGAACCTGACTAAACCCTTAATCCTGAAATTATTATACCAGAACCAGTTGAAGAACCAAACATGGCCGAAAATGGAGCACCATGTTCACTCAAGTCTTATGCGACTCCAAACCAACAAGAACTGCACAACAGTATTGCCGCACCAACCATAACCCGAAACAATTTTGAAATCAAACCTTCACT
Organism: Lathyrus aphaca; assembly: GCA_963966055.1. Lineage (NCBI taxonomy): Eukaryota > Viridiplantae > Streptophyta > Magnoliopsida > Fabales > Fabaceae > Lathyrus > Lathyrus aphaca. The sequence continues at coordinate 128,144,836 of OZ014521.1, read as the reverse complement.
GTTGCAAGATGTACAACAGAACCAGTTTTCTGGAAACCCGACGGACGATCCAAATGAACACCTGACGAAGTTCGTACAATACGCAGATAATGTGAAAGCAAATGGTGTAACACAAGACACAATTAGACTAAGACTCTTTATGTTCTCTTTAAGAGATAGAGCCTGGGCTTGGTTACAATTACTACCAGCCAACTCTGTCACAACATGGGCAGAACTGAAGAATGTCTTCTTATCTCGTTATTTCCTGCCAAGCAAAACAGATATGCTGAGAGCTCAAATTAACGGATTTCGACAGAAAGATGCCGAATCACTTTATGAAGCGTGGGAAAGGTACAAGAATCTGTTAAGATTATGTCCACACCATGGGTTTGAAAATTGGGTAACCATCATAACCTTCTATAATGGACTTATATACAACAATAGGATGACAATAGACGCTACCGCGGGCGATGCTCTTATGGATAAACATTACGAAGAAGCCTATAACCTCATTGAGAACATGGCTTAGAACCATTGCCAATGGGGAAGAGATAGAACACTTGTAGAGAAGAACCATACTAAAGGAGGAATGTATGAAGTGGAGCAGTTTCAATCATGTAAATGCCAAAATGGATGCTATAGTTCAGAAAATCGATAACTTGACCATAACACCAACGACCATCGTGGCTGCCATAACTCCAAATTGAGAAATTTGTGGAATCCCAAGACACACATCACATGATTGTCAGATTAACCACATATCAGGTGAACTATGCTCAAGGAAATCCTTAATCTAATACTTAAAACCCAGGATGGAAGAATCACCCAAATTTCTCTTACAAGAATAACAACGCCTTGTATGCGCCTAATCAAGCACTAGCTGCACCACCAGGATATCAGAAAGCTGCCGCACCCAATCCAAATGTTCCTATGAAATCAAACCTCGAACTGATGATGGAAAACTTCATTGCTTCTCAAACTCAAACAAACAAGGATTTCCTAAATCAGAACATCCATACTAGTGAACAAATAAAGTAATTGGTGACCAAGGTAGATGCTTTAGCTACTCATAACAAGATGTTAGAAACTCAAATTTCTCAAGTAGCCCAACAATAAGCATCCACTGCTACTCTAGCTGGAACATTTCCTAGATAACCACAACAAAATGCTAAGGGTCATGCAAATGCAGTTATACTAAGAAGCGGAAAAGAGTTGGACGGACCTGCAGATCCTAGAACCGAAAACCCAGCCATGTACCAACAACCTGAGAAATCAACTGAAAAAAAAGATAAACCACAGGCAAAGGAAGCCAATGAGAAAGAGGCCGACGAAAAAGAAAAACCTTATGTACCTCCATCACCATATAAACCACTGATTTCGTACCCCCAACGGTTAACAAATTCAAAAACAATGGGACAATTTAAGAAATTTGTAGAACTTCTAAAACAGTTAAACATCACCATACCCTTTACAGAAGCTATTACTCAGATACCTTTGTATGCTAAATTTATGAAGTAGATCTTGTCCAACAAGAAGAAAATTGAAGAAAACGAAACAATTACACTTACTGCTGAGTGTAGTACTATTATTCTGAATAATATGCCACCTAAACTGAAGGATCCAAAAAGTTTCTCTATTCCTTGTGTCATAGGAAAGTTCGTCATAGAAAAATCTCTATGAGATCTAGGAGCCAGTATAAGTTTTATGCCCTTATCAATCTGTAAGAAACTCGATATGGGACAACTTAGATCGGCCAAGATGTCAGTTCAGCTAGTTGATCGCTCAGTCAAATTTCTGGTTGGTATTTTAGAGAACGTTCCTATATGAATAGGCCAGTTCTACATCACGACTGATTTCATAATCATGGATATCAAAGAAGATGCTATAACCCCTATCATACTAGGAAGACCATTCTTAGCCACAGCTGAAGCAATCATAGATGTGAAGAAAGGCAGTCTGACATTCGAGGTAGGAGAAGAGAAAGTTGAATTCATTTTGACCCAATTCCTCCAAGCTCCAGCCATAGACGATACAAGTTACCTAATGTAATACGTCAAAATTTTCCCTCTCATATCCTCAACATTTTGCATATTATTTAGCATACATAAGTTCATAAAAATAACCAAAAACATTGCATCATGTGTAGCATAGTTGAGGCATAGGTATGTGGTCAATGACTGGAGCAACTGAAGGCTATACAAAGACAATCAAAGGTCCACAAAGCTTCTAAATCATGTGCAAGGGGTCTACCACAACCCACAAGTCACAATTTGAAGCCTCAAGTCTTGGAAATAAGTGAATGGCTCCAAGGAATGCAAGCAGTGCAATATCTCCTTAGGAAATGATCCAAATTAGGGTTTCAATTGTGAAGGGCTTCCCCATGAATTTTTGAGTAAAAGTGGATTCCATTGTGTTCTATATGACAACAAGTGTATAGGGTTAAAATTTCATCCACAAATTCATTTTGGAAGAGGTTCAATTGGTCAAATGATTGAAAATCAGGAATTTGGGGAAAAGTCAACCATGCTGGGAAAAAAGTCAACTCTTGACTTTTTAAGATCAAAATCATGAAATTAGGGTTACAAGGATCCTATGTTTCAAATTTGATCAAGAAATGATGGAGGAATCAAGAGAAATCAAGAAAAACCAAAACTTACCATTTTTTGAAAATTAGGGTTTACAAAAATGGCAAGTTTTAGTTATTTTTGCAGCTACTTTGAATGAGGCCTTCTCCCAAAATATGAAAGATATGAAAATTCTACTTTGAGCCAATTAAATAGGGCATCTTGAGCTTCAAATCCATAGGTGTAACTCACCCATATCATAAAAAATGAGAGAGATATGATCTTGCAAAGTTGAAGCAAACTAGGGCAAAACTAGGTCATGGGCGAGGCAAGAAGCTGGCCAGCGCGCGTGCCCTGCCTGGAAATTCATCAAACATGTGGTGGTCAGAATGTCAAGCCATTTTTATTTGCAAAAAAGACTTCAAATGAATTTTTGGTGAACTACAAAGTTGTTCCTTGATGTAATCCCTACAAGATTGGTGTTCAAAGATTTTTCATTTGAGCAAGTCTTCTTGGGCTATTTGAGGGTCAAAGTGGAGAGGTTGCAACTGGCCAGCCATAGGCCCATGGGCACAAGGTATGCCAAATTCGTGCAGGCCAATATGCAGCTTATTGGCATGATATTCAATGACTATTTTAAGATGATTAGAGGTTATCATTCATTATGGTCCAAGCACCAAACTTGTTCTATGATCCCTCCACTTCAATTTGAGTCCAAGAACCACTTGAGTTGATTGCTTGAGATGGAAGAAATCTTCCATTGAAGATCATGTATGCAGCCTGGTTTCTTGCATTCTAAGAAAGTGATCAAGTGAAGAAGCAGTCTCAGTCTTGTTGTGTTTTTCATCATGTTAGGACCATGAGGTCTCCTTTGAAGGGATCAAATCATCACCTACTTGCATCACCACCTTAGCTGCTATGCTTCATCAAGCATCCAAGTCAATGAGTATTGGTCATTCTCAATGAATTTCTTCAGCCTACACCAGAAGGAACCTCACTATAAGGACCATGTTCATGACTACATTGCATCATTCCATTTCCAAATGCATAAAGCCAAGCTGCACTCGAGTCACACCATAAGCAACATGAAGCCTGCAACATTGGATTGAGTTCTATGGGAGAAGCTTTTGGATGTTACAACTGCCATAACTGCCTCACTCATTTAACCTCACTCACTCAGTTAACCCAAGGCATCATTATTCATGGTTAATGGCTCTATAAAGCAAGGTCATCACTGCATTGCGAGGTTCAACTTCATTTTCATCACAAAATCACCAAAATTGAAAAGCTTTCTCTCTGAATTTTCACATTGCAAATTGATTCGAGCAAGCTTTATCATCACTTATCCGGATCCATTCTTCCTCCATTGATCATCTTCATCATCTCAAGCTCAATCACCAAGCATTGCACAACCTGAATCTTCAAGATCAAGCATGACACATTATTGAAGCTTCACAACATTTTGGATTCAAACCCCTCAAATTGCCACAATCCTGCTTCAATCTTCCTCAAGTCATCATCAACATCATCTCTAGTTTAAGATCCATGGAAGTCATAGCTTAAAACATCAAAGAATCAGCATTGCATAACATTGATCTTCACTGCACTTTCCTCAATTTCTCAGGATTCATAGCTCCCAGAGTGTTTATTTCACTTCCATTGATCAAGATCAAGATCAAGCAAGCACTAGAACCTCATCTCTAGCCTTCTAGAAACAATTTGACATCTTTGCAACTCAGGTATGTCCTGAAATTCTATTGCTCGAATTGCTTGTTTTCAATTGGTTTTATGTGGATTGAGGCCTGATAGAGGTTATAGATTAACTGGCTAGTTGATAGGCATGGTAGATGCAGAGATTCAATTTTCAGGCTTAGATTCTTGCTTTCGATTCAGGAAATTTAGGAACCTTAAATGATTTTTGAAGCCATATTTAAGATCAGTGAAGAAAGGCAAATCCATTGATGGTCACGATTTTCATTTTAGTAATGTTTAGGGTTTGCCCTACCGGAATAGTGAACGGAGAAGATGATCGGAATTCATCTCCGATCATCAGAACAGTAACCCTAATTATTTCCATCTTTAAGTCCCAACCATTGGATCTTTTCCATCCTGCGTCTTAGGGCTTGCCAGTGCATTAATGAACACCCTCTCATTCACGTGCATAAAAGGTCAACATTTCTGACCTTGACTTCATATTCACACCCCACAGGCATTTGACATGAGCCCATTTCAGTTCAAATCCTTGCTATTCTCACCCCCCAGGCCCAGTCCAGTGATTTCTTTTAATTTCTTTTTCTTTCTTTTATTCCCATTTTATTTCAATTTCATTTTTGATTATTAAAAATACCTAAACACCATTAAAAATTACAGATTAATTCATATGAGATTCTCATATTTTTCCCTAATTTTCCCTAATTTTTGTTTTCATTTTTCTTTTATATTTTAGTCAGAATTAATTTCCGATTTGAATTAATCCCATTTTTCTCATATTTTGACCAATCACCTTGTGCAATTTCTTCCTCTCAAACCATAAAACATAAATGGCCCATTCTTCTTACATTAACCAGTAGACTCATTAAACTACTTCACCATTTTTTTCAGGTCCTTTTATGCCATGTTTTGGTTCCATCCTTTCACTTGCATGCTCATAAACCCTAGTCTACTTCCATACACCATTTAAACCTTCAAAATGATAATTTTTGTGAGATTTTTGGTATGCAATTCACCCTTTGGATTTTCTATTCAACTGTCAAGTTTCATAATTCTTCATGACCCTTTGATATTGTTTTAGGTTACTTGGTTCACAAGTCATGTTTTTGGTCTTTCCATTTCTTTCTTTTGATCCCTTTAGTCTAAGGCCTTCATGCCAATACTTTGAGGTCACAATCTTGAGTCTCTTAGGTCATTTAGGATGTATATAAATGTAGAGTACCACCCTTGGATCCTTACCTTTAATTTTTAGGGTTTACTTGAGTCCTAAGTCATACATGTCCCATTTTAACCTAATCTTTCCTTCTCTTTCCATCTTAAGCACTTAAAAATCCTTTTGTACATGATTTAACTTCATCTTGTTATTGTTTTGAGTCTTATGAATGTTTTTTGATCATCCATACTTATTCATATCATTTTAGAACCATTTTGCTCCCTTTTGAACTTCATTTGTCACTTAAAGGACCTTAGAAACCCTAATTTGAACACCTAGCCTTAGGATGCTTCTTAACCCACCATTTGTGAACATTTTCCAAGTATAATCTCCATTTCATTTTGTGGTCAAGCCCCTGGTTTTTGTATGGAGAAGTCAATTCCCTTTGGCTAATTTTAAATATTTTTCTAAGTCATTTTGTTTCATCTTTATAACCATGCTTCTATATGCTTCCTCTCCATTTCAATCTCATACTTGAATATACTTAACTTGAATCTCTTCCTTCTCATTTTATATATATATTTCCTTCACTTCCATATAGTGTTAAGCTATGGATTTTTCATTTATCTTTGAGTTTAAGAGATTTTAGCAATAGTGAACACTTATGTTATCTTTCTAACCTCATCCTTAGGTTTTAGTGGTTCTTTAGGACATAGTTTGACTTTAATTCAATTAATTCCTTTAGAACCTTTTGAAATGGTTTAGCTACTGACTTTCTAAGTATGTCACCTTATAAGATGCTTTAGGCTTAGGTATTGACCTTAGAAGCTCACTAACATCTTTCCTTAGATAATGTGAATTGTTTGTGAAATTGCCATGTAATAATTGTTCATGTTTCTTCATCATGATAACTCTTGTTTTGTAGGGGGGAAGATGAGGTAATCACTTCATTCCTATATCTTATGCATTTTAATTGTGATTTCCTTAGCACTTGGTGCTTTGTTCATAGGTTCCTTTTCCTCTCTTTAGATTCAACTTAACTTCCTTTGGAAGTAAGTTGAATTCTAGCTTGTTCTTTCTTCTCCTTAGGTTAGAATACCTCATTAACAATAGGAACTCTTTGTACATAATAATGACTTAGGGTTGTGTCTTAGTCCCCCATAGCTTTGACCTTTGCCTTTTGAGTCTTCTTTCCTCATCTTCAAACAAAATCCAAAAAGACTTAATAAATGAATGAAAGGATCCCTTGTGTATAGCCTTATTCCATGGGGCACTTGCATTCATTCCATATTGGAGTGGTGTAGGCTTATCTAGAATGATGTACAAATCTTATCAAGGGGTTATTTCACAAAGAAAATTCTAAAAGACATTTCTTCACAAAAGCTACAAAAACATGTAATAAAGTTCAACAAGCTAGTGAACTTAAACCCTAATTCATGGAAACAAGTCTTTGATAAATTCTCATTGCTTGGTGTGATTGTTCTATTATTCCATATTGGAATGTAGTAGCAAGTACACATTCCATGGAAAAGAGTTTGAATTCATTTCCTTGTGCCAAACTCATACAAAACTCTTAAAAATCAAACAGCAAACAATAAGCGATTTTTATGCGGGAACTTCTTTTCTCATCTCATTCATTCTAAGCGTGAATCGCGATGACTTGTCTCATTTGCAAGACGGTAAATGCACTCATACCAGACGAGCCTGCAACACCTGAGCATAGACATACGCGGTTCCAACTGTAAAAAACACAAACAAATAGTTCTCGCCTTAGTTAGGCGAACTGCGTCGACTCTGATCCTCATTTTCCCGATGAGGTACATAGGCAGCGGGGTAGGGCCCGTTCGAGCACTTTCTTTATTTTCCCTACATTTCCCCCTCATTTTCATTCTTTGTTCTAATTACTTCCCATTCCAGTTCCAGTAGCAGTTTTATTCAGCAGCACTTTATTTCTCACCCTTTGAAGCAAACAAACAAGCGTGGATCCCGTCAGGTACGACGGACGGTCTGGGGTGCTAATACCTCCCCAGGTCGTAACCGACTCCCGAACCCAGATCTTTGGTTCGCAGGACCTTTTCCTTTCCTTCTTCCTCAGGTTTGTGCAGCATTACCTTTCCCATTCATTCGGGATAAAAATGCCTGGCTGGCGACTCTACCTTTTCCGCGCCACTTTCGCGTTTGTACTAGGATGAAAATCCCGGGAGCGACAGCTGGCGACTCTGCTGGGGACAGAACCCAGAATCTCTGGTTTCCCTCGTAGAGTCAATCCTAGCGCCTGTTTGTTTTTGGTTTCTTTGGGTGTTTATATGTGTGTGCTGTTGTGTTTATTTACTGTTTTCGTTTACAGTTTACTTTACAGCTTTATTTACTGCTTTTAGTATTTATTTTCACATGCATCATACTGGACTGTGTTGTTTTCATTTTTTCTGTGGGATGGGATTTGTTACTGTGAGATAAGCCAAATACCCGGCTTGAGTGCACCTAGGATTTAGAGTGGTCCCACTTTGGCTTCATGGCATCTTTCTATGTTGGTATTAGTGAGTTCCACGCCTTGACTTGCGACCTTCTCGGAAATGTATTGACACCGGAATCTTTCTGGGGCAATACACTACCTTGATAGTTATGTGCAGTCAGAGGACCGATCATTGAGAACCTTTGTAGAAACATCCCTCTCCAGTGATGACAGTGGAAGACCACATTTGTTGGCAAACCCACTCACATTCGAGGGCCCACTGGGAACTTGCATATGATGGCTTGGTTCTCTCATTGGAATCCAGTTAAGGCAAATTGTTCGTATGACGATAGTATTGTACCCTTCGGGATGAATGTACTATTGTTTCTCGATTCAGTGCTTAAAGCTGAGGACTTATGAGGGATGCTTGTTTCCTTGGACTCATTTGAGACCTCCTTGAGTAGTACATAATGCGAAACCGATTCCCTGATCTAGTCATGAGCCATTTCTCGGAAATGGTGAACGTATTATTGTTATTCGGCTTTGAGAGTCCGTGATGTTGACCCGAGTAGCCCACCCGTGAGATTGGGAGGGGTTTACAGGTTTGCAGGAACCCTAAACTTCAACATACCCATTTATGCCAGCATACTTCAGTGATATGATCTTGTTATGTTAATTATGGATTCTGAAATCATGAACTCCTGATTAGAAAGATACTTGTGATGATGTTGTGGCCTTGCACAGACACTTGATTACCTGATTCACTACACGGACACATCACTGATCACATGCCTTGCTTTGCATAACATCATAAAATCATTAATCATTTTGTGTTCTTTTTATTCTCAGGGTTCATTACCTTTTATTCCTGGTCATATTTGCTGCTTCAACATGGAGATTCCAAGGAAGAGAAATGTCCATTATACTTTCCCACATCCAAAGACAGATGGTGTTCAGAAGTTAATTGGCTTGATGGGTGACAAAGTGCTTGATGATTTCAGAAAAGAGTTTGGAAAGATCCTAGACTATGTGAATAAGCTAACCATTGACCAGAGGGATAGCTTGCATTCCCTATTGCAGTTCTATGATCCACAACTGAGGGTTTTTGTTTTCCCATACTACAACTTGGCTCCCACATTAGAAGAGATATCCAGCATCCTCAAAATTCCCATAAAAAATGGTGCTCCTTACTATGTCTTAGAGAAGATGCCTTCATCCAAAGATATAGCTGAGTATTTTCTTTTAGACTTGTCCAAGGTTAGCAGAGAAGTGGATGCCACCAAAGGTAAAGGAATTTTCTTAGATTTTCATATCAAGGAAGCTCAGGACCTGGCCTCTAAAAACAAATGGGCTAAGTTTAGCACCTTGCTTGCTTTGATAGTGTATGGGACCAGTTTGTTTCCAGGAGAGAAGGGTTTAATCAACATGGAAGTTATCACTATATTTTCCAGAAGAAATCCAGTACCCACTTTGCTAGGTGACTTTTACTATGAATTTCACCATAGGAATGAAAAGAGGAAGGGACATGTAAATTATTGTGCTCCCCTATTTGCTGATTGGTTTGTAAGGAAACACCCTAAATCAGGGCCTTTTCAGGATTTGAAACAATCTTGGAAGTGGTCCAAAAGATTAATGGGCTTAACCTCAGCTGACATTTCATGGGGATGCAACAGAGACCTTGTGGGCAAAGAAATATTGGTCAGTTGTGGTAGCTTCCCAAGTATGCCTCTGATAGGAAGGAAAGGTGGGATCAGTTACAATCCTATCTTGTCCAGGAAACAATTTGGTTATCCATTAAGAGTTGTGCCTTTGATTGAAGAGGCAAATGAATTTTTATACTTTCCAACGGAAGGATATCTCAAGAAGAGCATGCGGATATCCCAAGCTTGGGAGGATAGAGTGATGAAAGGGAAGAAATACTTTGGGAGAGTGGATCCCAACACTTATGATCCTTTTTCCAGCTGGTTGGAGGACCGTGTGAATACCCTGTTACTCCCATTTTCTAGAGAAACACCTCTCTACCCTAAGGAGGCAGCACCCACAACTTCAGTGCCTCTTCAAGAATATCAAAAGTTGGAAGCCTTGGTTCAACAACTCAGGTTGAAGAATCAAGAATCTTACAATTCATGCCAGAAACTGAAGATGCAAAATCAAAAGTTGGAGGAAAAAGCTCACAAAGCTGAAGAGTTGGTTAGGCTCAAGCAGCAAGACTTTCAGGAGAGAGAGCTCTACTTCAAGAAAAGGGGATTAGTTGAAACTCACAAGGAGGCCCAACGTCGAAAAGAGAAGAAAGATTTGAATGAAGCCAATGAAGCTGTCACCTTATGGCAAGAGAAGTGGGAAGACAATTTGAGGAAGCAGAAGGAGCTAGAGATCAAGCACAAGATAGAAGTCAAGAGTCTTCAAGATTCTTTGGATGGACAGAGAGAGCTCCTTCAGAAGGCCTATCATCAAGAGAAGGGTCGTCTCCAAAGTTTAGCAGAAAGCCAACAAGCAATGAAGGAAGCTCAGAAAGAAATAGAAGATTTGAAATTGAAAGCTGATGTCAAGAGAGCCAAGAATGATTCTTTTACAAGCCAGGAGAGTGAAAAGGTGTTCCTACAACAAATTGAGGAATTGCATGCCTCCTTTAACCTTAGGGATATCTTAATTCAGAAGCTTGTACAGGAGCCTACGCATCTGGATATACCTCAAATGTTGCAAAATGTCAAGCGCCTTAGTTGGAGATTACAGGATGTAGACCTTCCTAAGCTTTAGTTTTATATGCATATGACTTGGATTACCCGCATGCTTGTTGTGGGAATCCCTTCTCTCTTGATGTACCTTTTTTCCTTCTTGACGTATGAATTTGTACCTTGTGAGGATCGTTTGTTATTTCAATTGTCTTCTGATTTACCTGAAGTCTCTGGTTGTTATCTGTTGCACGGACACAAAATAAATGCCACCACCTCAAGTTTGAATGTCACACAGGATTTTCTTAACACCAGAATGGGAAAGTAATTGAGGCCTTGGGAATAAAAGGAACACATTGCATTGCATACACATCATTTGCATTTCTTCTTTGTTTTGCAGGTTTTCTATAGGTTTCTTAACTTATTTGCATTTCAGGCAAAGATTGCGGGGGCCGCCAAGACTCGTCATCTTCGACAGAATATCCCGCATTGTTATGCAACTCGTAACAACCAGAGGACAGTCATGGATGCTATGCAAACCGAGCTTAATGAGTTTCGCACCAGAATGGGAGAGTTCATGGTCATGATGCAAGGGATGGCTCAGGGACAACAAGAATTAAGAAATGCAATTCATGGGCTCAACCCTCCTCAGATTAATCCTCCCGTAACCACTCCTGAAGTACAAGTGACTCCTCCCAACACCAACAATGGCCCAGGTGGACTTCAAGCTCCAGAACATGGCGCAACAACTTTCATTCCAGTACAAGACAGGGAGAAGGATCAGTTCCCTTCTTTTAACAATGATATGGGATTTGGTGGAGAAGGAAATCTTCAAGACTTTTTTATGCTTGTTGAGAAAGTCAAAGCCCTAGAGTGTAGAGACACTTTGGGGATAGATGTGTCTGATATGGGTCTAGTCCCTGGGGTGGTTATTCCTCACAAATTCAGGCCACCTACTTTTGACAATTATAACGGTAGCTCCTACCCTAAAACTCACTTGCAGGCATTCTACCGGAAAATTGTTGCCCATGCTAGGGATGAAAAGCTCTGGATGTACTACTTCCAGGATAGTCTCTCCGGAGGGTCCTTGGAATGGTATATGAAGCTAGAGAGAAGCTCTGTGAGAAGATGGAAGGAATTGGGAGAAGTGTTCCTCAAGAAATATCAGTATAATATCGACATGGCGCTCAGTCGCACTCAACTTCAAAGTCTGACTCAGAAGAACTCCGAGAGCTTCAAAGATTACGCACAAAGGTGGCGTGAAGTAGCTGCTAGAGTGCAACCACCTTTGTTGGAGAGCGAAATGGTAGACCTGTTCCTGGATACCCTCCCTGGGCATTTCATAGAAAGGCTAGCTGGATGTTCCTCAAGTGGGTTCTCGGATATCATCTTGACTGGCGAGAGGGTAGAAAGCTGGATCAAGCAAGGGAAGATTCAGAATGGGGGTGCTTCAAGTTCTGGTGTCAAGAAGCCCTTCTTGAAGAGGAGAGAATGAGAAACTGGGGCAGTATATGCGCAGAGTGGAGGAAGTAATGGAGGATTGTATCAGCAAGTGGCCCCCGTCACTATATCAGCTCAGCCTGTTCAACAAGTCCAACCACCGCAGCCGCAACGCCAACAAGGGTATCAGCAGAGAGCTCCTCGTCTATATTACCCCCAGAGGACCAGAGAAAGACATCTCGAAACTCCGCCGATGTCTTATTCACAACTTTTGAAGAATCTCCTACAACTCCAGATGATTCAACTCCGAACTCTACAACCCCCGAAGCCAGGCCAAATCCCCGAGGGTTATGATACGAATGCCCGATGTGAGTTTCTTTCCGGAGCTCCCGGGCATACCACAAAAAATTGCAAAGCTCTGAAACATGCTGTTCAAGACCTAATGGATTCTAAAGCGATTAATTTCGCTCCTACTCCTAATGTAATATAGAACCACATGCCTCCTCACGGGGGTACAGTTGGGGCAGTTGACAATGGGGAGAATCTGAACTTGGTGTGTGATATTGACGACCTGCAAACTCCTTTGAGTGTTGTTAAAGCATGTTTGGCCCTGCGGGGTGTGTTTATAGGTTGTGGAAGTGATTGTCCAGGGTGTGTTGAAGCTCCAAATGGTTGTGAACAATTGAAAACAGAGATCCAAGGTATGATTAATGAAGGAGTGTTGCAGTTTGACAAAGTTGTAAAGGAAAGCGAAGTCTCCACAGTAACCATTTTCTACGATCCATCTCAAGTTCCTACACGGGCCAGAGTGGCACCGGTAACGATTACCACTGCAGGACCAGTAATGTATCAGAGTGATAAAGCCATTCCCTGGAATTATGGTGGCGAAGTATATTGTAACGGCCAGAAGCAAGATTTGGCCACATCTAGCACAATCCCAGCTCAAGTAGAAAATGTTGGAGTAGGGGGCTTTACTAGAAGTGGAAGATTATTTGCGCCAGAAACACTAAGAAATATTGTGATACCACCCAGAGACACCGCAAAAGCCCAGTCTAAGGCAAGAGGGAAGCAGCTAGTGGTTATCAATGAGATCGTACCAGTGATTGATCCAGACATTACATTTGATAAAGAAGCTGAAGAATTTTTTAGAATTATTAAAAAGAGAGATTACAAGATTGTGGACCATCTACAGCAGACCCCATCGAAGATTTCCATCTTGTATTTGCTGATGTGTTCCGACTCCCACATGAAAGCTCTCTTGAATATTCTGAACAAGGCTTATGTGCCTCAGGATATTTCAGTAAATCAGTTAGAAGCGGTGGTATCTAGTGTCAATGCCAGTCATGGATTGGGCTTTATGGACATGGATCTAACATCTGAAGGGCGTGCTCATAATCGGGCACTGCATATCTCTTTAGAATGTAAAGGTGCAGTACTTTCTCACGTGTTGGTAGATATCAGATCCTCACTGAATGTTCTTCCTAAGAAGGCATTGATGAAGTTGGATTATGATGGATTCGTTTTAAAGCCCAGTGACCTGGTGGTTAGAGCATTTGATGGGTCAAGGAGGTCAGTGTTCGGGGAGGTGGATTTACCAATTAAAGTAGGTCCACAAATCTTCAATAAAACATTCTACGTAATGGATATACAGCCTGCATATAGTTGTTTTCTGGGAAGACCTTGGATACATTCAACATGAGTAGTATCGTCCACACTTCATCAAAAACTAAAGTTCATCTGGGAAGGCCAAATTGTAACAGTCAGTGGGGAAGAAGACATTTTCGTCAGTCATCTGGCTTCATTCAAGTATGTGGAGATGGATGACGAGATAGTTGAAACTCCGTGTCAGGATTTTGAGCCCCTGAAAACTGAACAAGCATCTTCATTGGCAGCTTCTTTTGAAGAACCAAAGAAGGGGGTTTCCATAGCCTCTTATAAGAAAGCTCTTGAAGTGGTAGAATTTGGGATACGAGAAGGCTGAGGCAGTTCGGTAGAAGTGCCAGAAAAGAAAGATATGTTTGGGATTGGTTACCATCCTGGGCAGTCATCATCTGGACCAAGTGCTAGAGGTCGTCAAGGTCCAATTACTTTCACGAGTACGGGAATGGTGGATTATGGAAGCATTAGTGTCGTGCAAGACGATGCATTTGATAGTGACTATAACTTAGATGAGTGGATCAGGCCTGCTGTTCCAGGGACTCAGCTTAGCAACTGGTCATCTGAAAGGCTTATCTCAGTCACCTCCTTCGAAGAGTAATAATCTTTGTTTCTGTCTTTTCTGTACTCAAGCACTATGTCTTGCCCAGGGCATAGTAGCTTTTTGTAAGGGTTCTTTTGTTCCTAACACAATTCATAATCATAAATAAAGCTGACGTTTCACATTCATCCATGTTGTTCTTTGCCTTTCCTTTTTTGCCTTTGTTTTTCAAAAAGAAAGAAAAGTTTTAAGATGTCAATGTTTCTCATTTTCTCAAACTCTTTCTAAAGCCTTGCATGAATCACCATTCATGCAGGTGCTCACCATCGGATCTTATCAATGACGACCCTGTTATGACTAAGTATGACTTTGGCAATCCAAGTTATCAAATCGATGAGGAGGGTGAAGAAGATTGCGAACTACCTGAAGAATTGGCCAGATTGCTTAAATAGTAGGAGAAGTTGATTCAGCCGCATGAAGAGGCCGTCGAAGTGATAAATCTGGGTACCAAAGAAGACAAGAAAGAAGTTAAGATCGGAGCTGCGTTAGAAGAATCCATCAAGACTCGTCTAATTGCCATGCTTCGAGAGTATGTTGATGTCTTTGCATGGTCTTGTAACACCCTAATTTTTGCCCTAATATTTCTTCGCATATCATCTGCATTTTTGCATACAAACAAGATCGCACTGGCCTTCTAGTTTCTCCTCAGATGTAGGGTCTATGCTTCGCAAGGGATCACCATTATTTTTACTTCTTTATATTTGTTTATACTGACTTCTAACCAAAATACCAAAAAAATATGTGGCAGTCTGCTTCTTCTTCTTGTTGTCTGTGTTGCAAGATTTAAAAGATAGGGCAATGATTTCAATTCAGATGCGTTTGTTCAGTCACAATTCGATTTCAGATGGATGTTTGACCTAATCTTGGTCAAACTATCAAAAGATTGTTTCAACTACAAGTTATTTCTGCCAGTGGTCTATTCCTCAGTGTGCGTTTCAAAAGTTCAAGTCGTGTTGTATGTGAAATCATCAGATTATCAAGAAGTGTTGCGTGTGAAGTTTGGTTTGTTCATCAGGGGTTCATCTGAGGATTTATTTTCCTCAGCATGAATTCGAGTTATCTGGGCAATTTTCAGACGATTCAGAGGGTTGTGGTTTAATTTGCGAATATTCAGTGGCTCAGGATTTACTGTGTTCATTTTAGCAGTGGCTCGTGAAAAACATCAGGAGTTGGTTATGGGCTTAAAATCATCGTTTCATATTCGTTATCTTTTTTTCGTTTAAACCATTTTATTTTCCTCTCTACAATCCCTTATTATTCAATGACCTCTTTTCCATTTTTTTTCTCTCGATTATTCACTTGTCCAAATATCCATTTGTTGATATCCAATTTCATATCCAATTTTATACCAATTATCCGAATATTCAATACCCATTTTCTCAATCTATTCTTACTATCCATTTTAATATCATTGTTCATTATTTATTCTAAACATCCAATTTTCCATTAAAAAAAAGGTCACTTTTATCCATTTGTTATTCCTATTATCACATTAAAAAAAATATTCATTCTATATAATTCTTTCTTTTTCATTGTTATCTTTTCTTATAAATTTCCTTTATCACACAAAAAATATAAAAATTCTATCAAAACACTTTTCAGCCTATAACTCCATGTGACTTCTTTTTCGGTCACTTCCATCAGCCCTCAACACAGGCCTACACCCCAAAGCAGTCTCAGTTTTCCCTCCAGCCAACATCAACTTCTCACTTCACTTCAGCCATCACGCATCCCTCACAAACATTTCCCAACAACTCACCTCAAGCCGTACAACAACACGCACGGCAGCAACGAATTTCACGCCCAGCCTTTCAAGCCCAACAGCCGAAAGTATCCCGCTGCAAAACAAAAACTCCCAGCCACAACGTCATCTAGCCGAGCCTGCAAGTAAAAGAAAAATTAAATCAAAACGCAGCAGGCCAATACATTAAACGCAACCAAAGCAAGTCAAAAGCACACGCGGAAAGCTTTGAAAACTCAGCAAAAGCACGCGGAATACACAAGCAAAAACGCAAATCCGCAGCACCTAAAACGCATCCAAAATCAATACAAAACGCAACACAAAACTAACCCTCATCCTTCTATAAATTGGAGGATCCCTTTCCCAATTTTTCAAGCTTTTCAAAGCCTCTAAACCCCTGCCAAAATCAAAACTCAAATATTGATAAACCAATTTTCTCATCTTCATTCAATCACCTTGAAAACACCTTCAATCCGAAATAAAAAAAAGGAAGAAAATCGAAATCGAGAGAGAGAACCGCAGTGAAATCTTCAAGAGATTGAACGAACATTCACGGTGTTGGACTCTTTGTGACGGAAGCCGAGATCGGCGATTGATTTTTAGAAAGAAGAAGTCGTCGTTTGTTAAACTGTTGTTGCTGTGTGATTCGATTTTGAAGGTGAGGAAGAGAACTTCATTTCACCGTCTCTCTGTTTGTGCATGTGAAGAAGAAGAGCATTTTTGCTTTTTTATGATTTTGTTCTCTTTTTTTTTATGATTTATTGTTTTATTTTGTTAAAAAAGAATATGATGTGAGCTTGGGCCTACAATGCTCTAAGTCCAATCCGTGTGGCTATCCACAGATCCTGTCTTGCGCCTTCCCCCCATTCCCATTTGATTTCCTTTTTTTTCCATTTATTTAGCTTTGTTCTTTTAAATGTTGTTTTTACAATTTATTTTGGATAAAGAATTTTAAGAAATGTTATTTTAGAAAGAGATTTAGAAAAAGTATTTTAGAAAAGTACTTAGAAAAGAAATTTTAAAGAAAAAGGATTTCAAAAATATTTCAATTTCCTTTATGGATTTATTTTTTTTTAGATCCATTTTTCTTTTTCATCTCTTATTTTTCTTTTTGGTCGATGAAAATCTCCGATTCGTGATTGTTGAATTTCGAATAGGTTTAATCTTCATTATTTCAAATCTATGGATGAATGATCATTTGGACCATTCTCCATACTTTGAGATCGTGATAGGTTGCCTTCGATAAATTCAACGAAAATCTCGATTAAGATTAGACCGTTCTTTTTCTTTTAGTGTGGCATGTTTTCGGAGAATGATTCATAATATCGTTTCTCTAACATGTATTAGCACAAATATTTTCCACTTTAATTAGTGGTGGCCGACCTCATTTGTAGGGTAATTACTTCGTAAATTACTCGGCGATTGCTTAACATAGACCTAAATTTGTACTGATTCGGAATAAGATCCACTTGGATCCGGTTGCCTCGATTTTGTTATTTTTTTTCGTGGTTGTGCTTGATTAAGTTCATCATACCACTTATATGTAAATATTATAATAATGTGAATATAATCCATTTAAATTCAATCTCTCGCACCTTATCCTCTTTATTTCAATTTCTCGCTCCTTATCTCTCTTATTATGCTATTATCATATTATATCATATATCATATTGTTTATGTTTATATTGTTGCTTGTGATTTTTCTTTTGTCCATTTGGACACAAAACATTAATAAAGGATTAAACATTAAAAAAGATTGGTGACTTTAATTTCGGACTATGGTTACTATCCTTAGCATTGGAGTATGGACTTAGATTTTAGGATCTCTCCCTTTGCTCAAGTTGTGATCGGTTGAAGACCTTAGCCTCAAATTAAGTTCATTTGTCTTTGAAGATGGAATTCCGATTACCTTGAAGATATGCTCATAATATGGTTTGATCGCTCTTCTCTTAACTTTTAATTTAAGTCTTAGGATAGTCCCTTCATCTCCTCCCCATTCTTAAATTTTCAAATCTTCTCCCTATTTCAAAAATCTTCTTTGTTTTCAAACTTTAAACGCTTTCGCAATCAAACCTTGACTTAGGTCAAGTGATTTTAACCTTTTCACTTTATTTTCTTAATAAATGTTAATCCATGTAAATATATCGAAATTCTTTTCTTAAATACTTTAAAAAATCCAAAACTCACTCAATTGTTTTTGTGCCTTTGTGCACCTTTTCTTTTCATATGTTTAGATATGATTCATTCTTTCTAGCGGAATTATTCGCTAAAGAATGACGACTTATCTCTACATTTTAAAATTAATGCAACTCATTTGTTTCTTTTCAAATTTTGTACCACAAACTACGAGGTTTTGATCTCGCATTGCACTTTGTGGGTACGTAAGCATGAGGCGTTAAAACCTCATCAAACACAAAATCATTAAAAAACATTCTTCTCCTCATCCCTTCAATCATTTTCAAGCAAACCAATTTCAAACCAAAAAAGCAATAAATATTTCAAAGGGCTCCTGTGGAGTACCACGGACGAGTCGGGTGCGTAAAACCTTCCCGATTTGTAACCAATCCCCTTACCCGTTCTCTGTTTATTTCTTTTAGCTTTTGCTTTTAGATTCCTTAGGTTTTTATTCGTTCTTTTACCTTTTTCCTTTTGGAAATAAATAAAAGCGCGGTGGCGACTCTGTGTACCTTGAGTGAAGTTAATCAATAACTTATACTCACGATTTTACCGCTACATAAAAGTGGCGACCCTGCTGGGGAGTAATCTCTAAGCGGATTCAGCCTACTTTGATTTATTTACTGCTTTGGTTTGACTTGTTTGTTATTTGGTTGTTCTGTTTTGGTTTTGGTGATCCTCTGTGTGAGATAGATTCTAACCCGGATCTGACTGGAACTTATGATAGGACGGCGATATTCGAAGCGATAAGCGATGGAGTAGTCCAAAGCTATATCAATTTGATAATCTCCACTCGGTTAGGCTCTATTGGACTATCAATGTCATGATGAGTAATCATACGTGGCATTATTTTCCGACCTTGAGCCGATCATACTGAGGACCGTAGAACCCTTAACCCATCCAAGCCAATTTAGGAACGTAGTGCGGAAACTGTCTGGGTGTAAACCTAAGGCGGTTGTCACACGATACTACACTCGGACGAGGTCTATTTTAAGAATGTTATCTGTTGGGGAGTAATCCAACGTACCGGTGATATTCTAAAGATGACTGTTAACTCCGGGCACCTCTGTTAGCACCCTTTTGGTTTTCTGCAGGTACAATGAAGACAAAACCTTAGTACTACCTGTGTGGGTTGGTGTTCTATTACCTTGACTTCATGCTCGTGACTCGGAACCTAAGCCCGTGTGCCTTGTGTGATCTTGTTTGTGGTTGTTGCATACATGCCATCATGCATTCATAAGCATTATTTGTAAGATTTCAAAGGACTTATAAGGAACTTTTGCAAAATTTCAGATGTCCATGGCTATGACTTTTGAAAGGAGGAACACAAAGAAGTACACCTTCAAGAATCCTAATGTAGTAGAGTTGAGAAAGCTAGGAGCTTTGGTTGTTGATACACAAGAGTTCCGGAGATGTCATGGGAAGCTTTTGTATATGTTGGATACTGATGTACCTGAGGGGATTCTCCCTACTTTAGCTCAGTTCTATGATCCGTTGCATCATTGTTTCACTTTTCTGGATTATCAGCTTGTGCTGACTTTGGAGGAGTATTCTCATTGGTTAGGTTTGCCTATTCTGGACAAGGAGTTTCTTTTCACTGGTCTAGAGAAGGAGTTTACTATCAAGGTCATCGCCAAAGCACTTTTTCTTAAGGAGTCCGATCTTAATGGGAAGTTTCTTCCAAAGGGGAGTGTTCGTGGTATTAATGCTAAGTTATTGATGGGAAAAACTTCTACTTCACTTACTTTGGGTCATAAGGATGCATTTGAGGCTATTATTGCTTTGCTCATTTATGGGATTGTCTTGTTTCCGAAATGGTATTGTGGATGAGAATGCTATTCAGATTTTCTTGAAGAAGAATCCGGTGCCTACTTTGCTAGGAGATATGTATCATGCTTTTCACTATAGGACCTCCAAAGGTGACGGAGAGATTGTATGTTGTGCGCCTCTTCTTTATAGGTGGTTTATTTCGTACCTACCCAAGTCGGATGTCTTCAAGGACAATAGAGAGAATTGAAGATGATCTCAAAGGTTGATGTCGCTTTCTCATAAGGATATGACATGGTATAGTTCTCATTATGACATTGGAGTTCTTATTGATAGCTGTGGAGAATTTCCTAATGTACCTCTTCTTGGTACCCAAGGGGGAATTAGCTACAACCCTATTTTGGCTAGACGACAGTTCGGATATGGTTTGAAGGACATACCAAACAATCTTTCCTTATCCCGTTTCTTCTTTCTTAATGGTGCTGATCATGTAGAAATGAAGAAAAGGATTGCTCATTCTTGGCATGCGGTTCATCGGAAAGAGAAAGGTCAATTGGGAAGACAACACCTTCCTCCTTCCGAATGTTATATTCAGTGGGTTCGATCTAGGGCTTCCAAGCTCAAGATGCCTTATCCACCTGAGGAGCCTCTGTTTCCCATATTACCATTGTCTGCTTTTCTTCCTCCCGTTGATGAGAAGGTGGCTCTTCAAGAAGAATTAGACAAGATGAAGAAAGAGAAAGAAGAATGGCTACTTGAGAGGACCACGATGCAAGATCAGTTGAAGGAGAAGGATGATCTCATTGAGCTACTTGAGCGGCGTGTCACGAAGAGACCAAGAGAGGATTTATCTTCCTCTAGTACTCCATCTACCATTCCTCCTACTTCCGGTGCTTGGAAGGCCATTGTTGACAAGTTAGTGAAGGATAAGGAAGATATGGAAGATCGGTACAAGAAAGAGATCAAGAGGATTCGCATGAAGTATCAGCCAGGATTCGGGACTTCTTCGGATATGATTTCCTAGGCCTAGTTTACTTTTGGCTCTCATGTATTAGGATTATTGATGTTTGTACTTCACTTGTAATCCTCACTTTGATCTTAATGAGAATGAGTTTTTAAGTATTTCAAAAATGTTTCTTTATGAATATTGCAAGTTATCTTATAGTCCTTTGAAATCTTTGCATTTGCATACGCATACCATGCATCATACCCGCATTTGTCTTGCTTTTTGAGTGTTCTCCAGGGATCTTATTGTTGTTTCTTGGTCTTCATCCAGTTTTCCTGTCAAGCTGACTCACCGATTTGATACTCGAGCTAATCGGAGAAGGGTGATGGAAACTTTACAACAAGAGAATCGCGAGCTGCGCGAAGAGGTTACTTATCTGAGGGAAAGCTTGGAAAGATTTTCTACTATGATGGAAAGTTTGGTGGCTGCTCAGAATCAGCCACCTCCTAATTCTCCTGTTCAGAATACTGTCATCTCCGAGATTGTTACCGCATCAATTCCTGTTGAGACTGTAATTTCTCCTCGCTATCGTATGCCTGCTAGCACACCTTTGGGCATGCCAGTTGATTTTATTCCTGCTGGTTATCGTCCTCCGCATCATCCTGAGATTGCTGCATTTAATACTCTCCCACCAGTGTGGACTACTCTTCCTCCAATTGTGACTACTGCACCGCCTGTGGTGCATACTATTCCGCACCATGATGAGATGATTTACCATGCTGAGCCTAGTGAAGGTGCTGGAGTGGATGAAAGACTTGATGACTTCCAGGGACGCTTTGTTGAGATACAGAGGGAGATGAGAGCCTTGAAGCATAAGGATTTGTTCGGAAAAGATGCCTATGATCTTTGTCTGGTCCCAAATGTTAAAGTTCCTTACAAATTCAAGTTGCCTGAGTTTGAGAAGTACAAAGGCAACACTTGTCCATTGAGTCATTTGACTATGTATGCCAGAAAGATGTCTGCTCAGACAGATAATGATAAGCTGCTGATTCAATATTTCCAGGATAGTTTGACCGGTGCACCCATGAGGTGGTATATGAGTCTGGATAATAGCCAAATCAAGACCTTCAATGATTTGGGAGAAGCTTTTGTGAGGCAATACAAGTATAACGTTGATATGGAGCCAGATAGAGATCAACTTCGTGCTATGTCCCAGAAGGACAAAGAGACTTTTAAAGAATATGCGCAGAGATGGCGCAAGCTGGAAGCCCAGATTGTTCCTCCGCTAGAAGAAAAAGAAATGACGAAGATCTTCTTGAAGACTTTGGGTTCTTTTTATTATGAGAGGATGATAGCAAGCGCTCCTTCCAATTTCACTGAGATGGTGAGTATGGGGATGCATTTAGAAGAAGGTATCCGCGAGGGACGGTTGAGTCAAGAGAATAGTAATGGTTCAAGCTCTAGAAGGTTCAACATTGGGAAAAATAAAGAAAATGAGACTAATGCAGTATCCCGTGAAAGTTATAGAAGACCTCACAGTCGTGGGAATCATCATTCGCATCATGTAGCTTCTGTAACACCGATGATTAACGTGGATCCAACTACGCCAGCAGTTCCAAAGTACCAACCTTGTTATCAGCAACCTTCTGTGCAACAAGGCGGTAATCAACAGGTTCGGGCTAAGCCGAGTTTTGATCCTATTCTGATGTCGTATGCAGACTTGCTTCCATCTTTGATTGCAAAGAATCTTGTGCAAACACGTCCTCCACCTCCAGTTCCAGAGACTATCCCATGGTGGTATAAGCCAGAGGCTCGCTGTGCTTTTCATCAAGGTGCCCAGGGTACGATGTTGAGAATTTTTATCCATTGAAGTTTGAAGTACAGAAATTGATAAGGAACAATGTTCTGTATTTCAATGATGTTAATCCAAATGTGCAGAAAAATCCGCTGCCGAAGAATGGTAATGCGTCTGTGAATATGGTTGATGGTTGTCCTGGTTTGTTCAAGATCTATGAGGTCCGTCATATTCGAAGGTCTTTGGTTGAGATGCATGCTTTCTTAAGTGAATATCACGATATTGATCACGATTATGCTGGATGTTGTATCTGCTCGGTGAATCCTCGTGGTTGCGTGATCGTTAAGAGAGACATTCAAAAGATGATGGATGATAAGTTGATCGAAGTGACAGCAAAAAGAGATGAATATGAAAATGAAGTGAATGTTATTATGCCTCAGTTCAATCTTCCTGAGAGGGTTGCTCCTGAAAGAGTGGTTATTTCTTTTGATAGTCGCAAAAATGCTGTTACTCCATTGGTGATTAATTTGCCTGGTCCAGTGCCTTATGAGTCTGATAAAGCTGTTCCGTACCGGTATAATGCTACGATGATAGAAAATGGTAGAGAAGTTCCTATTCCTACTCCAAAGTCTGTAGTTAGCATTGCTGATGTGACGAAGGTTACTCGAAGTGGTAGAGTGTATGCTTCAGATCCTCCGAAGAGAGTTGAAGATACAAGTGCAAGTAAACATATTATGGATGTTGTTGCCCAATCAAGCCAATCTGGTAATAGTGAAGATGAGGTGTTAAAATTGATAAAGAAGAGTGAGTACAACGTCACTGAGCAGCTGTTGCATACTCCGTCGAAGATATCAGTTTTATCACTCTTGATGTGCTCAGAGGCTCATAGGCAGTCTTTGCAGAAGATTCTTGATCAAGCTTATGTTGACCATGATGTGACTGTTGATCAGTTTGATAGTATTGTGGCTAATATCACGTCATGCAACAATTTAAGCTTTTGTGATGATGATTTTCCTGAAGAAGGAAGGAATAATAACTTGGTGTTGCATATCTCGGTGAATTGTCAGGAAGATGCTATGTCCAAGGTTCTAGTTGATATTGGATCCTCTCTGAACGTAATGCCGAAATCGACTTTGTCAAAGCTTGCATATCAAGGTGCTCCCATGAGACATAGTGGGATTATTGTGAAAGCGTTTGACGGTTCGAAGAAGACAGTGATTGGTGAAGTGGATCTTCCTATTCTTATTGGACCGTTTATATTCAAGATTACTTTTCAAGTAATGGATATACGTCCTGCATACAGTTGTCTCCTCGGAAGACCCTGGATCCATGAGGCAGGAGCTGTGACATCCACTCTTCATCAGAAGTTGAAATTTGTGAAAGAGGGGAAATTGGTGACCATTGGAGGTGAAAGGGCGATGATTGTGAGCAATTTGTCTTCTTTCTCCTATATTGATGCTGAAGAAGAGGTGGGGACTTCGTTTCAAGATCTTTCTGTTGTGGATAATGCTGCTAAGAAGAATGCCATGCCCATGTCTTCTTTCAAGGATGCTTTGCGAGTGCTTGAAGCTGGTCAGTCTGATGGGTGGGGACGAGTTATTGATGTTGTTGACAACAAAGAAGGTTTTGGTATCGGCTTTGCACCAGGCGTGGTTCTCAACGACCCGAAGACTATTCAAGAAGGTTTCCGAAGTGCTGGATTTATTAACGATCATTCCGCTGCTGCCATCATTGAAGATGATGAAGATGAAGAAATGCCTGACTTTATTACGCGCGGAAAGATTTGCCAGAACTGGATTGCTATTGATGTTCCTTTTATTGTTCATGCTTCAAAGTAATTTGTTTTATTTTCTTTCAAAAATCCTTTCACTCTGCCCAAGGTGAAAGTGATGTTTGTCGGGCTTTGTTTCAAATTTTATCATCATCAATAAAATGTTATTTTTATTCCCATATGTGTTTTTTCCTTTTTGCTTTATTCTGAAAAATGGTAACATAAAAAACCCAAAAATAATAATGGTTGTTTATCTGCATAATGTTTGCACTTTTGTTCATACTCTAAAATAAAAATAAAATCATTGTGCAGATTGATTGATAAACCCATTGAAAACAATGATCATATGCCCTCTCCCAACTTTGAATTCCCTGTGTTTGAAGCTGAGGAAGAGGATGTTGAGGAGATTCCTGATGAGATTTCTCGGTTGCTTGAGCACGAGGAGAAAGTTATTCAGCCTCATGGTGAGTCTATAGAGATGGTCAACTTGGGTTCTGAAGATGAAAAGAAAAAAGTCAAAGTTGGAGCATTGCTTGGTCCTGATGTTAAGAAGAGGATTGTAGAGCTTCTCAGAGAGTATGTTGATGTATTTTCTTGGTCTTATCAAGATATTCCAGGTCTTGATACTGATATTGTGGAGCATAGATTTCCGTTGAAGCCTGAATGTCCACCTGTAAAGCAGAAGTTAAGAAGAACTCATTTCGACATGGTGTTGCACCCCAAAATTTGCCCTCCACAAGACAAGTAATTGTGTACTAAGAGGCTCACAAGGTTCACAAGGTTCACAATACATCTCATGAGGTTCACAAGGTTCACAAAGTTCACAATTAGTCAGAAAGTTTGACAATTCCCTCAGACAATGCATCCTCCTAAGCAATGCATCCTAAATTAGGGTTTTGACTTTTATCAGGCTAAATGGACTTCCAAGACTTCAAGTGAACTTAATAACATCCTATATGTGTTCAAGAATCCCCATGTCAAGTTTGAAGACTTTCCCAAAGGATTTGCTCAGTCAGATGATCAGAGATAGGCTAAAATCAATCAAGGCATTCAAAAAGTCAAACTGAGGTCAACTGAGGTCAAACCAAAGTCAAACTTCATGATTTTTTGCCAACATCAAGTATATGAAGTAAAATTAATCATTTGATCAAGGGTTGATCATGATTCATCACGGAGATTTCAGATCATCAAGAATCAGGAGTTTCTAAATTAGGGTTTTCACAGGAAAAGTCAACTGAACTTTGACCAGCCATAACTTTCACATGCTTCATCAAAAATTTTCCATCCAAAGCTCATTTTAAAAGGAAATTGAATTCTCTACAACTTTGTGTCTCACAAGCCAAGCCCAAAAATGCTTCATTTGGAAGGTATGAGCTAAGCCATTATAGGTCCTTTTAAAAGTCAACAAAAAGTCAACAATTTCAAAAGAGCATAACTTGAGAATGGAAAAAGATATGGACATGAGACCAAAGAGGTTGGTTATAGGATTCTTTAAGCTTTCCAAAATGTCCAAGAACACCCTCATAGCATTAAAATTGAAGGATTTTTGCCCTTGCAAAGTTGGGAAATTTTTGGGAAGTTTATGAAGCAAATAAGGCCTTAAAACCAATTTTTGCTAGATGAGCCCACCAATTTGCCATCCAAACCTTACAATATCATCAAGCACGACCCAACCCACCTATTTTCTGATTTTTTATTTTTTATTTCATATTTATTTGAATTTTATTCATTAAAATACAATTTAAATTGAAATAAAATATAAAAATCATATATTTGAAAAGGATTTGGTTTCTAGAATGTCTTAAAAAACATTTAAACTTGATTGGTACCATTTAAAATCAGATCATCCAAACATAGCAATGTTAGATCAAAATAAATCAAGTTTTAAGAACAAATCTTTTTCAATCTCATGAGGTCCAAATATCCAAAAGAATTATCAAGCTCTTGACCTAATTTTATTGTATCCTATATAAACAACATCAAGCAATACACTATGGACGAATTTGCAGCCTCTAAGAACACTTTCAAACTTTCAAAATTCATCAAATTTTTGAAATTCAGATTCTAATATTGTGTGGTTTTTCAGGTGAAATAAGGACACCAATCTTCTCCTTGAACATCATTGATCATGTTTCAATTGTCATATGCATCCAAAGCCGCATGAATGCCCTTAACCGGATCTGGTTTTATGTGTGTTTTGAATTTTTTCAAATTCACGGTTATACTTAATATAAATCATTATTAATGTCTTAAGATTGTTTAAAATGTATCATAGAACAATTCTGGATGGTTGGTTTTGAGTTTTCGTGCAGGAATCGTGTTCTGCCATGGCTAGGGTTTCAAACCCTCATTTGGGATCTTCTTATTTAAGGGGTTTAAAGACTTATGGATGATGTCATTAGAACGTATAGGTCATGGGGAATCAAATGGTGTTATTAATTTTGATTATTGGTACGGTTTTCGTGATGTTCTAACAACCTAGGTTTACCTGCCAAAATGTTTTTCGCAGGAAAAGTGGTGAGAGAATCTGCAGGTAATTCTGCAGCGACCAAGGAAGAAGATGAGTCCATTGGCGCGAAATCCAGAATTCAAAAACTAAATTATTTTATATTATGTGTATTGTGTTTATATTTCACAAGAGCATGAGTGCTCTGGTGGTTTTGATGCGCGTATAATATGTTGTGAGGCCTGGGTTCGAATCCAGCCAGGAGCAATTTTTGTTTTAATTTCATTTGTTTTGCAGGATTGTAATAAAACAATGTTGTGCTGTATGACTATCACACGTGCGCAGTGGCCCAACTGGTTTTGGGAGACCTTCAGCCAGGTAAAGGACCTGGGTTCAAATCCCAGGTCCTGTTTTTTAGTACTTTATCCAATTTTTTTTAGTTATTCACATTTATTTTCTTATATTTTAATTTAATTCAACTAAAAACAATTTCTAACCTAAATAATTAGTAACATTTTCTTAAAACTTCATATTTCCAAAAAAATATAATTTATTTTATATTCATATTTAATATGTACGTATATATTTTTTGTATATAAATTTATTAATTATATTTAGATTAACTTATAAACCCTAATATTTTTATAAACCCTAATATTTTTATAAACCCTAATTTATTTTTCTAAACCTTAATTTTACTTTTATAATTATAATTTCTTATTTTATTATGTTTGTTTAATTATAATTAATAAATATTGTTAATATATATATATATATATATATATATATATATATATTTATATTTATATATATTTATATATATATATATATATATATATATATATATATATATATATATATATATATATATATATATATATAATTAAATTATTAAGCTATTAATCATGTTTATTAGTATATAATTAGTATTATTTCCTCTTCTTAAAAATTCTTTAAAAAAAAAAGATTATTTTATTTAAATTTAAAATTTTAATTTGATTTTTATAGTGTATATTATTGTGCTAATTTCTTTTTTCTCTTATATTTATTTTCTTATTATTACTAACCTTTTATTTATTTATTATATGTTTATTATTTAAATTGTTTTATTATAATGTAATTGCGCAAGCCATGTAATAGTTGTAGTAAATTTTTATTTATTTATAAATTGCTATGGTTAGTAAATTAGGGAGTGAAAACATGTTTGTGTTTAAAATTGAATTTAGATCACTAATGATAAGATAAATACTTGAATTTGTACACGCACACACGTAAGTCGATCTTGGATCGCCATCTCACTTCTTAAGGGCTACCTCTCATGTTGCCTAAATAAAAGGTCAAGTAAGGTGTATAAAGCAAAGTCCCTTCTCTTATTAATATCATTTTGTCCCTTTAAAGATTATAAGATCAAGTCCCTTCATGGTTGCCTTCGTAAATGATCTTGTCCCTTTCGAATAAAAGATGATAAGTCCCTTCGAATTGCTAATACACCTTACAGTTGCCTAATCACAGATGTCCCTTCACTTTTCCCTCATAACATCCAAGGTAATGACTACCTATTCCTTAATAATAGGGATAGTCTTACCATTTAAAGGACATTTAAGAACAGAAAAGATTCAAATTAGCGTAGGATCCTCTTATGTACTTGTTCACCTTTTCAAAACATTTCAAAAACACTTCACATTTTCAAACAAATTTTCAAAACAAAGTCTTTATATATATTTGTACATGGATCATTATAAAGTACTTAAGAAAATTTCTAATCACACACTACACTTCTCAAAAACATTTTAAAGTGAGCTAAGTAACTAAGAGTCAATGGATAACCATGGATATAAAGGGTGCTAACACCTTCCCTTTGTATAACCTACCCCCCGAACTCAAAATCTTTTTAAGGTCTTTCCTGTTCTTTTATGCCCTTTCCTTTTGGATAAAATAAAAGTCGGTGGCGACTCTTGCTATCCGCAACATTTAACTAAAGTCAGTTCTCCCACCGTGTTACAGAACTGGCGACTCTGCTGGGGATTTAATAAAAGAGGGGTACCCTTAGGAATTAGATCACTTTAAACTTGTTTGCTTTGTTTGCTTTACTTTACTTGTTGGGTGCTCTTATGTGTGAAAGATCCTAACCCGGATCCAGTGTACCTTAGGTAAATGGAAATAGACCAAGGAAACTGTACGACGTATACCGATATGGTTGATCCAGTGGCCATAGTTAGTGTGACTTCTTGGTTGGTGCTTATGTTCCTTAAGTCAAGTTGAGGATAATATGAGGCTGCCATATGTTGTCAATGCACTAACTAACTTTTAGAACCCTAGTTATCCCATCTTGGCCTTTAGAAAGTAGTGAGATAACCGGCTTTGGTGAAGACTGAAGTTGGTTGATACTCGATACTACACTCATTGAGATCCTAAACTTGGAGGGTTTTGGTTGGCAAGTAAGTTGCCTACTGAACAACCACCCTTGTGAAAGATCAATGATATTGAGATCCCTTAGAACCTGGTTACTTTATAGGACAGGATGAACCAACTAAACTTCAGGGGAGGGTACTGTCATACCCCAAATTTGTCCTACCCGCACCATTTTACTGTCTAATCATTGTTTCAAAAATAAAAAAATACGTACCATTTTTCTGGCAAATATCCGAAAAATCCAAAAATTGCATTTATTTCTTTACAAACTAAAATTCGAATTTCCTTATTTATTGTTTAGTTTTAATATATATAAAAAAAAGAGTCTATTGTTATGAATTCATTTTCCAGTTTTAAATAGAACCCCTTTATCCAAAAATCACAAAAATATTACTATTTTCCAATTTTATTATAGTTTTAGATATTACTTTTATTATTATTATATTTCTATTCCATTATCTATTTATTATTATTATTTTATTATTATTGGTATACTTTTTATAGAAACTTAATCATCTTTTTCTATTGTTACTCGTCTCTCAATTTCATCACCGGTTATCCATTGTGTGTTAATTTTCATTTAGGGTAGATTATTTTACATAGTTTATTTTCCATAAAAAGTACTACAAAAATATGTAGATTTTTTTTTTAATTCCCATTATT
This sequence comes from Lathyrus aphaca, assembly GCA_963966055.1. Taxonomy (NCBI): domain Eukaryota; kingdom Viridiplantae; phylum Streptophyta; class Magnoliopsida; order Fabales; family Fabaceae; genus Lathyrus; species Lathyrus aphaca. The sequence goes on along the minus strand of OZ014521.1, from coordinate 128,114,893 downwards.
TTTTATTATCATTCATTTTTTTTATTATTATCATTATATTATTAATATTATTTATTATTATTATCTTCAGTATTATTATTATTAATATTTTAGATTTGTTATTTTAATGAGTCACAAAAAAACAAACAACCACATAAGGCCACTTTCACTTCTCACAGCCAAATTTTTTTTCACGCACAAAGCCAAACACAAATTACAACTTTTTTTTCAATTTATGCCACTCACCAACAAACTTTCAACAGCATCAAAAATCCAGCTCACCAAATCTGAAAATATTCCCTAAATCTTCCTATTCCTATCCAAAACGCAGCATCAATTCCAATTTCACCCTCTAAAATTTACTCTATAAAATCAACTCAAGTCTCACTCTCAAGCAGGCTAGGAAAAACTATAGAAAATTTCTGCATAAAACCAGAAAAATGGCAAGCCTCAAAACCTTCAAACATCTCATACAATAACATTAACCTGCAAATACCATAGCCAAACCTTCATCACCATTTCAACCATAACAACATTGCTATTACTCACTGTAACCTTCAATCCACCATAACTACCTCAAATCTCTCAAATCATCCAAAAAGGAAAAGCCAAAAAAACAAAAAAACCAGAAAATGAATCATGAGAACTGACGAACACTGCCATTAAACTGAATTACAAACCTTTGTTTCCCATAAAGCTCAAACGTTTCCAAAAAATAAAACAATCAAAAAACAAGAATAATGAGTTGATCGAATCCTTCGCATAACTCTGAATACCTTGACCCAAATCCGCAACCCTTCGCAAATCTAGAATCCAAACCATCCACCCTTAAAACAAACCTGAACCGGAGTCTGCGGCCACTGTAACGCCATCACCACCGAGAGGGCCTCATCACAAAACCTGAGAGAAATTTCGATCTGCTCCTCAAATCCAAACACGAAATCGAACGAGTCCAAAATAGATCCAAAACCATCTCGTCCTCACCGCGCCATCGCAAAACGCCGCCAAACCCTTGAGGACGAATCCGTCACCATCACCGCGAGAACCGAAATCCTCACCGATCCCTTACCGCCGCTGAAGCCACCGAGAAAAGCGAAGCGATTGCAGAGTGGTTAAGACCGAGAGCGAGAGTCGACAACGGAGAGTGAGAAACCGCCGAACACCCAACCTCCGTGCAACCGTTCTCAACCGAGCGAAAGAAGCTGACGGCGAGAATCCCAAATTGAAAGCAGCGGCTGAGAGAGAAGGAGAAGCCGTGCAAGGATACTGTGAAGAATCACGAACTTGGATCGTAATTTCAAATTGAAGGAACGAGTTTTTGTTTCTCTGCATCGTGAAATCAGTTGTGTGACTGAGGTTTGAGTTATGTTTTTATGCTTTTGCTTTTTATTTTTGTACTTTAAATGAAAACCTAGCTTGCTTGTTGCTGCGAATGGGCTCAGCCCAACGATTTGGTTTTTGCACCCTTCATTGCACTACACCACTTCTAAATGTTTTATTTATGTAAATCTTGGGCTTGGGTTCATGAACTCATTGATATTTTCTCGTACATACATACATCTTTCTGAACCTATAGTTTATCTTTATTATTATTTTATTTTTATTATTATGGTTGATTAAGGAAGTGGGCTTGATAGTTTATTTTTATTATTATTTTATTTTTATTATAGTTGATTAAGGAAGTGGGCTTGACCTACCAAATTTTCTTCCTGCATGCTCTATATAGAGAGATTAATCCTTTTTTATATATTATATATTTTCTTGTTTCATTATATTTCTTATTGATTTATTTTAGTAATTTTCTATCTTTTTTTATTTTTGTTTATTAAATATTTTAGATTCAATTGATTTCTTTACTTTTAATTTCTTTTATCATGGGCCAATGATATCATAAAAGGCCAATTTTTCGCCCGATTTTAATCGGTGATTTTTGGTCAATATGAGGCCCTCCTTGTAATTAATTTTTCATTATTTTATTATTTCGATAAATAAACATCAATTTAATTTATTTCATATTCTTAAATTATTTATTTCATTTAATTATTTAATTCATTATTCTATCTTTATTTTATTCTAGCAATTCAATTTAATTTATTCATTTAATTTCGCATTTCAAATTATGTTTGACTCCTCATAGAACGGTTTCTCTAAACCGGCTCTAAGGAAGTAAACGAAGTAAATTTTGTCGCGTCCCGAAAAGGTCCAACGCCTTCGAATAGTTGCGCTCGATTAAAAGGTCCAACGCCTTCGAATAGTTGCGTCCCGATTAAATAGGCCGAACGCCTTCGAATAGTTCAAACACACTGCACACACGCTTCCTCTCGGGCTAACTACAACGAGACCTCTTTATTTCTCGCAATCCCCTGTATTTATTTTGTATCCGTCTCCCATTAATTTGTACGCACTTTTATTTCTCGCATTTTATTTCTGAATCCTTGGTCCAACGCCAAGCGATTGCACTTGCACACTTGCACTTTATTTTCCAGTTATTATTTCGTTTATTAGGATCCACCTTACTTTGCGAGCCGAGCGCATTGTGCCTCGCTAAACAAACCACAAAATAAGTTCCAGTTGCATTTACCCTTTAACCTCAAAAAAATCAAAACGTTTCGATTAGATCCAAACCCTTGATCCAACGTCAAGCGGTCTTAGGAAATAAAACATTCTAATAATACGAGAAGATTTGTACGCCATGAGCCTTAAGCGGTAGAAAGGAGGATAACGAGCTCTCGTTACTCGCTCCGATTATTTCGACGCAGGACGCTCGTCTTGTTGGGCGAGATAAACTATCCATAGTCTTTAGTGCATTTCAACTCCTAAACCCTTTCATCGACGAAAGGTAATAAAATCAACAACCATTACCCTTAGTAGGCCGAACTACGAGGCTCTGACTTTCCCATTGCACGCGGGAGTACGTAGGCACGAGGATCTCCATCCTTGCCGAGCACCTAGGTTCAATCTAACTTATAATTCAACTCATTTCCCTCTAGCAAGCAATTCATTTAAGCATATACATCCTTTCTCGCACGTTAACTTAGATGGTTCCCATCGAGTACGATGGATGTAGGGGGTGCTAATACCTTCCCCCTGCATAACCGACTCCCGAACCCAGGCAATGGTTCTGTTGACCTTTGTCCTCATCCTTTTCCTCCCGGGTTGTATCTATATCTTCCCTTTCCCTACTCGGGAATAAATAGAATTAGGTGGCGACTCTTCAGTCCGTCCGGCGCGCGGCTCCGTCCATTTGGATCGCGTGGGGTCGTATTTTTCGGGGTACGACAGCTGGCGACTCTGCTGGGGACTGGTTCACCCCTATGCGAGTCAAGCCTAGTCTAGGTTTTCGCGTTTGTTTGGATGTTTGCTTTTATGCCTTGCTTGTTTATCGCTTTCTTTATCGCATTCCATTTTATATATCTTGTAGCTCCTTGGTACTATAATTTGGATCGATACTTTGCAAAAGAAATTTGAGGGAAAAGCTCTATACCCGGGCTTACGAGTACAAACTTAAGTTAGCGAGGTTATGTAGTATGGGCTCCCGAGAGAACCACTCTCGTGGGTTGTCGATAAGAAAACCTCACTTGGAGTAGATTCTGATGAGAATACTGACAACCGTCAAGTCCTTGATGTGTGTGCTCAGTTGTTTTCATTAGGGTCATCAACTCTGAGGACCTTTAGAACCTTTTGGTTAAAACATCGGTTGATGGTTGCGTAGTATTGGGCACCAGGGTTCGCCCTCGCGTGGCTCGATACGAATACCTCACTTGGAATAGACTTACTCAATGGAGTTGATTGACTGTCAAGAATGTATGAAATTGACACGTGCATCAAACAGTTGAGAAAGTTCCATAACTCCAGGACTTTGTTTTAAACCTTGTGTCGATGATCACGTAGTATGGACTCCCGAGAAAATTTGATCTCGTGGGTTGTCGATACGAAGATCTCACCCAAAATAGATTCATATGGCGGAGTCAATCAACCGTCATGCTTATGGCGCGTGTGATGAACAACCATATGAATTGATAACTTTGGGATCCTTAAAACTTTAGAGTCTACCCAGTGAGTTCCTGATCAGAGTATCCTCCATCTGTACCTTGGACTCATGAGACCCTGATCTTGTGATCCTGGATTCTGACATTGCATATCATTTCATTTGCATCATTTATTCATACTGCATTTCATTCCAAAGCCATAAACTTATTTTCATGCTCCTCTATCTTCAGTAAATCAAGCTGGTTTCCCGACGCCCGTATCGAGCTAGACGACCGTACTTAACTCGAGCCAACACTAGAAGACTGATGGACGTGATTCAAGAAGAACAAGCTACCATGAGGGAAGAGATTGACTCGGTCAAAGGCAAGATTGACCAGATTTATGAGACTTTGCAATCTTTGGCAAGAATGGAAGAACGTCGCGAAGCTGTTGCCGCAATGAACAATGCTCAAGTGCAAGGATCTACCTCACGAGCAATGCCTTCAGTTCCCGTTCCAAATCCGCTGGTCTATGGTTTGCCTCCAGGTTTCACTCCTGCTGTTGAAGAGGTCACTTCCCAACCAATACCTGCTTCTGGTGTCACTGTTGGTGCTATTCCTCAAGCTCAACCTATTCCAACTCAAGTCCAGTTTCCTCAAACTGAAGAGAACCATCAAGTTGAGTATGAGATGCATACTGCTGTTCCAATCACCAATCCTCATGCTGTTCAAGAGTCTGAAGCTATGAAGATGTGTCGCGAGTTAGCTGAAAAACTCCGAATTATGGAAGGACACAACTCAACCTCTCTGAGTGCCTCAGACATGTGCTTAGTTCCAGATGTTGTGATCCCTGCTAAGTTCAAACTTCCAGAGTTCGAGAAATACAAAGGCCTCAGCTGTCCTGAACTTCATTTGAGGATGTACTGCAAGAAAATGGCCGCTCATGCCAAAGATGATAAGCTTATGATCCATTGCTTCCAAGACAGCCTGTCTGGAGCGTCTCTAGAATGGTACATGCAGCTCGAACGCAACAATGTTCGTACTTGGCTTGATCTATCCGATGCATTCAAAAAGCAGTACAAGTACAACACTGACTTAGCTCCTAACCGTACTCAACTTCAGAGTATGTCTCAAAAGGAAAGTGAATCCATTAAGGAGTACGCCCAACGCTGGAGGGAGTTAGCTTCCAGAGTTCATCCACCATTGGTTGACCGTGAATTGATCGATATCTTCATGGTTACCCTACAGGGGCAATACTACAAGAAGCTGATCAGCAGCGTATCTTCTGGATTTTCAGACATGGTGATGGTCGGAGAAAGAATCGAAGAAGGTTTGAAGAGTGGAAAGATCCAAGGAGGTTCTAGCAGCCAAAACAATGCCAAGAAACCTTTCAACGGGTATAAAAAGGGCTACACAAATGCCATTTCTGCTGCAAGTGGGAATTTTCAACAGAGTGCACCTACTCCAGTTCCCTACCATCAGTATCCCTATGTTGCGGCTGCGCAATATGCTCCTATGCCATATCAGCCAGTTCCTCCAATGCCTTATCAGCAGGCCTTTCAAGCTCTATTTCCGCCTCAGATGGCTCATCAACCACGTCCGCATCCAATGGTTGCAGCTGCGCAGTATGCGCCCAATCCATACCAGCAACCGACTTATCCACCACGGCCTGGTCAACAGCAACAGCGCGCTCCTCAACAGCGTCCACCATATCAGCAAAGAGGATATGATAGGCACATTGATCCCCTGCCTATGACATATACCGAAATCTTTAAGGGGCTAATGGCAAAAGGAACTCTTGTGTTGAGAGATATGCCACCTCGGACTGGCAATGCCCGGAACTATGATGCCAATGCTCGTTGTGAGTATCACAAAGGCGCTCCAGGTCACACAATCGAGAACTGCCATGCCTTCAAACACTTGATTCAGGATATGATTAACTCTAAGGACCTTACTCTTACTTCGAGAAATCCAAATGTCCAGAACGATCCAATGCCATCACACGGTGCCAACAAGTGAAGACATCTGAAGGGGTTGTTGAAGACCAAGCTGAGTAGTCTCCAACTTTGAAGCATTCAATCAAGAGAAGTTCAATCCTCAAATCAAGGCAGCCAATGCCATTTATTATTTCTGCATTCCTGTTGTTTTGTAATGTTTGTTTAAGTACTATTTGCTCTGAACATTGTTATCGTTTGTACTTGGTTATGTTAATGTTACATTTATGCATGTTTTGAATCAGTTTATTCGCATTCGCTCATCATTTATCATTTATCGCAAAAATCACAAAAATATTTCCTCACTTCACTTTAGCAAATATTTGAGGGAGGATGATGAAAACAAAATACCCATAACTGTTGCGGTATGCTTTCGGATAAAACCTCGTCAATGATGTACAGGCATTTGTTCAAATCCCCAAACACTGGAGATATAAGGAGTTAATCCCTAGTCAACCACTTCGAGCGTAGAAGTAGGAGTTTCTTTCGGATACAACCCTTACATTTAACCCGGGGCAGGGTAGTTGTTTAGTTAACCCGACTACACCTTCCAATCGCAAGATGAGACATCCCGTCAGAGGACCATCAACAAATGACTTGGCAGTCACAACATTCAAACAAGTAAAAAAAAAAAGAAAACTGCTAAGTTGAGCACCCGAAGGGAGGCTTAGTCGAAAAAGAAGAAATCAAAAGAGGAACTCAAATCCTCAGCAAAAACAAAACAAACATCAGTGACCACCAAATCAAGAATCAAAGGGTCACCAGCAAAATAAGATGACTGCCATGTTCAAACAAAACTTTGAAGCTTCATCTTCACTCTTGCAAAGTCGAAAACAGATGCATATGTAGAGTTAACTGAACGTAGGACTAGAGAACATCGCGAAGAAGGGATGGGTACAAATCAAACTTTGAGCCTTATATCCTTTGTTTCTCAAACCATTAACCAGACCACGTTACAACCCTCGAAAGTCCTAATTGAGGCACGGTTTATTCTGAAAGCATGCTACCAACAAGGTTGCGTAAATTGACTCCCATATGTTTGCTAATCTTCAATCTCGTTTGCACATCAATCTTGCTGCATTTTTCACACACTTTCTAAATCAGCATTTCGTTTGGGCTAACGGACCATTCGTCACACTATCACATCATTCAAATAAATTGACTTTTTCGAAACTTACATGAACTTCACATTAACACTACCATGTGCGTATGAATAATTTAATTGCAATTCAGTGCTTGACATCAGTACAATCCCAACAAGGGGCAATCAAAAGAAAATTTGAGCTTCCTTGATGCCAACATGAATCAAGACTACCTCAGCAGTCCAATCAGGGACAAATCATCTTCAACAGCCCAATCAGGGGCAAATTTATTCCAAAATCAGCTCAATCAGGGGCAAAGTCATCTTCAAAAGCTTAATCAGGGGCAGGTCGTGCCCTGGCCATTGTCAAAGCTTCCCCGTCCGATTTATTTCAAATACCTTGCAGGCAGGGGCAAGCAAATAGGGAACAGATCTTCCCATCTCTTCTCCCCACCTGGACAACTTGACCTTGCCAGACATTGGCAACCATGCAAAGCAAATTAGTCTTCATGTGTTAATTAAGTCGCTTCGCTCATCAGCAGATAACCAAGCTTAGAGCTTTTAGATTCATCTTCTGACCATACATCGTCAAAGATCGAGTGTCGGGAAATCAGTCCCTCCACCCACCCAAAGTCCAATCGTTATTGGCAACTACCAGACCAAAAGTCCACCAAGCTGGCACCTTTCAATTGTTCATATACATCATTATGCATCATCAACAGCATAAGCATCATTTATATCAATCATTTACAACATATGCATCATGTGCATGCCTAAATAAATCAACTTGTTATTTTCCCCAGCAGTTTTAACTTACATCTCAAGTGCATAAACATTTGCATCGTATCTCCACCTTTATGGAATACCATTTCAAAACAATCGAACATACGTGCATAGTTCAGGATCCAGGATCCATACAAGTTTCCAGTCCTTTCTCAAACGGAAGACAGGATCATATCAGTCAACATTCCAGGCATCCTCTTGGCGGATTCAATAGCCGTGTTTAAATTTATGTCTACTTGCCTTATCATCCTCTGGTGATAAGTGATTTTAATTTCAGTTATTTGCCTTATCATCCTCTGGTGATAAGTGATTTTATTTTCAGTCTTTCGCCTTATCTTCCTCTATTGATAAGTGATTTTATTTTCTGTCTTTCGCCTTATCTTCCTCTGTTGATAAGTGAGTTTATTTTTCTGTTCTTCGCCTATCATCCTCTGTTGATAGTGATCTTTATTTTTCCGTCTTTCGCCTGTCATCCCCTGTTGATAGTGATTCTTTATTTTTCTGTCTTTTGGCATCCATATCGACCTAGTTCGAGTGCCGATTTTCGCCTTATCATCCTCCGTTGATAAGTGAGTTTATTTTTCTGTCTATTGCCTTATCATCCTCTGTTGATAAGTGAGTTTATTTTTCTGTCTATTGCCTTATCATCCTCTGTTGATAAGTGAGTTTATTTTTCTGTCTATTGCCTTATAATCCTCTGTTGATAAGTGAGATTATTTTTCTGTTTATTGCCTTATCATCCTCTGTTGATAAGTGATTTTATTTTCGGTCCGTTGCCTTATCATCCTCTATTGATAAGTTATTTTATTTTCAGTCAGTTCCCTTATCATCCTCTGGTGATAAGTGATTTATTTTGTCAATTGTTTCTTGCTGTATCACCCGTTATTTCCAGTTTATTTCATTTGATATTTTTACAAATTTCTTTCTTTGTCGGACAAATTTGGAGTCTGTTAATATCTAATTATCTTATACCTTGAAATATTGAACGCAAGCCAGTTCATTTTACTCGGTCTAAGCCAATTCGATAGGGGCATCTGTCATACCCCAAATTTGTCCTACCCGCACCATTTTACTGTCTAATCATTGTTTCAAAAATAAAAAAATACGTACCATTTTTCTGGCAAATATCCGAAAAATCCAAAAAATGCATTTATTTCTTTACAAACTAAAATTCGAATTTCCTTATTTATTGTTTAGTTTTAATATATATAAAAAAAGAGTCTATTGTTATGAATTCATTTTCCAGTTTTAAATAGAACCCCTTTATCCAAAAATCACAAAAATATTACTATTTTCCAATTTTATTATAGTTTTAGATATTACTTTTATTATTGTTATTACTTTTATTATTATTATATTTCTATTCCATTATCTATTTATTATTATTATTTTATTATTATTGGTATACTTTTTATAGAAACTTAATCATCTTTTTCTATTGTTACTCGTCTCTCAATTTCATCACCGGTTATCCATTGTGTGTTAATTTTCATTTAGGGTAGATTATTTTACATAGTTTATTTTCCATAAAAAGTACTACAAAAATATGTAGATTTTTTTTTTAATTCTCATTATTTTTATTATCATTCATTATTTTTATTATTATCATTATATTATTAATATTATTTATTATTATTATCTTCAGTATTATTATTATTAATATTTTAGTTTTGTTATTTTAATGAGTCACAAAAAAACAAACAACCACATAAGGCCACTTCCACTTCTCACAGCCAAATTTTTTTTCACGCACAAAGCCAAACACAAATAACAACTTTTTTTTCAATTTATGCCACTCGCCAACAAACTTTCAACAGCATCAAAAATCCAGCTCACCAAATCTGAAAATATTCCCTAAATCTTCCTATTCCTATCCAAAACGCAACATCAATTCCAATTTCACCCTCTAAAATTTACTCTATAAAATCAACTCAAGTCTCACTCTCAAGCAGGCTGGGAAAAACTATAGAAAATTTCTGCATAAAACCAGAAAAATGGCAAGCCTCAAAACCTTCAAACATCTCATACAATAACATTAACCTGCAAATACCATAGCCAAACCTTCATCACCATTTCAACCATAACAACATTGCTATTACTCACTGTAACCTTCAATCCACCATAACTACCTCAAATCTCTCAAATCATCCAAAAAGGAAAAGCCAAAAAAACAAAAAAAAACAGAAAATGAATCATGAGAACTGACGAACACTGCCATTAAACTGAATTACAAACCTTTGTTTCCCATAAAGCTCAAACGTTTCCAAAAAATAAAACAATCAAAAAACCAGAATAATGAGTTGATCAAATCCTTCGCATAACTCTGAATACCTTGACCCAAATCCACAACCCTTCGCAAATCTAGAATCCAAACCATCCACCCTTAAAACAAACCTGAACCGGAGTCTGCGGCCACTGTAACGCCATCACTACCGAGAGGGCCTCATCACAAAACCTGAGAGAAATTTCGATCTGCTCCTCAAATCCAAACACGAAATCGAACGAGTCCAAAATAGATCCAAAACCATCTCGTCCTCACCGCGCCATCGCAAAACTCCGCCAAACCCTTGAGGACGAATCCGTCACCATCACCGCGAGAACCGAAATCCTCACCGATCCCTTACCGCCGCTGAAGCCACCGAGAAAAGCGAAGCGATTGCAGAGTGGTTAAGACCGAGAGCGAGAGTCGACAACCGAGAGTGAGAAACCGCCGAACACCCAACCTCCGTGCAACCGTTCTCAACCGAGCGAAAGAAGCTGACGGCGAGAATCCCAAATTGAAAGCAGTGGCTGAGAGAGAAGGAGAAGCCGTGCAAGGATACTGTGAAGAATCACGAACTTGGATCGTAATTTCAAATTGAAGGAACGAGTTTTTGTTTCTATGCATCGTGAAATCAGTTGTGTGACTGAGGTTTGAGTTATGTTTTTATGCTTTTGCTTTTTATTTTTGTACTTTAAATGAAAACCTAGCTTGCTTGTTGCTGCGAATGGGCTCAGCCCAACGATTTGGTTTTTGCACCCTTCATTGCACTACACCACTTCTAAATGTTTTATTTATGTAAATCTTGGGCTTGGGTTCATGAACTCATCGATATTTTCTCGTACATACATACATCTTTCTGCACCTATAGTTTATCTTTATTATTATTTTATTTTTATTATTATGGTTGATTAAGGAAGTGGGCTTGATAGTTTATTTTTATTATTATTTTATTTTTATTATAGTTGATTAAGGAAGTGGGCTTGACCTACCGAATTTTCTTCCTGCACGCTCTATATAGAGAGATTAATCCTTTTTTATATATTATATATTTTCTTGTTTCATTATATTTCTTATTGATTTATTTTAGTAATTTTCTATCTTTTTTAATTTTTTTTTATTAAATCTTTTAGATTCAATTGATTTCTTTACTTTTAATTTCTTTTATCATGGGCCAATGATATCATAAAAGGCCAATTTTTCGCCCGATTTTAATCGGTGATTTTTGGTCAATATGAGGCCCTCCTTGTAATTAATTTTTCATTATTTTATTATTTCGATAAATTAACATCAATTTAATTTATTTCATATTCTTAAATTATTTATTTCATTTAATTATTTAATTCATTATTCTATCTTTATTTTATTCTAGCAATTCAATTTAATTTATTCATTTAATTTCGCATTTCAAATTATGTTCGACTCCTCATAGAACGGTTTCTCTAAACCGGCTCTAAGGAAGTAAACGAAGTAAATTTTGTCGCATCCCGAAAAGGTCCAACACCTTCGAATAGTTGCGCTCGATTAAAAGGTCCAACGCCTTCGAATAGTTGCGTCCCAATTAAACAGGCCAAACGTCTTCGAATAGTTCAAACACACTGCACACACGCTTCCTCTTGGGCTAACTACAACGAGACATCTTTATTTCTCGCAATCCCCTGTATTTATTTTGTATCCCTCTCCCATTAATTTGTACGCACTTTTATTTCTCGCATTTTATTTCTGAATCCTTGGTCCAACTCCAAGCGATTGCACTTGCACACTTGCACTTTATTTTCCAGTTATTATTTCGTTTATTAGGATCCACCTTACTTTGCGAGCCGAGCGCATTGTGCCTCGCTAAACAAACCACATAATAAATTCCAGTTGCATTTACCCTTTAACCTCAAAAAATCAAAACGTTTCGATTAGATCCAACCCCTTGATCCAACGTCAAGCGGTCTTAGGAAATAAAACATTCTAATAATACAAGAAGATTTGTACGCCACGAGCCTTAAGCGGTAGAAAAGAGGATAACGAGCTCTCGTTACTCGCTCCGATTATTTCGACGCAGGACGCTCGTCTTGTTGGGCGAGATAAACTATCCATAGTCTTTAGTGCATTTCAACTCCTAAACCCTTTCATCGACAAAAGGTAATAAAATCAACAACCATTACCCTTAGTAGGCCGAACTACGAGGCTCTGACTTTCCCATTGCACGCGGGAGTACGTAGGCACGAGGATCTCCATCCTTGCCGAGCATCTAGGTTCAATCTAACTTATAATTCAACTCATTTCCCTCTAGCAAGCAATTCATTTAAGCATATACATCCTTTCTCGCACGTTAACTTAGATGGTTCCCATCGAGTACGATGGATGTAGGGGGTGCTAATACCTTCCCCCTGCATAACCGACTCCCGAACCCAGGCAATGGTTCCGTTGACCTTTGTCCTCATCCTTTTCCTCCCGGGTTGTATCTATATCTTCCCTTTCCCTACTCGGGAATAAATAGAATTAGGTGGCGACTCTTCAATCCGTCCGGCGCGCGGCTCCGTCCATTCGGATCGCGTGGGGTCGTATTTTTCGGGGTACGACAGGTACTTACCTTTAAACCTCATGCAAACCTTCAAACCTAGGGCTATTGTGTGACTTTGTTGTGTGTGCCACATGTTTGTGATTGAACATAACATCATAACATCATCATGCATCATTAGCATAGCATTTTCACTAACCATTTCGAGGACCAAAGGATTTATCTTTGTTCTTTGTTGCAGGTCATGGCTTCTGCTCGTAGGAATACTATCCGGATTAACTTTGTAGGACTACCTCCTAAGCTTAAGGTGTTGGTTTCTTAAGTGTCTGAAAACTCCCAGTTTATCAAGAGGCATGGTCACCTACTAGATTTGGTCACTTCAGGGTTCAATGAAGACATGATGAGTGTTCTATTCCAGTTCTTTGATCCTAAACATCACTGTTTCACATTCACCGACTATCAGCTGGTTCCTACAATGGAAGAGTTCTCCAAGTTTCTGGGTATACCTATCCTTGATCAGAAACCCTTCACAGGCTTAGAAAAAGAGCTTAAACCTGAAGTCATTGCTGCATCCTTACATTTGAAGAAATCAGACATCGTTCTAGAAACGAGGAGTGGAGTTAAGAGTATTCTTGCTAAGGTGTTGATAGAGAAGGCTCAAGTGTTATTGAAGGCTATGAGCTATGATGCTTTTGAGGAGATTTTAGCCTTGTTGATTTATGGCTTAGTATTGTTCCCCAATCCAGCTCAGTTCATAGACGTTCACGCCATCAACATATTTCTGACTCGCAATCCAGTGCCTACATTACTTGGGGACATATTACATTCTCTTCATACTCGTACTACGAAGGCACGAGGAACTCTGATGTGCTGCATAGCTTTTCTATCTAGGTGGTTTATTTCTCACCTTCCTCGATCAGTGATGAAGAATGAACAAGGGTTAAGGTGGTCCAAGAGGATTATGTCACTTTCTCATTCATATATTCATTGGTGCTCTAGATCTATGGAGAATGTTACTATCATTGATAGTTGTGGGGAGTTCCCTAATGTGCCACTCCTTGGCATAAGAGGGGGCATTACTTACAACCCTTCTTTAGCTCTACGTCAGTTTGGTTACGCTCAGAGTGATGGTCCTCATGACATGTTGATTCAGGGTATTATGTTCGACTACGACAACGATCTTCAAGGTTACCGTCAAAGGTTTATACGAGCATGGGGTAAAGTGAACAAGGTTGATAGCAAGACTCTGGAACCAAAGTACTCCATTCCTATGGAACCTTACCTCAGATGGGTGCGATCTCGTGCTCAGATTCTTATGATGCCATATCCTGCCATCCTACCAGTTATTATGGAGCCCGTTGCTGAAGGAGATACTTCCTATATCATTCTTCATCCAGACATGCCCACTGACATGGAGGAGTTACAGAGGTCCTGGATCCAGTTGAAGGAGCAAAGGGATACTTTTGAGACTCATTACAAAGCAAGTCAAGAAAGAATCCTGGAGTTAACAAAACAACTTCACGAGGAGCGGAATCTCAACTCATACCTCAACACAAAGAGGAAACGTCCATGGGAGACTTAAAATCCCATTTTTTGAATTCATTTCATTTTTATTGTAAGCCCAAGGGGCAAACAAATTTATTACTAATAAAAGTTTGCTTCTTTTGGTCGTTTAAACAAATTTAAATCCTGCGGTCCTTGATAACATTGCATATGCATTTATACACCATATCATTGCATCACAGGTTTCTTATGTACATGAATCTTATCTTCTCGCTGTTTATTTCAGCAGAAATGGCTCTTGAACAAACTGTCAAGGATCTCCAGGCTCAGAATGCTCAGTTCCAAGAAGTGATACTGAATTTGTCCAAGGGGCAAGAAGAGTTGAAAGCACTCCTCTCTGAAAATCCTGAAGATAACAAGGACAATCAGTTGAAACAACTGCAAGCTGAGATGACAAAAATGAGGACCCAGATGAATGACCAGGTGGCTCTTATTCAAGTTTAGCTCAAGGGCAAGAAGAGCTAAAAACCTTTGTCCACAAACTTCAAAGTAATGGAGTCAGGAATCTAATTGTCAGTCAACCTCCATTAAAACAAGATGATTTGGTTGAAAGGAAGATGAGGATAAAAGAAGGTAAGAGACAGGTTGCCATTGATTGTTCTTCAGTTGAAGAAGAAAGACCTGATAAGGTTAATCCACCTCAACACAAGGAATGTAGAAGGCAGTTTATCAAGTTCAACACTCCAATGTCACAAGTTCTGCAATGCTTGTTGGAGATGAAACTAGTTTCTTTGAAAAGTCCTCCTCAAAATCCTAATACTGCCTCTCCTCACTATAATTCCAAGGCAAGGTGTGAGTATCACTCCAACAGTCCTGGACATGATACTAATAACTGTTGGGCATTGAAGAAAAAGATTCAAGACCTGATTGACGAAGGAATCCTAGAGGTTACTCCAAAAGGTCAAGTTGAATTCTACTATCGTCCATCAAACACCGAAGCTGCAAGGCAAATTGCCCATGGTAGCAAGAAAGGAAGCCTACCTATTCCTGTTGAGATATGGTGCACCTTGGGACACCCAAGTGGTAAATTTGATTTCATGGTGAAGTATATTGCTCCTCAAAGTTCACAGATTGCAATTGAAGACATTCAGCTAACTGGATGGGACAACATATGAATTTTCATTTGTAATTTCTTTTATTTGTTTAAACACTTACTATTATGTTAAAACTTTTGTTTTCATTAATGCATTGCATATGTTTGTCTTGAATTAATCCATTCGTTTCACTATGTTTTGAAGTATGTTTCATATTTCTATTTTTTGATATTTAGCTCCTGATAAAGCTATAAGCCTGTAGAGGGAGGATGACGAAAACAATACCATAATATTAGGCAGTATGCTTTTGAACAGACTATGCTGACGATGTACAGGCATTGTTTCAATTCCTAAACAGTGGAGATATAAGGAAGTTAATCCCTAGTCAACCCTTTTGAGCCTATGAAGTAGGAGTTTTTATTCTCGCAAATTAAACCCTTATTCATAACCTGGGGCAGGGTAGTTACTCGGTTAACTCAAATATGCCAATTATTTGTGTTGTATACAACTAATGATGGTTCTCTGTAATCATGAAACCTGACAGTCAATATCCAGCAAAAGAATAGTTCACTAAGTCAAAATCTATGAAGGAGACTTAGTAACAAAAAAAAATTAAGACATCCTTCTGACTGTAACCTTGAAATAAACAGTTCAGGCAAAAAGAAGGGATAACAAAGTTAAAAGAAAAAAGGAGGTCACTATGAATCCTCAACAAAGAAAGATGACTGAATGTTCAAATAAATTTTGGTTTCTGAACCATCACAAATGTCAGTGTTACAATTCCAAACTCCTTTGAGCCTCAATGCATGAGTTAACTGAGCATAGGACTGAAGAACATCATGAAGATTGGGTTGGGTACAAATAAAATTTGAGCCTTTATCCTTTGTTTCTTAAACCGTGAACCAGGCCACATTACAACCCTTTAAAAGTCCTAATTGAAGCATGGTTAGTTCGAAGGCGTACTGCTACAAAAAGGTATCCTGACTCCTTTAGGGCTTATTATAAAACTTGAGTTAATATCACAGTTTTCACAAAAATTGTTTTTTCTAAAATAACTTTTTTTTCAAAACTTCAAGACAGACATAAACATTGCATTTTTGAATATATTTGTTTGCATATACCTGAGTGTTTGATAAACAGAGAAACTTACAGGATGAATGTTCAATAAACCAAAGTCCTTCCGATAAACAAAGTTGCTTCCTGGATCAAAGTCCATGTATACAAAGGGGTATAGTCATTATCTCCCAATCAAGGGGGCAGGCCATGATACTGCCTAACTCATTTGGGGAAATCAGGACAGGATTCAACTATGTTTAAGTAGCCAGGGGAATATCTCCTCATCTATCTAAGTTACCAAGGGTAACATTACAGAGTTCATAATGCTAGGGGCATAGTCATTGTTTCCCAATCAAGGGGGCATACCAAGTTACTGTTCAATTCATTTGGGGCAATCAGGTCCAGATTCAACAGTGCTTAATAGCCAGGGGCAGCTTTCCTCATGTATTTGAATTACCAAGGGTAACATTATAAAGTTCATGATGTCAGGGGCATATTATTGTGGGGCATTCTGCTTATTTCTCTTGAGGTAACTACATTCAGATACTTCCATTATGGGACAATTCATCCTCAGCCAAGGGGCAATGCTTTCTTTTCAAATCTAGTATCTGGAGCGTATATGGTCCATCACAATTTGAAGACGCCATTCCTCTCATTGTATTACCTTGATATTAGACTCTCAGCAGAAGCCATGGTGGAAATTAATTGTCTACGCCAGTAGTATCAGATGGTGTCAGTATCATGTCTTCAGATCCAGCTATAGAATTTCTGGGAAGGTATTCAGGAAAGTTAAGAATCTCGGGAGCTCTAAATCCAATTGGTTATACACTCTCGAAGTCGAAACGATTCTGTTTTTCAAAATCAGCTTTACTTTTCCCTCTGAATCCATATTTACTTTTACCCTATTTACATAAGCGAAACATCCATTGGTTGTGTTTGAATGTATATATGCTTTTGAATATGATTGATGTTTACCAGAAATGCATAAAAATACAGTAATAGTATTTACTAAGGACGAACGAAGGTAGGAATTCAACGAAGCTTCGCCAGTTCATCCCCACAAGACAACTACAAATCTCCAGCAGTGAAAATCTATCTTTATAGATCCTTCGAGTTACATCTCCCATTGAATTTATGTCCATCTCTTTTATCCTCAGTCGGGATACTCAGGAACTTATTCCTTCAATAGAAGTACGACGAACGAAGACGGGAGGTTATAAATACTATATTATCAAACGAAACGGGAACGAGCTCCTCATATTCTTCAGCAACGAATTGGGATTTATTTTCCCTGGCCAGCAGTTGTTATACGAAGATATCAAGACACTTCGGGCCGCATGATTCATACGTACATCATTTACATCATATCATACCATAACACATCCATAAATACATAATACATTACTTAGGTGCATCATACTATGCATGCATACATATTGCATAAACTAACATTCTCCTTGCAGGATGGTTATATGCAGGTAAAACAATATCAACAATTCATGACAGGTCAGAAATAATCCATACATTACTCAAGATGTCCTCTGAGAGTATGCAAACGGTCTGTAAGAAGATCCATTCCCTAATCCAGGATATTTCCAGAAGATTTCATCTATTTGGTATTGAATAGCAGGAAAACGGTCTGTAAAAAGATCCATTCCCTGGTTCAAGATATTTTTCAGAAGAAATAATCCTGACGTTCTTTTGGCCCTTGAATAGCAGGCAAACGGTCTGTAAAAAGATCCATTCCCTGGTTCAAGATATTTTTCAGAAGAACTAATCCTGACGTTCTTTTGGCCCTTGAATAGCAGTCAAATGGTCTGTAAAAAAGATTCATTCCCTGGTTCAAGATATTTTTCAGAAGAACTAATCCTGACGTTCTTTTGGCCCTTGAATAGCAGGCAAACGGTCTGTAAAAAGATCCATTCCCTGGTTCAAGATATTATTCAGAAGAACAAATCCTGACGTTCTTTTGGACCTTGAATAGCAGGCAAACGGTCTGTAAAAATATCCATTCCCTGGTTCAAGATATTTTTCAGAAGAACAAATCCTGACGTTCTTTTGGCCCTTTAATAGCAGGCAAACGGTCTGTAAAAAGATCATTTCCCTGGTTCAAGATATTATTCAGAAGAACAAATCCTGACGTTCTTTTGGCCCTTGAATAGCATGCAAACGGTCTGTAAAAAGATCCATTCCCTGGTTCAAGATATTATTCAGAAGAACAAATCCTGACGTTCTTCTGACCTTGGAGAATAGGCAAACGGTCTGTAAAAAGATCCATTCCCTGGTTCAAGATATTTTTCAGAAGAACAAATCATGACGTTCTTTTGACCTTGGAGAGTAGGCAAACGGTCTGTACAAAGATCCATTCCCTAATCCAATATATTTCCAGAAGAGATAATCATCACAAGATTTATTTCTACTGGTCCATTCAACAACTCAAATCATGTTGCATAAATGATTCAGAGACGGCTTATACAAAGACCTAGTACTGATATCCAGTATCAACATACAGACATCATCCCATTCTGATACTTTAGATGGCATCTCCAAGCCCATCTCCAGATGGCATCTCTAAGCCCATCTTCAATTCTTCCAAGTGGCATCTTCAATCCCACTCAAGTATATACAACTAATCATCAGTATTACTTTACGCACCGGCGAGTGCAAATTTTTGGGCTTTTGTGTTCAATCCCCTTCAACCTTACAGGTCACGACTAGCACATATACCAATCTAACCCCTCAGGTTTCAGAAAATTGAACAGGGGCAGCTGTTGCACCCAAAAATTTGCCCTCCACAAGACAAGTCATTATGTACTAAGAGGCTCAAAAGGTTTACAATGTTCACAAGACATCTCATGAGGTTCACAAGGTTCACAAAGTTCACAATTAGTCAGAAAGTTTGACAATTCCCTCAGACAATGCATCCTCCTAAGCAATGCATCCTAAACTAGGGTTTTGACTTTTATCAGGCTAAATGGACTTCCAAGACTTCAAGTGAACTTCATAACATCCTATATGTGTTCAAGAATCCCCATGTCAAGTTTCAAGACTTTCCCAAAGGATTTGCTCAGTCAGATGATCAGATAGGCTAAAATCAATCAAGGCAGTCAAAAAGTCAAACTGACGTCAACTGGGGTCAAACCAAAGTCAAACTTCATGATTTTTTGCCAACATCAAGTATATGAAGTAAAATTCATCATTTGATCAAGGGTTGATCATTATTCATCAAGGAGATTTCAGATCATCAAGAATCAGGAGTTTCTAAATTAGGGTTTTCATAGGAAAAGTCAACTGAACTTTGACCAGCCATAACTTTCACATGCTTCATCAAAAATTTTCCATCCAAAGCTCATTTTGAAGGAAATTGAATTCTCTTCCAATTTGTGTCTCACAAGCCAAGCCCAAAAATGCTTCATTTGGAAGGTATGAGCTAAGACATTATAGGTCCTTTTAAAAGTCAACAAAAAGTCAACAATTTCAAAAGAGCATAACTTGAGAATGGAAAAAGATATGGACATGAGACTAAAGAGGTTGGTTATAGGACTCTTTAAGCTTTCCAAAATGTCCAAGAACACCCTCATAGCATTAAAATTGAAGGATTTGTGCCCTTGCAAAGTTGGGAAAGTTTTGGGAAGTTTATGAAGCAAATAAGGCCTTAAAACCAATTTTTGCTAAATGAGCCCACCAATTTGCCATCCAAACTTTACAATATCATCAAGCACGACCCAACCCACCTATTTTCTGATTTTTTTATTTTTTATTTCATATTTATTTGAATTTTATTCATTAAAATACAATTTAAATTGAAATAAAATATAAAAATCATATATTTGAAAAGGATTTGGTTTCTAGAATGTCTTAAAAAACATTTAAACTTGATTGGTACCATTTAAAATCAGATCATCCAAACATAGCAATGTTAGATCAAAATAAATCAAGTTTTAAGAACAAATCTTTTTCAATCTCATGAGGTCCAAATATCCAAAAGAATTATCAAGCTCTTGACCTAATTTTATTGTATCCTATATAAACAACATCAAGCAATACACTATGGACGAATTTGCAGCCTCTAAGAACACTTTCAAAGTTTCAAAATTCATCAAATTTTTGAAATTCGGATTCTAATATTGTGTGGTTTTTCAGGTGAATTAAGGACACCAATCTTCTCCTTGAACATCATTGATCATGTTTCAATCGTCATATGCATCCAAAGCCGCATGAATGCCCTTAACTGAATCTGGTTTTATGTGTGTTTTGAATTTTTTTCGAATTCACGGTTATACTTAATATAAATCATTATTAATGTTTTAAGATTGTTTAAAATGTATCATAGAACAATTCTGGATGGTTGGTTTTGAGTTTTCGTGCAGGAATCGTGTTCTGCCATGGCTAGGGTTTCAAACCCTCATTTGGGATCTTCTTATTTAAGGGGTTTAAAGACTTATGGATGATGCCATTAGAACGTATAGGTCATGGAGAATCAAATGGTGTTATTAATTTTGATTATTGGTACGGTTTTCGTGATGTTCTAACAACCTAGGTTTACCTGCCAAAATGTTTTTCGCAGGAAAAGTGGTGAGAGAATCCGCAGGTAATTCTGCAGCGACCAAGGAAGAAGATGATTCCATTGGCGCGAAATCCAGAATTCAAAAACTAACTTATTTTATATTATGTGTATTGTGTTTATATTTCACAAGAGCATGAGTGCTCTGGTGGTTTTGATGCGCGTATAATATGTTGTGAGGCCTGGGTTCGAATCCGGCCAGGAGCAATTTTTGTTTTAATTTCATTTGTTTTGCAGGATTGTAATAAAACAATGTTGTGCTGTATGACTATCACACGTGCGCAGTGGCCCAACTGGTTTTGGGAGACCTTCAGCCAGGTAAAGGACCTGGGTTCAAATCCCAGGTCCTGTTTTTTAGTACTTTATCCAATTTTTTTTAGTTATTCACATTTATTTTCTTATATTTTAATTTAATTCAACTAAAAATAATTTCTAACCTAAATAATTAGTAACATTTTCTTAAAACTTCATATTTCCAAAAAAATATAATTTATTTTATATTCATATTTAATATGTACGTATATATTTTTTGTATATAAATTTATTAATTATATTTAGATTAACTTATAAATCCTAATATTTTTATACACCCTAATATTTTTATAAACCCTAATTTATTTTTCTAAACCTTAATTTTGCTTTTATAATTATAATTTCTTATTTTATTATGTTTGTTTAATTATAATTAATAAATATTGTTAATATATATATATATATATATATATATATATATATATATATATATATATATATATATATATATATATATATATATATATATATATATATATATATATATATATATATATATATATATATAATTATTAAGCTATTAATCATGTTTATTAGTATATAATTAGTATTATTTCCTCTTCTTAAAAATTCTTTAAAAAAAAGATTATTTTATTTAAATTTAAAATTTTAATTTGATTTTTATAGTGTATATTATTGTGCTAATTTCTTTTTTCTCTTATATTTATTTTCTTATTATTACTAACCTTTTATTTATTTATTATATGCTTATTATTTAAATTGTTTTATTATAATATAATTGCGCAAGCCATGTAATAGTTGTAGTAAATTTTTATTTATTTATAAATTGCTATGGTTAGTAAATTAGGGAGTGAAAACATGTTTGTGTTTAAAATTGAATTTAGATCACTAATGATAAGATAAATACTTGAATTTGTACACGCACACACGTAAGTCGATCTTGGATCGCCATCTCACTTCTTAAGGGTTACCTCTCATGTTGCCTAAATAAAAGGTCAAGTAAGGTGTATAAAGCAAAGTCCCTTCTCTTATTAATATCATCTTGTCCCTTTAAAGATTATAAGATCAAGTCCCTTCATGGTTGCCTTTGTAAATGATCTTGTCCCTTTCGAATAAAAGATGATAAGTCCCTTCGAATTGCTAATACACCTTACAGTTGCCTAATCACAGATGTCCCTTCACTTGTCCCTCATAACATCCAAGGTAATGACTACCTATTCCTTAATAGTAGGGATAGTCTTACCATTTAAAGGACATTTAAGAACAGAAAAGATTCAAATTAGGGTAGGTTCCTCTTATGTACTTGCTCACCTTTTCAAAACATTTCAAAAACACTTCACATTTTCAAACAAATTTTCAAAACAAAGTCTTTATATATATCCGTACATGGATCATTATAAAGTACTTAAGAAAAATTTTAATCACACACTACACTTCTCAAAAACATTTTAAAGTGAGCTAAGTAACTAAGAGCCCATGGATAACCATGGATATAAAGGGTGCTAACACCTTCCCTTTGTATAACCTACCCCCCGAACTCAAAATCTTTTTAAGGTCTTTCCTGTTCTTTTATGCCCTTTCCTTTTGGATAAAATAAAAGTCGGTGGCGACTCTTGCTATCCGCAACATTTAACTAAAGTCAGTTCTCCCACCGTGTTACACATGGCAGTAAAGATTAAAGAGGAAGTTCAAAAGCAGATCGATGCAGGTTTTCTTGTGACGTCAACTTATCCTGAATGGGTGGCCAATATTGTTCCTGTTCCGAAGAAAGACGGAAAAGTCCGAATGTGCGTTGATTACAGAGATTTGAACAAAGCCAGTCTGAAAGATGATTTTCCCTTGCCACACATTGATATGTTGGTAGATAATACGGCTAAGTTTGATGTGTTCTCTATTATGGACGGATTTTTCGGTTATAATCAAATAAAGATGGCACCCGAGGACATGGAAAAGACCATATTTATTACACCATGGGGAACATTCTGCTACAGAGTGGTGCCCTTTGGATTGAAGAATGCTGGTGCGACGTACCAAAGAGCTATGACCACACTTTTCCATGATATGATGCATAAAGAAATCGAGGTATATGTTGATGATATGATCGCCAAGTCGAAGACTGAAGAGGATCATGTTGAACATTTGCTAAAATTGTTTCAGAGATTAAGGAAGTATAAGCTTCGTTTGAATCCGAACAAGTGCACCTTTGGTGTACGTTCTGGAAAGTTGTTAGGTTTCATTGTCAGCCAAAGAGGCATTGAAGTTGATCCTGATAAAGTGAAAGCTATTTAGGAAATGCCTGCTCCAAGAACTGAAAAGCAAGTAAGAAGATTCTTGGGCCGTTTGAATTATATTTCGATGTTTATCTCTCACATGACTGCCACATGTGCTCCGATCTTCAAGTTGCTTCGGAAAGATAAAGGTTGTGTCTGGACAGATGATTGTCAGAAGGCATTTGAAAATATCAAAGAGTATCTGCTTGAACCTCCTATCTTGTCTCCTCCGGTGGAAGGTAGACCGATGATCATGTACTTGAGTGTGTTGGAAGATTCCATGGGTTGTGTGCTTGGTCAGCAAGATGAATCTGGAAGAAAAGAATATGCAATTTACTACTTGAGTAAGAAATTCACTGATTGTGAGTCTCGGTACTCCATGCTTGAATAAACTTGTTGTGCCTTAGCTTGGGCTGCAAAGCGTCTTCGCCAGTATATGCTGAATCATACAACTTGGTTGATCTCTAAAATGGATCCAATCAAGTATATCTTTGAAAAGCCTGCTTTGACTGGGAGGATTGCTCGTTGGCAAATGTTGCTATCAGAATATGATATCGAGTACCGAACTCAAAAAGCTATAAAAGGTAGTATCTTGGCTGACCATTTGGCACATCAACCGATTGATGATTACCAACCTATCAAGTTTGATTTTCCAGATGAGGATGTGATGTTTTTGAAAGTGAAAGATTGTGATGAACCTTTGATTGAGGAAGGGCCGGATCCTGGATCTCGATAGGGTTTAGTTTTTGATGGTGCCGTGAATGCACGCGGAAGAGGAATTGGGGCAATGATAATTACTCCCCATGGTTCACATATTCCTTTTGCCGCAAGGTTGACTTTTCCTTGTACCAATAATGAAGCTGAGTATGAGGCCTGCATTATGGGTCTTGAGGAAGCTATTGATCTGAGGATTAAGCATCTTGATGTGTATGGAGATTCTGCCTTGGTAATCAATCAGATTAAGGGTACGTCGGTAACTCATCAACCCCACTTGATCCCTTATAGAGATTATGCCAGGAAGATATCAACTTTCTTCACTAAAGTTGAGTTTCATTATGTTCCTCGTGATGAGAATCAGATGGCAGATGATTTAGCAACTATAGCTTCTATGATAAAGGTGCACCAGTGGAATGATGTTCCCATGATCAGTGTGATGCGACTTGAAAGACCAGCTCATGTGTTTGCAGTTGAAGAGGTCCATGATGACAAGCCTTGGTATCATGATATTAAATGTTTTCTCTAGAGTCAAGAATACCCACTTGGGGCATCCGATAAAGATAAGAGAACTTTGAGGAGATTGGCAGGCAATTTCTTCTTAAATGGAAATGTGCTTTATAAGAGAAATTTTGACATGGTCTTGCTCAGATGCGTGGATAGACACGAAGCAGACATGTTAATGAAAGAAATTCATGAAGGATCTTTCGGCACTCATGCTAATGGGCATGCAATGGCTAAAAAGATGTTGAGAGCAGGTTACTATTGGCTGACAATGGAATCTGATAGTTGCAAGTATGTGAAAAAGTGCCATAAGTGTCAAGTGTATGCTGATAAGATTCACGTGCCACCAGCTTACCTCAATGTGATTTCTTCCCCATGGCCTTTCTCTATGTGGGGAATTGATATGATTGGTATGATTGAACCCAAGGCTTCGAATGGACATCGTTTTATTCTTGTGGAAATTGACTACTTCACCAAGTGGGTGGAAGCGGTATCGTATGTTAATGTGACCAAGCAATTTGTGGTTCGGTTTATCAAGAATAATATTATCTGCAGATATGGTGTTCCGAATAGAATCATTACTGATAATGGTTCGAACTTGAATAATAAGATGATGAAAGAGCTTTGTGAAGAATTCAAGATCCAACACCATAATTCGTCTCCTTATAGACCGAAGATGAATGGAGCTGTTGAAGCTGCGAATAAGAACATTAAGAAGATCATTCAGAAGATGGTTGTGACGTACAAGGACTGGCATGAGATGCTCCCTTTTGCTTTGCACGGGTATCGTACATCTGTCCGCACTTCAACAGGGGCAACCCCTTTCTCACTTGTTTATGGTACAGAAGCAGTGCTTCCCGTTGAGGTTGAAATCCCATCAATGAGAGTTCTGATGGAAGCCAAGTTGACTGAGGCTGAGTGGTGTCAGAGTAGATTTGATAAGTTGAATTTGATTGAGGAAAAGAGAATAACAGCTTTGTGTCATGGTCGGTTGTACCAGCAAAGAATGAAGAAAGCTTTTGACAAGAAGGTCAAACCTCGTGTATTCAGAGAAGGCGACCTCGTGCTCAAAAAGATTCAGTCTTTCCTTAAAGATTCTCGGGGCAAGTGGACTCCGAACTATGATGGCCCATATGTTGTTAAGAAAGCCTTCTCTGACGGTTCATTAATTCTTGCAACTATGGATGGTGAGGAGATCACTCGCCCTGTGAATGCGGATGCAGTCAAGAAATACTTCGCCTAAAAAAATAAAAGAACAGCTCGCTAAGTTGAAAACCCGAAAGGGCGGCTTAGGCAAAAATGAGCGTCTCGGTGGATTGAAAACCCGAAAGGGCGGTCCAGGCAAAAATTAGAGACATAAACAGAAATAATTATCCCGGTAGATTGAAAACTCGGAAGGGCAATCTAGGCAAAAGTTAGGTATCATGGCAAGTAACTGCGTCGACAGACTGGATCACTTGTAGCAACCGAGGATTTCAGATTCTATCACTCAGAAGAACTTCCCATCAAAGATTCTTATTCACTCATCCTTGACTGAAGTTTCAGACACAGTGGAGTTCAAAGTTGATAGGGAGAATAGTGATTATTGTATTTCAATTTAGCCCTTTTCCATGTATTTACCATTTTTCAAACTTGTAATGATCCATGGAGTCATGCCATTGGCTGACTACCATTCTATCAATGAATTTGAGCTTTTATCCAATTATTTGCAATCCTTTATATTGTTTATGTTTACAAAATTTCAATTTATTGTTGATGATGATTTTTTAAACAAATTTAATAAATTTAATCTTTGAAGATTTTAAAAACATTTTTCTTTTGATATATGAACAAAGAGAGGATATCAATAGTGCCTCCAAGAATGGTAAAGTCTAGATGTGTGTGATTCGTCTCTCCCAAAGTAGGGTTTGATTCGGTTGTGTCCATGCGAAGTTCCTGGATAGTCTTGACAGGCTGATGTTAATAATGTTTTGTTCCCCAACAATAAGCATGAATGGAGATTGTATGTATTCCCCAGAAGAATTGTTGGAAAGGATGTTCTTAAGAATCCCTAGCTGAGTTTTGATCTCTTCCTCAGCAAGTTATCTTTAAATTGAGAAGAATTGGGAATCCCCAGCTGAGCTCTTGTTCCTCAACTTGAGTTGTTTGCATCCTTGAATATAGAAGTATTGATATAGCAGTCAGTTTAGAGGTTTTCTTTTACCCGGTGGTGGGTATAGATTTAAAATCCCTCGTAACTATGTTTTGGCTATGATGTTAACTTCTGATATCCCCATATAGATCCCCAGTAGGTCTGCATATGTTGGTTTCCAGCAGGTTCCTATGTGATTCTCAATAGGTCTTACACTCTATCCCCAAGTGGAGCAGGAGTGGTATGACAGTTATTCCTCGTGAAGTTTAATTTTTTATCAAGAATACTTCCATCCTCAGCAGATTATTACCTTTCCTCAACAGGATGATATTCCTAGCAGATGCTGTCTCTTCATGATTTAAGCCTTGTAGTAGGATTTTATTCCTTTGATGGCTTATGGCGGTCCCCTGCAGATTTCAAGTTGAATCTCCAGCATGTTTCTCTGCACTGTTGCCTTGGGATTAGCCGAGTATCCGGTTGTTGTGGTGTTCATGGTGTTCATGTCACCCGTTTCTTATCTTTATGTCTGTTTTGTCAGCATATTCATAAGCATATTCATACGCATAAGCATAGCATCTTTTGCTTGCATTCTTGCGGTTATCATTGTTATCTACTCTTTGGTGTGGAGTTTTCCCCACAGAGTGTGTGAGTTGTCTTCCTCTCAAGTTTAGAGTGTCGGCCATTAAGCAGAAAGTGTTAATCCTTTCTAATTCCCCACTGAGTTTGTTTCTCGTGGACGATGTTGATTCGGTTTCCTCCCCAGTTTATTATCTGGATGGAATTTTCCCCAGTTGAGATATTTCCTCCTCGGGATGAGTCTTGCTTGACCGTTTCTCTCCAATTTGTTCTTGGATTGAACTTTGGTCCCCTTTTGTGAGTAATATTGCTCTGGAATTAAGCTATCATTGTTTGATAGTGGGTAACATTTTCTCCAGCTCGAGTATATTACTTTGGAATTAAGCTATCAGTAATCGATAGTGGGTAATATCACCAAATTGATCAAGTTCTTTTACTTTTACTCCTACCCAGTAAATCCGGTAGTCGAGATTTCTCCCTCTTACCCAGTAAAAGGTAATAGAGTTTGTTTTCCTTTGATTGAGCTCCTACCCAGTAAATCAGGTAGTTGAGAGTTTCCTACCCAGTAAATCCGGTAGTTGAGATTTCTTCTTACCCAGTAAAAAGGTAATAGAAGTCGTTTCCCCTTGATCGAGTTTTCTACCCAGTAAATCAGGTAGTTGATCATGCTCCTACCCAGTAAATCAGGTAGTCGAGAATTTTTTCTGCCCAGTAAAAAGGTAATTGAGGTTATCCCTCTGGATTCTGCTCCTATCCAGTAAATCGATAGTCAAGTCCTTTATTTTTCCTACCCAGTAACCGGTGGTTGATGATTCTTTCCCAACTCAGTATTTGTCCATGTTTTTGGACTCGAATATTTTGTTTGATTGATATTTCTTGGCAGGGTGGTTATTCTCCCTGGTTGAATATTGCACCTTGATTATATCATATCTTTTTTCCAAGTGGAGTCGGCTTTCCAGTGATTTATTTTCCCGGTAACTCTGTGATTGTCTGTTGTTGTTTCCCCAGCGGTATTTTCTTCTGTGTCCCCAAGTTTTTGCTTTCCTCTGATGGTCATATTTTCCCCACAGAGATCTTGGGTTTGCATATCATATTCATATCATATCATGTTCTCTTAGGACAAAAATTGGGTTTTCTGTATTTTAGTCTCTCCCATCTTGTAGAGACGAAGATGTCAATCTTCATATCTCCGGATTGAAGAAACTTAAATAGGGGCAGCTGTAACACCCTAATTTTTTCCCTAAGATTTCTTCGCATATCATCTGCATTTTTGCATACAAACAAGATCGCACTGGCTTTCTAGTTTCTCCTCAGATGTAGGGTCTATGCTTCGCAGGGGATCACCATTATTTTTACTTCTTTATATTTGTTTATACTGACTTCTAACCAAAATACCAAAAATATATGTGGCAGTCTGCTTCTTCTTCTTGTTGTCTGTGTTGCAGGATTTAAAAGACAGGGTAGTGATTTCAATTCAGATGCGTTTGTTCAGTCACAATTCGATTTCAGATGGATGTTTGACCTAATCTTGGTCAAACTGTCAAAAGATTGTTTCAACTACAAGTTATTTCTGCCAGTGGTCTATTCCTCAGTGTGTGTTTCAAAAGTTCAAGTCGTGTTGTATGTGAAATCATCAGATTATCAAGAAGTGTTGTGTGTGAAGTTTGGTTTATTCATCAGGGGTTCATCTGAGGATTTATTTTCCTCAGCATGAATTCGAGTTATCTGGGCCATTTTCAGATGATTCAGAGGGTTGTGGTTTAATTTGCGAATATTCAGTGGCTCGGGATTTACTGTGTTCATTTTAGCAGTGGCTCGTGAAAAACATCAGGAGTTGGTTATGGGCTTAAAATCATCACTTCATATTCGTTATCTTTTTTTTCGTTTAAACCATTTTATTTTCCTCTCTACTATCCCTTATTATTCAATGACCTCTTTTCCATTTTTTTTTCTCTCGATTATTCACTTGTCCAAATATCCATTTGTTGATATCCAATTTCATATCCAATTTTATACCAATTATCCGAATATTCAATACCCATTTTCTCAATCTATTCTTACTATAAATTTTAATATCATTGTTCATTATTCATTCTAAACATCCAATTTTCCATTAAAAAAAGGTCACTTTTATCCATTTGTTATTCCTATTATCACATTAAAAAAAAAAAATATTCATTCTATATAATTCTTTCTTTTTCATTGTTATCTTTTCTTATAAATTTCCTTTATCACACAAAAAATATAAAAATTCTATAAAAACACTTTTCAGCCTATAACTCCATGTGACTTCTTTTTCGGTCACTTCCACCAGCCTTCAACACAGGCCCACACCCCAAAGCAGTCTCAGTTTTTCCTCCAGCCAACATCAACTTCTCACTTCACTTCAGCCATCACGCATCCCGCACAAACATTTCCCAACAACTCACCTCAAGCCGTACAACAACACGCACGGCAGCAACGAATTTCACGCCCAGCCTTTCAAGCCCAACAGCCGAAAGTATCCCGCTGCAAAACAAAAACTCCCAGCCACAACGTCATCTAGCCGAGCCTGCAAGCAAAAGAAAAATTAAATCAAAACGCAGCAGGCCAATACATTAAACGCAACCAAAGAAAGTCAAAAGCACACGCGGAAAGCTTCGAAAACTCAGCAAAGGCACGCGAAATACACAAGCAAAAACGCAAATCCGCAGCACCTAAAACGCATCCAAAATCAATATAAAACGCAACACAAAACTAACCCTCATCCTTCTATAAATTGGAGGATCCCTTTCCAAATTTTTCAAGCTTTTCAAAGCCTCTAAACCCCTGCCAAAATCAAAACTCAAATATTGATAAACCAATTTTCTCATCTTCATTCAATCACCTTCAAAACACCTTCAATCCGAAATAAAAAAAAGGAAGAAAATCGAAATCGAGAGAGAGAACTGCGGTGAAATCTTCAAGAGATTGAACGAACATTCACGGTGTTGGACTCTTTGTGACGGAAGCCGAGATCGGCGATTGATTTTTAGAAAGAAGAAGCCTTCGTTTGTTAAACTGTTGTTGCTGTGTGATTCGATTTTGAAGGTGAGGAAGAGAACTTCATTTCGCCGTCTCTCTGTTTGTGCATGTGAAGAAGAAGAGCATTTTTTCTTTTTTATGATTCTGTTCTCTTTTTTTTTATGATTTATTGTTTTATTTTGTTAAAAAAGAATATGATGTGAGCTTGGGTCTGCAATGCTCTAAGTCAAATCCGTGTGGCTATCCACAGATCCTGTCTTGCGCCTTCCCCCCATTCCCATTTGATTTCCTTTTTTTTCATTTATTTAGCTTTGTTCTTTTAAATGTTGTTTTTACAATTTATTTTGGATAAAGAATTTTAAGAAATGTTATTTTAGAAAGAGATTTAGAAAAAGTATTTTAGAAAAGTACTTAGAAAAGAAATTTTAAAGAAAAAGGATTTCAAAAATATTTCAATTTCCTTTATGGATTTATTTATTTTTAGATCCATTTTTCTTTTTCATCTCTTATTTTTCTTTTTGGTCGATGAAAATCTCCGATTCGTGATTGTTGAATTTCGAATAGGTTTAATCTTCATTATTTCAAATCTATGGATGAATGATCATTTGGATCATTCTCCATACTTTGAGATCGTGATAGGTTGCCTTCGATAAATTCAACAAAAATCTCGATTAAGATTAGACCGTTCTTTTTCTTTTAGTGTGACATGTTTTCGGAGAATGATTCATAATATCGTTTCTCTAACATGTATTAGCACGAATATTTTCCACTTTAATTAGTGGTGGCCGACCTCATTTGTAGGGTAATTACTTCGTAAATTACTCGGCGATTGCTTAACATAGACCTAAATTTGTCCCGATTCGGAATAAGATCCACTTGGATCCGGTTGCCTCGATTTTGTTATTTTTTTTCGTGGTTGTGCTTGATTAAGTTCATCATACCACTTATATGTAAATATTATAATAATGTGAATATAATCCATTTAAATTCAATCTCTCGCACCTTATCCTCTTTATTTCAATTTCTCGCTCCTTATCTCTCTTATTATGCTATTATCATATTATTACATATATCATATTGTTTATGTTTATATTGTTGCTTGTGATTTTTCTTTTGTCCATTTGGACACAAAACATTAATAAAGGATTAAACATTAAAAAATATTGGTGACTTTAATTTCGGACTATGGTTACTATCCTTAGCATTGGAGTATGGACTTAGATTTTGAGATCTCTCCCTTTGCTCAAGTTGTGATCGATTGAAGACCTTAGCCTCAAATTAAGTTCATTTGTCTTTGAAGATGGAATTCCGGTTACCTTGAAGATATGCTCATAATATGGTTTGATCACTCTTCTCTTAACTTTTAATTTAAGTCTTAGGATAGTCCCTTCATCTCCTCCCCATTCTTAAATTTTCAAATCTTCTCCCTATTTCAAAAATCTTCTTTGTTTTCAAACTTTAAACGCTTTCGCAATCAAACCTTGACTTAGGTCAAGTGATTTTAACCTTTTCACTTTATTTTCTTAATAAATGTTAATCCATGTAAATATATCAAAATTCTTTTCTTAAATACTTTAAAAAATCCAAAACTCACTCAATTGTTTTTGTGCCTTTGTGCACCTTTTCTTTTCATATGTTTAGATATGATTCATTCTTTCTAGAGGAATTATTCGCTAAAGAATGACGACTTATCTCTACATTTTAAAATTAATGCAACTCATTTGTTTCTTTTCAAATTTTGTACCACGAACTATGAGGTTTTGATCTCGCATTGCACTTTGTGGGTACGTAGGCATGAGGCGTTAAAACCTCATCAAACACAAAATCATTAAAAAACATTCTTCTCCTCATCCCTTCAATCATTTTCAAGCAAACCAATTTTAAACCAAAAAAGCAATAAATATTTCAAAGGGCTCCCGTGGAGTACCACGGACGAGTCGGGTGCGTAAAACCTTCACGATTTGTAACCAATCCCCTTACCCGTTCTCTGTTTATTTCTTTTAGCTTTTGCTTTTAGATTCCTTAGGTTTTTATTCGTTCTTTTACCTTTTTCCTTTTGGAAATAAATAAAAGCGCGGTGGCGACTCTGTGTTCCTTGAGTGAAGTTAATCAATAGCTTACACTTACCGCTACAGGTCTTACCAGGATATGCCTGGTTTAGACATTGACATTGTGGTGCACAAGCTGCCTCTGAAAGAACATTGCCTGCCAGTGAAGAAAAAGTTGAGACGCACACGCCCTGATATGGCAATCAAGATAAAAGAGGAAGTACAAAAGCAATTTGATGTTGGTTTCTTGGTCGTGACTAGTTACCCTCCGTGGGTTGCCAACATTGTGTCGGTCCCTAAAAAAGACGGTAAGGTCAGGATGTGTGTAGACTACAGGGATCTAAACAGGGCCAATCCTAAAGATGATTTCCCTCTGCCTCACATAGATGTGCTTGTTGATAATACTGCTCAGTTTTATGTGTTCTCTTTCATGGACGGGTTTTTAGGTTATAACCAGATTAAGGTGTCTCCCGATGATATGGAAAAGACTACCTTCATCACGCCTCGGGGCACTTTCTGTTACAAGGTCATGCCGTTTGGTCTGAAGAATGCTGGGGCCACTTACCAACGGGCGATGGTGACGCTATTTCATGACATGATTCATCATGAAATTGAGGTTTATGTTGATGATATGATAGCAAAATCCCAAACAGAAGAAGAGCATTTGGTCAATCTAGCAAAGTTGTTTGACAGACTCCGGAAGTTCAAATTGAGGTTGAATCCGAACAAGTGCACCTTTGGGGTCCGTTCCGGCAAGTTACTTGGTTTCATTGTTAGTGAGCGGGGAATTGAGGTTGATCCAGCCAAAGTAAAAGCCATCCAAGAGATGCCTAAACAAAAGACTGAAAAGCAAGTGTGTGGTTTCTTAGGGAGACTAAACTACATTGCACGATTTATCTCTCACCTAACGGCCACGTGTGAGCCCATCTTTAAGCTTCTGAGGAAGAATCATGCAATTAAATGGAATGAAGACTGTCAGCAAGCCTTTGACCGAATCAAGGAATACCTGCTAGAACCTCCAATTCTCATGCCTCCAGTGTCAAGGAGACCCTTGATCATGTATCTTAATGTGCTCGAAGGATCAATGGGATGTATGTTGGGTCAGCAAGACGAGTCTGGTCGAAAAGAGCACGCCATTTATTACCTTAGCAAAAAGTTTACCGATTGTGAGACACGTTATTCACTACTCGAGAAAACTTGATGCGCTTTGGCATGGGCTGCTCGCCGACTAAGAAAGTACATGCTGACCCACACCACTCTCTTGATTTCCAAGATGGATCTCGTGAAATATATCTTCGAGAAGCCGGCTCTGACAGGAAGGGTAGCCCGATGGAAGATGATACTAACAGAGTATGATATCCATTACACTTTGCAAAAAGCAATCAAAGGAAGTGTATTGTCAGAATATTTGGCTCAACAGCTAATTGACGATTATCAACCCGTGAAATTCGAGTTTCTGGATGAGGACATCACGTTCCTCAAGTTAAAAGACTGTGAAGAACCACTTCCGGAGGAGGGGCCAGACCCTGAATCCAAATGGAAGTTGATGTTTGATGGAGCTGTGAAAATGAATGGAAGCGGAGTAGGTGCTGTTATCATCTCACTAGAAGGGTCCATACACCTTTAGTCGCTCGGTTGACTTTCGAATACACTAACAATGAGGCAGAATACGAAGCTTGCATCATAGGGGTTGAAGAAGCAATCAACTTGCGAGTCAAGAACCTCGAGATCTTTGGAGATTCCGCTCTGGTAGTGAACCAAGTCAATGGCAAATGGTTAGTTCATCAGCCTCACTTGGTTCCTTATAGGGATTATACCAGAAGGCTGTTAACTTTCTTCACCAAGGTCAAGTTGAGTTATATTCCCCGAGACGAAAATCAGTTCACTGATGCTCTAGCAACTTTGTCATCTATGATTAAAGTTTGTCAGGAGAACTTCGTGCCTCGAATCATGGTCTCCCACCTCGAAAGACCTGCCTTTCTCTTTGCAGTTGACAGTGGTGAAGATAACAAACCTTGGTATTATGATATCAAGCAATTCTCGAAGACTCAAGAATATCCGGCTGGGGCATCCAATAAAGACAAGAAGACCCTCAGAAGACTGGCAGTTGGTTTCTTCTTGAATCAAGATGGTGTGTTGTACAAGCGAAAATTCGACATGGTTCTGCTCAGATGCGTGGATAGACACGAAGCAGACCTGCTGATGCAAGAGTTTCATGAAGGCTCCTTTGGTACCCATGCTGGAGGAGATGTTATGGCCAAGAAATTGTTGAGATCGGGATATTATTGGATCACCATGGAATCCAATTGCTGTAAATACTCCCACAAATGTCATAAGTGTCAGATTTATGTCGATAAGGTCCATGTGCCTCTGAATCCATTGAGTGTCATGTCTTCACCATGGACGTTCGCCATGTGGATCATTGATATGATTGGAAAGATCGAGCCGACAGCTTCCAACGGTCACCACTTCATCCTGGTTGCTATAGACTGCTTCACGAAGTCTGTCGAAGCGGCATCTTATGCCAATGTTACTAAACAAGTGGTATCCCAGTTTATTAAAAGAGACATCATTTGCCGGTACGGAATTCCCGAAAGAATCATTACTGATAATGGTTCTAATCTCAACAATAAGATGATGGCTGACTTGTGTCGGGATTTCAAAATAGAACATCACAACTCTTCTCCATATCGCCCGAAGATGAATGGCGCTGTCGAGGCGGCCAATAAGAACATCAAGAAGATCGTGCAGAAGATGGTTGTGACATAAAAAGACTGGCATGAGATGCTACCATTTGCGTTGCATGGATACAAAACGTCAGTGCGTACCTCAACAGGGGAAACCCCGTTCTCACTGGTATATGGTATGGATGCAGTCTTACCAACTGAAGTGGAAATCCCCTCGTTGAGGTTAATGATGGACATTAAGCTGGATCAAGTGAAGAATTCATTCGCAGTCTTGTTGTGTTTTTCATCATGTTAGGACCATGAGGTCTCCTTTGAATGGATCAAATCATCACCTACTTGCATCACCACCTTAGCTGCTATGCTTCATCAAGCATCCAAGTCAATGAGTATTGGTCATTCTCAATGAATTGCTTCAGCCTACAGCAGAAGGAACCTCACTATAAGGACCATGTTCTTGACTGCATTGCATCATTCCATTTCTAAATGCATAAAGTCAAGTTGCACTCGAGTCACACCATAAGCAACATGAAGCCTGAAGCATTGGATTGAGAACTATGGGATAAGCTTCTGGATGTTACAACTTTCATAACTGCCTCACTCATTTAACCTCACTCACTCACTTAACCCAAGGAATCATTAACCATGGTTAAGGGCTCTATAAAGCAAGGTCATCACTGCAGTGCAAGGTTCAGCTTCATTTTCATCACAAAATCACCAAAATTGCAAAGCTTTCTCTCTGAATTTTCACATTGCAAATTGATTCGAGCAAGCTTTGTCATCACTAATCTGGATCCATTCTTCCTCCATTGATCATCTTCATCATCTCAAGCTCAATCACCAAGCATTGCACAACCTGAATCTTCAAGATCAAGCATGACACATTGTTGAAGCTTCACAACATTTTGGATTCAAACCCCTCAAATTGCCACAATCCTGCTTCAATCTTTCTCAAGTCATCATCAACATCACCTCTAGTTTAAGATCCATGGAAGGCATAGCTTGAAACATCAAAGAATCAGGATTGCATAGCATTGATCTTCACTGCACTTTCCTCAATTTCTCAGGATTCATAGCTCCTAGAGTGTTTATTTCACTTCCATTGATCAAGATCAAGATCAAGCAAGCACTGGAACCTCATCTCCGGTCTTCTAGCGACAATTTGACATCTCTGCAACTCAGGTATGTCCTGAAATTCTACTTGCTCGAATTGCTTGTTTTCAATTGGTTTTATGTGGATTGAGGCCTGATAGAGGTTATGGATTAACTGGCTAGTTGATAGGCATGGTAGATGCAGAGATTCAATTTTCAGGCTTAGATTCTTGTTTTCGATTCAGGAAATTTAGGAACCTTAAATGATTTTTGAAGCCATATTTAAGATCAGTGAAGAGAGGCGAATCCATTAATGGTCATGATTTTCCTTTTAGTGATGTTTAGGGTTTGCCCTACCGGAATAGTGAACGGAGAAGATGGCCGGAATTCATCTCCGGTCATCAGAACAGTAACCCTAATTATTTCCAACTTTAAGTCCTAGCCATTGGATCTTTTCCATCTTGCGTCTCAGGGCTTGCCAGCGCATTAATGAACACCCTCTCATTCACGTGCATAAAAGGTCAACATTTTTGACCTTGACTTCATATTCACACCCCACACACATTTGACATGAGCCCATTTCAGTTCAAATCCTTGCTATTCTCACCCCCAGGCCCAGTCCAGTGATTTCTTTTAATTTCTTTTTCTTTCTTTTATTCCCATTTTATTTCAATTTCGTTTTTTATTATTAAAAATACCTAAACACCATTAAAAATTCCAGATTAATTCATATGAGATTATCATATTTCTCCCTAATTTTCCATAATTTTTTTTTCATTTTTCTTTTATATTTTAGTCACAATTAATTTCCCATTTGAATTAATCCCATTTTTCTCATATTTTGACCAATCACCTTGTGCAATTTCTTCCTCTCAAACCATAAAACATAAATGGCCCATTCTTCTTGCATTAACCAGTAGACTCATTAAACTACTTCACCATATTTTTGTTTTGATTTTTAGGTCCTTTTATGCCATGTTTTGGTTCCATCCTTTCACTTGCATGCTCATAAACCCTAATCTACTTCCATACACCATTTAAACCTTCAAAATGATAATTTTTGTGAGATTTTTGGTATGCAATTCACCCTCTGGATTTTGTATTCAAGTGTCAAGTTTCATAATTCTTCATGAACCTTTGATATTTTTTTAGGTTACTTGGTTCAAAAGTCATGTTTTTGGTCTTTCCATTTCTTTCTTTTTGTCCCTTTAGTCTAAGGCCTTCATGCCAATACTTTGAGGTCACAATCTTGAGTCTCTTAGGTCATTTAGGATGTATATAAATGTTGATTACCACCCTTGGATTCTTACCTTTAATTTTTAGGGTTTACTTGAGTCCTAAGTCATACATGTCCCATTTTAACCTAATCTTTCCTTCTCTTTCCATCTTAAGCACTTCAAAATCCTTTTGTACATGATTTAACTTCATATTTTAATTGTTTTGAGTCTTATGAATGTTTTGTGATCATCCATACTTATTCATATCATTTTAGAACCATTTTGATCCCTTTTGAACTTCATTTGTCACTTAAAGGACCTTAGAAACCCTAATTTGAACACCTAGCCTTATGATGCTTCTTAACCCACCATTTCTGAACATTTTCCAAGTATAATCTCCATTTCATTTTATGGTCAAGCCCCTGGTTTTTGTATGGGGAAGTCAAGTCCCTTTAGTTATTTTTGAATATTTTTCTAAGTCATTTTGTTTCATCTTTATAACCATGTTTCTATATGCTTCCTCTCCCTTTCAATCTCATACTTGAATATCCTTAACTTGGATCTCTTCCTTCTCATTTGATATATCCATTTCATTCACTTCCATATAGTGTTAAGTTATGGATTTTCCATTTATCTTTGAGTTTAAGAGATTTTAGCAATAGTGGACACTTAGGTTATCTTTCTAACCTCATCCTTAGGTTTTAGTGGTTCTTTAGGACATAGTTTGACTTTAATTCAATTAATTCCTTTAGAAACTTTTGAATTGGTTTAGCTACTGACTTTTTAAGTATGTCACCTTATAAGATTCTTTAGGCTTAGGTATTGACCTTAGAAGCTCACTAACATCTATCCTTAGATAATGTGAATTGTTTGTGAAATTGCCATGTAATAATTGTTCATTTTTCTTCATCATGCTAACTCTTGTTTTGTAGGGGGGAAGACAAGGTAATCACTTCATTCCTATCTCTTATGCATTTTAATTGTGTTTGCCTTAACACTTGGTGCTTTGTTCATTGGTTCCCTTTCCTCTCTTTAGATTCAAATTAACTTCCTTAGGAAGTAAGTTGAGTTCTAGCTTGTTCTTTCTTCTCCTTAGATTAGAATACCTCATTAACCATAGGACCTCTTTGTACATAATAATGACTTAGGGTTGTGTCTTAGTCCCCCATTAGCTTTGACCTTTGACTTTTGAGTCTTCTTTCCTCATCTTCAAACAAAATCTAAAAAGACTTAATAAATGCATGAAAGGATCCCTTGTGTATAGCCTTATTCCATGGGGCACTTGCATTCATTCCATCTTGGAGTAGTGTAGGCTTGTCTAGCATGATGTACAAGTCTTATCAAGGGGTTATTTACAAAGAAAAATCTAAAAGATGTTTCTTCACAAAAGCTACAAAAACATGTAATAAAGTTCAACAAGCTAGTGAACTTAAACCCTAATTCATGGAAACAAGTCTTGGATAAATTATCCTTGCTTGGTGTACTTGTTCTATTATTCCATCTTGGAATGTAGTATCAAGTACACATTCCATGGAAAAGAGTTTGAATTCACTTCCTTGTGCCAAATTCATACAAAAGTCTTAAAAATCAAACAACAAACAATAAGCGACTTTCCTGCGGGAACTTCTTTTCTCATCTCATTCATTCTAAGCGCGAACTCACGATGACTTGTCTCATTTGCAAGATGGTAAACGCACTCGTACCAGACGAGCCTGCAACACCTGAGCATAGACATACGTAGTTCCAACTGTAAAAAACATAAACAAATAGTTCCCGCCTTAGTTAGGTGAACTACGTCGACTCTGATCCTCATTTTCCCGACGAGGTACGTAGGCAGCGGGGTAGGGCCCGTTCGAGCACATTCTTTATTTTCCCTACATTTCCCCCTCCTTTTCATTCTTTGTTCCAATTCCTTCCCATTCCAGTTCCAGTAGCAGTTTTATTCAACAGCACTTTATTTCTCACCCTTTGAAGCAAACAAACAAGCGTGGATCCCGTCAGGTACGGCGAATGGTCTGGGGTGCTAATACCTTCCCAGGTCGTAACCGACTCCCGAACCCAGATCTTTGGTTCGCAAGACCTTGTCCTTTCCTTCTTCCTCAGGTTTATGCAACATTACTTTTCCCATTCATTCGGGATTAAAAAATCTGGCTGGAGACTCTACCTTTTCTGCGCCACTTTCGCGTTTCTACTAGGATGAAAATATCGGGAGCGACACCTTATAGACGTCATTGACGAGTGCAGACGGGAAATGGAAAAGGAAGAGACTACCTATTTTGACATAATGAAGATCCCATCTCTTTTGATATTCGAAGATGATAATTGGAAATAAGCTTATCTAGACGAAAGTCTAAATGAATGCTTATCTCTTACACCTAACCATATTCCATGCCCAAAGAAACCCGATCTTGAACTCAAGGCATTACCTAACAATCTTAGATACACATTCCTCGATTTGGAACATAAAATACCAGTTATAGTAAATGTTGACTTATGACAGCTCGAAACCGAAAAACTTTTAGACGTCCTAAGAAAATACCCAACTACGCTAGTCTATAACATGTTTGATTTAAAAGTAATAAGTCTTTCAATATGCATGCACCACATTATGCTAGAGGAAGATTGTAAGACCTCTAGAGGACCTCAAAGAAGGATTAACCCAATCTTAATTACTGTAGTCAAGGATGAAGTAGCAAAGTTGTTAGATGTCGGAATTATATTCAATAACTGACAGTCAGTGGGTCAGCCCAGTGCATATCGTACCAAAGAAGGGAGGCATTATAGTCACTAAGAACTCAAAAGGTGAGTCTATAACACAAAGAGTAATAACTAGGAGTAGAATGTGTATCGATTACCGAAAACTAAATAAAGCTACCCGGAAATATCATTTTCCTTTACCCTTCATCGATCAAATGTTGGAAAGATTAGTCAAACACTCTAACTTTTTCTACCTGGATGGTTACTCAGGAATTTTTCAAATACCTATTCACCTTGATGACCAAGAAAAGACAACATTCACTTGCCCTTACGAAACATTTGCCTACCGACGTATGTTATTTGGTTTATGTAACTCCCCAATGACATTTCAAAGATATATGATGGCGATCTCTGTGGACAAAGCTTTGATGGATGTCTATCTAACCTGGAAATGGTACTCGATAGATGCGTAAAAGTAAATCTTGTACTAAATTGGGAAAAGTGTCACTTTATGGTCAGACAAGGGATTGTCTTAGGACATGTGATATCCAACAGAGACATCGAGGTAGATAAAGCAAATATAGAAGTGATAAAAGACCTCCAACAACCTAAAATCGTGAAAGATATAAGAAGTTTCCTAGGACACGTCGGTTTTTACTGATGATTCATTAAGGACTTCTCCAAAATCACTAAGTCGTTGACAAGTTTAATAATGAAAGACGTTGGGTTTATCTTTGAAGAAGACTATTTAAAAGCATTTGAAACACTCAAAATAGCTCTTATCACTGCACCCATCATGAAACCACCTGATTGGACGCTATCGTTCGAGATTATATGTGATGTGAGTGATTACATTGTTGGCGCAATCTTAGGCCAAAGAAAAGATAAGAAACTCCATGCTATATATTACGCAAGTAGGACCTTAGACCCTGCTCAGATGAATTACGCCACAATAGAGAAAGAACTCTTAGTCGTAGTGTTCGCGCTTGATAAATTTTGTTCCTACCTAGTTGGAGATAAAATCATAAACTATATCAATCACGCCGCCATCAGATAGCTTCTAAATAAATAGGATGCAAAGCCTAGGTTACTAAGGTGGATCTTATTTCTACAAGAGTTTGATTTAGAAATCAAGGATAAGAAAAGGACTGACAACATAGTAGCATACCACTTATCATGTATGGAAGGAATTAAATCCGACCTGATACCAATTAACGATGATTTCCCTGATGAACGTTTCATATCTCAATTAGAACATGAGATATATTCTCTAGACGAACAAATCCAAGAAGAAACAGTGGAAGAAATTTGTGCGTAAACCACTTTGCCATGATATGCTGACATAGTCAACTATTTAGCTACCGGAGTACTTCCACCAGATCTCACTTATCAACAAAAGAATAAATTCTTCCATGAGTTAAAACAGTATTATTGGGATGAACCATTGCTTTTTAAGCGAGGATCCGATAGTATTTACCGTCGATGCGTCCCATATGAAGAAATGGAAAACATAATTTCCCATTGTCACTCTGCTCCTTGCGATGGACATGTAAGCACTTCGAAGACTTGTGTGAAGATCCTTCAATCAGGTCTATTTTGGCCCACTCTTTGGAAAGATGTTCACCTTATCATTATAAATTGCGACCAATGCCAACGCACTAGTAACATCTCGAGGCGCGATGAGATGCCCCAAAAAGGAATTCTTGAAGTAGAAGTTTTCGATGTATGGGGAATTGATTTTATGGGACCATTCCCATCTTCTTTTGGAAATAAATTTATACTCGTAGTTGTCGATTATGTTTCAAAATGGATAAAAGCTATAGCTTCTCCAACAAACGACACTCGAGTAGTCATAAAGCTTTTTAAGAACATTATCTTCCCAAGATTTTGTGTACCAAGACTCGTCATAAGTGACAGAGGCTCTCATTTCACATCTAAAATATTTGATAAACTCTTATTAAAATATGGAATAAGACACCGAGTAGCTACACCTTACCATCCTCAAACTAGTGGACAAGTATAAGTTTCAAATAGAGAAATAAAACAAATTCTAGAGAAAACTATAGATACATCAAGGAAATATTGTTCTATCAAATTACCTGAAGCTTTATGGGCCTACATAACAGCTTTTAAGACACCCATCGGAACCATACCGTTCAAATCAGTCTATGGAAAATCTTGCCACTTTCCAGTAGAATTAGAGCATAAATCCTATTGGGCAATTAAAAAGCTAAACTTTAATTACACTAATGCATGTGAGAAACGTATTCTAGACTTACACGAATTGGAAGAACTAAGACTAGACGCTTACGAGAATGCCCGCATATATAAGGAGAGAACCAAGAAATGGCATGACAAGCAAATTTCTATGAAAGAGTTCAGTGTGGGAGACGTCGTTCTTTTATTCAATTCTAGACTTAGGTTGTTTTTGGGAAAATTACGATTTAGATGGTCCGATCCTTTCGAAATAACTAAGGTTTTAAGTAATGGCACTATTGAAATTAAAAGTAGGTCTATTGCATCGTTTATAGTAAATGGGCAACGCCTTAAACATTATAATTGCATAGAAGACAAAGAATTTTTAATGGGTTTGAAATTGGCAGAATTTCCATCAGAAACCTTAGATTAATTTCCCTTAAGCTGTGTCGAGCCCCGACATTAAATGAAGCGCTTAGTGGGAGGCAACCCACGATTTTATTTTTACTTTAAATTTTCATTTTATTTAGTTTTTCAAATTAATGACTTTTAAATGCTTTAAATTCACTGATTTTTGTGTTTATTTGTTTTATTGTGTGATTCCAGGAATTTTTAAAGTTTTCTACCTTCTACTTCTCTCTCTCTGTTTTTCACTAACTCTGATCATGACTACCAAACTGACTGTGGAATTTAGAGATTTTGTCTAAAGGCGCCGTTATGAAGCTTTAGCCCTACGACCTATGTTCTTGACCAAATTTTCCCATGGACCTACCATGAAAGCTTTAGGTATAGATGCTAGCATTGATTTCCTGTTTAGCCAACTAGGTTGGCATGGATTTGCACTTAGGAAACATAGAATCTACTATGAGTTGACTTTAGAATTACTAAGTTCATTGGTTTACAATCCCAACTATGGAAAAGGCTATACCAGAGGAAGAATAGTATTCAAACTGTTTGGGTACCCCTATGAGTTTAACATTCATGAGATGGCTAACCTTCAAGGTTTCCTAGATGGCCTTACTGTTTTCTCAGAACCACAAGAGAATTTGCTTGCACATGGCGAGTTAGATAACTTTTGGAGTCGTATCTCAGGACGACCGGATCATGACCTATACCCTATGTTGTCCACTGAGATCCATAACCCAACTATTAGGTATTTCCATATGATCCTAGCTTACACATTATTCGGAAAAGCTGAAAGTGATAACACTGTTTCAAGAGATGAGTTATTTATCATATTTTGTGCTTTCACCTCCAGAGAAGTTAATACGGTAACCTTTATGTTTGCAAGTTTTTGTAGGATTATTCAGGTTGAACGCCGTCCTATCCTTATTATTGGATTAGTTACTAAGATTGCTGAAGCAATGGGGTTTAGAGCCCATCTTGCTAAGATTACCCCACTTGGAGAGTTTAGACCTATGAATATCACCTTCTGTTTTGAGTGCGCTATGTTGTATGATCGCGGACCTGAACATTTTAAGCTCCTGGTCAATGGTGTAGTTGTGGCACATTTAGTATTACCTGACCATGAGCGCACAAGTGTGCATAAGAAGGAAAACTGACAATTTGATCAGGATGAACCAATTTATGAACCGGTGATGCTTGGTCTGAAGATGAAATAGATCCCACGACTCCTTCAAATTACTATGATTCAGAGGATATGATTGAAGCTGAAGAGAAACCTAAGTTGGAAGAAGAGAAACCTAAACTGGAAGAAGAACCTAAACCTGCTGAGATACCTACACCAGCTCTAACAAATCCTAAGCTTACTTTAGAAAGTCTCCGAACTGAGATACAAACTATGCAGTATGACATCCGCGACCTGGATATAGATATCATCACTCTAAGGGATATGGTAATGGATTAGTTTGAGTATTTGAGAGATGCGATAGATTCAATCCGCAAAAATCATGGCTAAATTTCAACAACAACATTCATCATAATTTTCATGCATTTTTTATTTGAATTTCAGCCTTTTAAATTTAGTAAATTTGATTTCTAGTCAATTTTTAATTTTCATCTTATTTTGAATTATGACTCTTACAATTTTCTAAGTTTTAATCAAGTACTTTGGTCATGTTCTTATTTTGTGTGTACCTTAAATTTTAATTGCTCAAGTGTGTTAAGAGTGCTTTAACTAAGTATTAAAATTCATGTGTTATTGATGTTAAAATATATCAGTCTGATACGATTATATTACACTGCTAGTTTGATACCAATTATTGCATTGTTGTTACATATTGCTAGAAATAATTGCCAAGTACTGATATAAGAAGTATTACCTGCTATAGTATTTATTCTGTTACCTGCTATACACATAAGTTGTATGAAAGTTGTGTACAAGCCTATCACGTGTATAATAGACAGAGAAGAAGCCAAAGTTAGGAGTAGTTGGATTTTTAAGTGAGACGGGTGGCACAAGAGTGAGACGAGCGTCTCAAGTTTGTGATGACCGTCATAGAACTCAAACGGGCGTCTCAATCCCCATAACCCTTCAACTTTCACCTGCAACGGTCATGAAGACCGTTGCAAACCCACTAACCTCGTTTCTCTCCA
This sequence comes from Lathyrus aphaca, assembly GCA_963966055.1. NCBI lineage: Eukaryota > Viridiplantae > Streptophyta > Magnoliopsida > Fabales > Fabaceae > Lathyrus > Lathyrus aphaca. The sequence goes on along the minus strand of OZ014521.1, from coordinate 128,070,138 downwards.
ACGACTATGTCCATTACTTCCTATAAAAATCTACTTCCTACTTCCACTTTCACACAACTCTTCAAAACATCCTTTTCGTAGAAATATTTCAACTACCCCACTCACCCACTCTCTATTTCTTTTTCTATAAGTTTACAGCATCACTTGCGTTTCTATACTAGTCCAATTTCCTCATAAAATTATGTTCTCCTTGTTTCTCATTTCATCTTTAATTTTCTTCTAAAATGGTCGCACAAACACAAGTTAACCTCATTCCTAGATAAGGTACCTCCAAAGATCTCCAAATGGTGCATTTTTTTGAGTTTCGTGAGAGAAGCATCAACATCACTAGTTACGTTGATGAGGATTGCCTAACTCGATTGGTGCTCCTCGACAGTGTTAACTACATGATCGAGAAAATAAATATCACGGAACTTTGCAAAAGCAACAGAGCCACCTACGCCACGCTTGCTTTGGAATTTTTGAGTTCCTATGAGTACCACACACCTAATGATGCAAAAAAGTTCCTGGTGGGGAATATTATGTTCTGGCTCTTCGAAAGGGAGTATTCTGTCACTCAGGAGCAGTTCAGTGAATGGTTCGGATTTCCGCAAGGTGAGGGTGTGCACTTAACCATTCCAAGAGGTGGAGACTAGCAAATTAACGCTTTTAATCTATGGGAAGAGTTATCAGAAGAAAGGAAGTAGGCGTGGGATGAGTTGTATCCAACTCATATCCATAACCCCGTCATTCGCTATTTTTAGAGGGTGGTATCCAACATAATCTTTGGAAGGTTCAACAACCACAAAGTAAATCAGATAGAGTTGTTCTTAATATATTTTTCCTTCTTTGACATCCGTGTGAACCCTGTAGCCTTCATCTTCAACAACATTGAGGACATATGCAATAGAGGCAAATCACCATTTTATTTTGGCGGCATGATTACCAACATCGCACTTAAGCTAGGTTTAGAGGAAAACCAGAACCAGTTGTTAGCAGCACCCGCCCTGTACCTTGATATGGAGTACTGCAGAGCCAAATACCTAATCAGGCAAAGTAAGAATGGTAGGCACAACCTGGTTGTCAAGAACATGATCATCCGAAGCATCATCTTACCTTGTCATACCAGGACACATGTGAAGGTCAGATCCAACTGGAACTATAATCTCCGTGCCCTTTCACCAGGTGCGGCTGCACAAGAAGAGCAACAATCTGCTGGGATCGATGAAGTCCAGCAGGCTATGGACGAAGAGGAGATTGCTGACACGAGAGTCGCTGATTTCACCAGCACCAGCACCTCCACTAGACTTCGGCGTCGGAGTTAACAACCCGCGTCTATGGACGATATTATGGCGGCCATCATTCAGAGCCAAGAGATGCAGTAGAAGCATTATGAGGAGATGTCCCAGAGAATGGAAAGGATGGAACTAGCTTAGACAGAGCAGGGAAGACTTATAACTGCTAACACTGAAGCATTGGTGGCCTGACACGCGAAGTTCATGATATGCATGATTTCATATATCATGTAGATGTTCCGAACCATATAGCGATATATGGACAGAGAGCTACCAGAGGTAGAGCCAGAGGAAGATGCTAGAGACTACCACCTCCGCAAGAGTAGTTTAGTTTTTTTTTTTAGTTTTTAGTTTTTGTTGTTTTTGTTGTTTATTTAGAAGTGTACCTATATCTTGCAATATTGAGGATAATGTCCAAGATAGTGTGGGAGAAGGTATTAGATTTCCCTTTTCATTGTACGAAACCTTTTAAATTAATCGAAATATTCATTTTAAATTCTCTCCAGTTTTTTTTAGCATTGCCAAAAAAAAAATTCCTTTAGAATAATTTCATTTAACATATCCTACAAGTCTATAGGTTTATATTAGCCCCTTAGATGCGATATTGATTTGGATACCTGTTATACCGAAAATCTGAAGCCTTAGTTCTAAATTAGCCCTGAGTAGTTTATATTAGCAGTCAGCACCGCCTAAGGTACAAGCTACGTGGAGAGTCAATGCAAATAAGTGATTGATCGCAAAAATACCAAAAAGAAGAAAAAGAAAAAATCTTAAGAATTTGTAAGCCATTGTAAAACAATCAAGCTGCATAGAAGGCAAAGCGAAAAGACTAATGTTAGTTGGTTCAGAGGAATCTGGTTCTGAACTCGGTAGGGCGAATTACTATTCGATCCCCCACGACTTACACTTAGTATAATAAAGGGTTACCACACTTGTGTACCAGACCTCGTATAAAAAGAATGATCAAACTCACTAACAAGCTACCTCACTATGCGCGTGCGAAAGGTAAATGGCTTAATGTGATTGTGTCAGAATAAAACCAGGTGAAACTGAGATAAGAGCATCATGTTAAGCTATAATAGCATGATCCTGATTGGTTTGTATAAGGGGTTTAAGAACATTATTTATTTTTAGTGTCATTAGTGTATTTGTTTTAGTGTTTGAGTTAATATTAGTTCTTTTAACATAAAGCCGCACAACCATGTACAGATATGTGATATGTTTCGTGTCTGCATATGAAGGTATTTTATCCAAAACATATTTTATTGTTTTCTTGAGGACAAGCAAAGATTCAAGTCTGGGGGAATTTGATAACTCGAATTTATATCGATTATTTAATACGATTTCCGATTGTTTAACATGTTAATTTATGTATTTTGGACAATATTACGCGAGAATTGTGTTTGTTTTGTAGATATTTGATCAAACAGGACTTTTGAAGGCAAAAGTATAAAAGGAAGCTTCTTGGACAAGAAACGTGGAAAAACAGAAGGAAAAGATGAAGAAAAATGCATTTCTGCATAATTACTGTGGGACGCCCGTCTCATAGGTGAAACGACCGTCTCATGTCCAAGATGGGCGTCTCACTTTTAAGTTTCTTGTCTCATCTTCATGATGCTCGTCCCATATGTAAAATGCTCGTCTCAAGCTCAAGTCAAATAACCTATTTACAAAAACAAAATTCAAACACAGAGAGAGACGTTATGAGGATTGTTCGCATTCAACAAAGAATTTCACTCCACCCTAATCAGTCAAGTCCAAGCAACTCAGTTCAAAGCCCAATTGAAGTCCATGCCTTCAATTTCTCAACAAAACGTAAGCTACTTCCTATAAATAGAGGCCACTGATATTTTGCAAAGGGAGCTTCGTTCAAGTCCAAATTTCTGTCGTTTTCCTTTTGTTCGAAGTACAAAATTTTATTTTCAACATCTGTTTGTTTTTATTTTCCTTTAACAACCCTAAGTGATAGTTTCCATCATGAGGAAACTATCGTTATTTTAATTGTTTCTAGCAACTGAATAATTGTTTAGTTTTCAAGTTTTCGCAAGTTTGGTTGATCAAGAACATTGCAACCAGGTTTATAATTTTAATGCTTTACTGTTTATTTATTATTGCATTTATTTATATTATGAAATTCATTTCCTTCTTCCTTTGTTTGTTTTTATTTAATATGTCTGGCTAAACCGTTAATCGGTGTGTAATTAACTAACCGGGACGAATTCGTAGAATTAGGATAATACTTTAAATTAAGTTATTTTCCGGTTTCGATTTCTTGTTTTACAACTTTCGTTACGAGAGTAAGAAAGTATAAAAGATTAGGATTAAGACCACGGGAGTGTGAGATCATAATCAGATAACTGAAATCGGGCATTTGTTTTAAATACAGCGAAAACACTTTAAAACCAATTAGAACCTTTATGTTTCCAAAAATTATTTCTAACTTGAATTGACACAACGAGAGCGCTCAATTGAACTTAGGAGTATAGTAATAGGCAAGACCACGAGAGTGTGAGTCAACGACTTTTAAACTGAGAGTTTCTACAAAGAGATAACTTAATAAATCTTAACAAGCCGACCCTCTATTGAATTCACGAAGGCGAATCAATTATGTACTGATATTCTTAACATTAATTTAATTTAATTGATTTTTCACCTTTTAAAACTAAAACATTGCTCGCCTTAGCTAAACATAGTAACACCCAATAGCACTAAGTTGATTATCGAGTCTCTATGGGATCGATATCTTTTATTACTACGTGATAGACTATGCACTTGCAGTTTGTAACCGTTAGACTCAGAAAGTCGTCACCAGAAAGGAGACGTGGTATTTGAGCACGTTGAAAGTTCAAATCAACTTGCCGATATTTTTACAAAACCATTTTCCACGAAGCCTTTCTTTCTTATTCGTAGGGAACTTGGTATCCTCGATATTTCAGATCGGTCTTAATCTTGAATATGTTCATCATATATTATTGTTTGAATTACCATACTACTTTACTAACAACTTGTATATTGAAGTGCTTTTATTTTATTATTCATCTTACACCTTCACATGTGAGAGGTAATATCATTTTCTCTTATTTTGACTCAAGTAAGATGGTTAATTTATGAATATTTGTGAGTCATCTTTGATGTAAAGGAATTAAGTGTGAGTATGTTCTCATGTTTGTTCTTATTTATCTCTTATATTGTTCAATATGTCAAAATATTAATGTGCATGTCATTTGGATGCACTGTTGTATGATATTATGATGTTTTTGTGTAAAATTGTTAAAAATTGTGGTGTATTTTTTGCTTGCACGCTTGGGTCACAACAGGTCGACCAACGCGTCGACTCATGGATTTGTGTGCGTCGACCTATGTATATGGCACGTTGACTCATTTCAAATTTTGAAATGCGTCGACTCATTAACGTGTTTGAGTCGACTCATCGTCGATTTCACTGCCTTATGCATGCTGAAACACACGTTTTTCAGCATGTTTAAATTTCCTAGATCGGCTCATGTACTTTTGATCAGAAAATTAATGATGTTTTAAGTGCTTTTATGTTCTTGATCACTTTATTTGCATAATATACATTCTTCACATATTCATTTCATCTTCATCATACATTTCACTTATTCTCTCAAGAACCCTAAAACCCCAAATCTCACTCCATCTTCTTCAAATCTTCATCAATGGCAACAAGAGCAACTGGAAAAAGAACCTTAAGGGACTCTTCATCTCAATCATCACTACCGGTAACTGCTTTATCTCTTCTTCCATCTGATATTGCTAAAACTTATGATAGAAAATTCAAAAGTAGGAAAATTATTCCTCAATATGTGTATTCTAAGAGAAATACAACTTAGAAGCACATTCCTCACATTGTTGAAATGATTGATTTTCAAGAAATTAATCATTTCTTATCTTGTCAAGTAGAATACAATGAGGATATTATTAGGATGTTTTATGTTGGTGTTGTTGGTAAATTGAAAGGTTTTGAGTTCAATTTTCGAATGGGTGAAAAGATGTATGCAGTAACTGCACAAGTTTGGAAAGATATATTTAAGATTGATATTGAGGCTGCGAGTATATTGATGATTGATTCCGCTCATGTTTATAACTATGATTTTCTTAAGGAATTGAATGGTATGTTAAAAGAGCCTTTCATTGAGGCTGCAGTCAATTGTGAGTTGTTCCCGTTATTCACTACCACCGGAAAGGTTAAGCCTACCGACCATATTCTCCATTGGATTATTTCACACAATCTTCTTCCTAAGAAAGGTGGTTTCTCTCGCATTGACTTATCTGAAGTTCATCTCATATACATTCTCCGGAATATGGTAAAAGTCAACTGGCCATATTATTTTGTGAGTCGTATTTTTGCTCTTAAGGAAAAGATGGGTGTTGTTCTTGCTTATCCTTCAATCATTCAAGCAATCATTAGCAAAGCACAAATCGTTGTTGAGGGTATTCCTCTGGTTCTTATTTCTGAAAACAACTGTTTCCAACAGAAGTCGCTTAGCTTGATGGGTCATATGAGGGATCCTAGAGAAAAGAGATATAGTATATTGTTAGGGATGGTTTTGGTAATGATAATGAGGATGAGGCTGAAGTTGAAGATGATGAAGATCAAAATGTTGAGGCAATGAACACTGATGAAGTTCATGTTGATAATGAAGATCAGTATCGTGAGTCTTCTGATGATTCTGCACTTTATGAGAACCAAGGTTGGGGTGAATGGCAACACACGGGGTGGACTCACACTGCAACTTCATTTGCTCCTCCATCTCCACCACCTCCACCTCCGCAAGACAACACTTCCAGTATAATGAATTTGCTTCAGAATATGCAATTGTAACAAAAAAGTTACTATGAAACTCAATCTGAGCGGTACAATGAGTTGGAACGGAGACTTAATGCGCAAGACAAGGCGTTTGCTGATTATGTGTTAGTTCAAGATACCCGATATACCGAGTTGCAAGAACACTTGCAAACTTAAGATACAAATTTTGAATCGTTTGCATCTAACTCTTTGGCTCGAATTAATGAAATACATGGTTCCAATGTGTCTCTTTCAAATTCCTTCAACACTCTCAACACAAATTTCATCCACTACACTGGTGGAGATACGAATGATTGTCCACCAGCTGTTTATCAACGTCGTTATCCATCGCATTGGGGTCGGGGTCCAAGACCATGAGAGCTAGATTAAATCACATCTCATTTTCATTTACATTCTTTTTGTTTTTGTATTATCTACATGACAATCTTTAATGTTTTAGTATGTTTTTTTTATTTATCGTGTAAAAGATAATGTTTACTTACTTTTGTTTGTTTCATTATCTCGTATTAGTTATTTTTTTTCATTCATCTCTTATTGTGTGTTTGTGGATGTTTGACTATTATTGCAATTGTTATTCTCACTATACTATTCTTGCTATTTGGATGTTAGATAATATTCTTTCTCTCTTCTTTATGTTGTCAAAGGGGGAGATATGTTAAGATTGTAAGTTACATGGCAAGTTGTAGTTACATGGTAAGTTGTATCATGTTGGCGGCACATATTCAGGGGGGGCATGGTATGTTTCTAAGATGCTCGCTACATTTCAACAAGTTTTTTCCATCATAAAAAAGGGGGATTTTGTGAGACATGAAGGATGTTTTGAATAATATCAAAAATTTGGTGTATCTGAAATGGTGCTTGGTAATACAAGGAAGAAGGGTTGATCTCATGAAGAAAAGTTTATTTTAGCTATTTTGACTGCATGAGTCGACTCAAGCTTCCAAACAGGTCGAATCACCCTGTTAATTAGATTTGAGTTGACTCATGGCTTGCAATAGGTCGACGCATTTGAAGTAAAATTTCCTTAAAACTCTCGGGTCCTAATAGGCTGACAGAGGGAGGTTTTTTGGTCGACTCATAAAAATGATACAAGTCGACTCAAAGCATTCCACAGGTCGATGCATTCCTGGAATGAGTACAAGTCGAATCGTTTCATCTGAGAGGTCGACACTTTACTGTTTTTGTGCGCCCTCTGTAATACGGTGGGAGAACTATTTATGTTGCGGATAGGAAGAGTCGTCACCGACTTTTATTTTATCCATATGGAAAAGGTATAAAAGAACAGGAAAGACCTTTTAAAAATTCTAAGTTCGGGGGGTAGGTTATATGAAGGGCAGGTATTAGCACCATTTATATCCATGGTTATCCATGGGCTCTTAGTTACTTAGCTCACTTATTTGTTTAAAAAATGTGTAGTGTGTGTTTAGAAATTTTCATAAGTCTTTGTAATAATCCTCGTATGGATGTATACAAAGCTTTAAGTTTGAAAATTTTTGAAAGTGGGTGTGAAAAAGAGTTTTTGAAAGAGTGAGCAAGTAATTAAGTGCTACCTACCCTAAGTTGGTCTTTCATGTTCCTTTATTTTCTTTCAAGGGTAAGACTGTCCTTACTATTAAGGAGTAAGTAGTCATTTACCTTGGATTTATTAAGGGACGGACGTAGGGTCATCGTATGGTCAATGAAGGCAACTTATAAGGGTGTCTTTAGCAATTCGTAGGGACTATCATCATTTATTTCGTAGGGACGAGATCATTTATTCCGTAGGCAAGCTCGAAAGGACTATGATCTTTTTGAATCTGAAGGGACTTGATGATTTTTCTATTAAGGGACATTGCTTTTTAGACACCCCCACTTTCGAGGGACTTGACCATATTTTTCGTAAGGCAACCAAGAGGAGTAACCCTAAGGGGTGCAGACGGCGATCGTATAATGATCGACTTACGTGTGTGAATATCAATTTCAGTTATTTATCTTGAATTTAGTGGGCTAGGTCCAATTATTTTAGCATACATGTCTTTCCACACCCTATTATTACTAACCACACAGTTTAATATTTTTGCAGAATTTAAAAGCGAAAAAATATCCTAAGTTATTACATCATGGAGAGGGATACATGATTTAAACTGGGGAGTGCGAAAAATAAAATGCGGAAAATAAATTACAGGTTTATTTATGCCTATACATTCATTCTAAGAAAATAAACTACAACAAAAAAAATATTTTTTTTTAATTAATTAATTTCTACTTAAATAAGAAATAAATAAGAAATAAAATACAATTACAATAACGACGTTGGATCGTTGAAAATTAACAAAAAAATTAAAATAACAGACAAATTGCTACCGCGTAAACGGTCATCGTAAGTTAAATAAAAAAACACAATATAATAAAATCAAAATAAAATACAAAGCTGCAAATCGAAACACAAATTGGTCGGCAGACAAAAAAGCGGATTGTCGCTAGGCCAAACCATTGGATGTGCGTAAAATCGAAATACAACGATAAAAATAGAATTTCTCATATAAACCAATAAAATCCACCGATAACTTGCTACACTCAACGTGATCATCGCAATAGGATCAAAGTGCGAATCAAAATTTATAATAATAAAATAAAAGAAATTAACAAAAAATAAATAATAATAATGATGTTGCTAACGCAAAATTGCGATCATCGCAACTGGATCGGATCAACACAGATGTCACGAATCATGCACACAAATATGAAAATAGCGTATCGACATGATCCAATCCGAATAATCTTAAAAAAATTATTAAAAAAATTATTTAATAAAATATTATAGGTTATATATTACCATTATATATTATATATTATATTATATTAACATTATATAAAATATATTAATATTGTTGACAAAATAATATACATATCTATATGAACAAAATAAAGAGATCGTGAAAACATGCACATGATAAACTAATATGAACAAGCTAATGTGAACAAAAATAAAGAGATCCTAAAAAAACCAGTACATGATGAAATAGGTCAACCGTGTATAAAAGATCCATATGCATACCATATACACATAATATCAAGATGCACATAAAGTGGTATAACATAGTGTGTAGAAATGTATATGAAAGAACTGGAACAAACCCAACGTCGTTTCTTTTGCGCTGCTTCACTTTTTCATTTTTTTATATCTTTTTGTCCCTCCAACAACAAGTATATATATATATATATATATATATATATATATATATATATATATATATATATATATATATATATATATATATATATATATATATATATATATATATATATATATATATATATATATATATATATATATATATATATATATATATATATATATATATATGTGACCAATTAGGTTAATGATAATGGGCCTAAGTGTTTATTTTAAAACTCAATAAAATATTAATTTAGAAATTAAATAAAGTTTAATAATTAAAATAATTAAGATTAAAATAAAAACTAATAATCCTATTTATTTATTTTAGACCCAATTTAAAAATAAACGGACCCAAGAAAATAAAAGTCGGGCGTCAAAGTGCTCGAAAAATAAAATGAATACATCAAAATAATCAGCGCGAAATAAATGACTCGGAAAAATACAACGTTTGGTCGGATTTTGAAATAAAAATTATGACCGTTTAAACGCTCAGACTGATCAACTTACGATCAAAAATAGTCGTAAAAATATTTTTAGCATGTCAGGTTAATCTACATGAACCGCAGATTAATAGTACTGACATTTGCAAATTTAAATGCGACATTTTTTCGTTTACTGATTTTAGGCACAATTGAAAATTAATTTGACCATTCTATCTCTTAAATTCCGAGAAATTATTTTGGCTAGTATTAAGACGAAATACATGATATGCTATGAAGATGATGCAAATGAATGTGAAATAAAAATTCGGTTAAAGTTAAAAATCAGAGGGCAAATTTTGGGGTACAACAGCTGCCCCTGTTCAATTTTATGAAACCTGGGGAGTTAGATTATATACGCCATTCATGACTTGAAGGTTGAAGAGGATTGAACACTAAAGCCCAAAAATTTGCACTCGTCAGTGCGTAAAATAATGTTGTTGGTTGGTTATATTGCTTGAATGGGCTTAAAGATGTCATTCGAAAAAATGTTCTCCAGATATACTTCTTGGAGGATAAAGCAGTCCAAAACGTAGATTGATGTAATATTGGGGGATGTAGCAGCCCAAGAGGTTGATTGGTGTGGTCCTGGAGGATAGAGCAGTCCAAAATGTTGTTATGTGTAATCATGGAGGATAGAGTAGTCCAAGATGTTATCCTGGGGGATTTATAGCAGCCCGAGATATTGTTTGAGATAGCCATTGGGGGTATATAGCAGCCCAAGATGGATATAGATGAAATCTCAGGAGATGTAGCAGCCTAAGATATTGGTTTTGGTGGCCCTGGGGGATATAGCAGCCCAAGACGTTGTTGGATGTAATCTTGAGGGATGTAGAATGCCAAGATATTGGTATATGTATTCCTGGAGGATAGAGAAATCCAAGATATTGTTTGAAGTAACCCTTAGAGGAATATAGCAGCCCAAGAATAAGTTGTTAATGGCGTTCGTCTGCTGGGGAATTAACCTGAAAAACAAGGTTAGTTCTATGCAAATGTCATGATGTATATAACACTTTGCAAGATGATATTCTTATGAGAATGTTGTATGTGTATGATATGAAATGATGTATGAATGAATTATGTAGTTGAAGCGCATGAGTAGCTTCGTATAACAACTGCTGGCTGGGGAAAATAAATCTCGATTTATTGCAGAGGAATATGAAGACTTCGTTCCCGTTTTGTTTTATAATATCATACTTAGGATCTTCCTTTTTTCGTTCGTCGTATTTCTTATTGAAGGATTAAGTTCCTGAATACCCTGACTGAGGATAAAAGAGATGGACATTATCTGGGAGACTCATCCGACCAAGTATCAATTCTTCCGAGGATATTTGACTTGAACGAAATCTACTTGAAGATTTTGTAGAGTTGGAAGTACAAGAGGCTACTTAGATTGTTTCGTTAGAATATATCCATAAAGATTGCTCTGCGGGGATGAACCGGCGAAGATTCGTTGGATTCCTACCCCCGATCGTCCTTAGTAAATGCTATTATTGTATTTTACGCATTTTTGATAAACATCAATCATATTCAAAAGCATATATACATTCATACATAATCAATGGACGTCTTCGCTTAAGTAAAAGGGAAAAGTAAACCTGAATTCGAAGATAGAGTTGTATCAATTTTGAAAGTGTATACTCATTCAAAGTAACCAATGGATTTAGAACTTCTGATATGAACAAGCTAATATGAACAAAAATAAAGAGATCCTAAAAAAACTAGCACATGATGAAATAGGACAACGTGTATAAAATATCCATATGCATAAAGTGGTATAACATAGTGTGTAGAAATGTATATGAAAGAATTGGAACAAACCCAACGTCGTTTCTTTTGCGCCGCTTCACTTTTTCGTTTTTTTATCTTTTTGTCCCTCCAACAGCACACACAAGTAAGTATATATAGGACCAATTAAGTTAATGATAATGGGCCTAAGTGTTTATTTTAAAACCCAATAAAATATTAATTTAGAAATTAAATAAGTTTAATAATTAAAATAGTTAAGATTAAAATAAAAACTAATAATCCTATTTATTTATTTTAGACCCAATGTAAAAATAAACGGACCCAAGAAAATAAAAGTCGGGCTCCAAAGTGCTCAAAAAAATAAAATGAACACATCAAAATAATCAGCACAAAATAAATGACTCGGAAAAATACAACGTTTGGTCGGATTTTGAAATAAAAAATATGACCGTTTAAACTGCTCAGACTGATCAACATACGACCAAAAATAGTCATAAAAATATTTTTAGCATGTTAGGTTAATCTACATGAACCGCAGATTAATAGTACTTGCATTTGCAAATTTAAATGCGACATTTTTTCGTTTACTGGTTTTAGGCACAATTGAAAATTAATTTGACCAGTCTGTCTGTAAATTCCGAGAAATTATTTCGGCTAATATTAAGACGAAATATATGTTATGCTATGAAGATGATGCAAATGAATGTGAAACAAAAAGTTGGTTAGAGTTAAAAATCATAGGGCAAATTTTGAGGTACAACACCCTCATTAATTAATTATCTCTCACTTACTTTTACTTTCCATTCTTATTTTTTTTAACCCATATAAATAGCTGATAATTATTTTGTGAGAGACTAACAAGAAAAGTGAAATAGATACACTAGTGCTATCTTCATCTTCATCTTTCTCTTGCATACATCATCAACTACACACAACAATTTTTGTTGATCAAAGTGCAGATCAAGGTGATAACGTTCAAACGTGAGATTGAGATTTCAGTTTGAGTAGAGAGGTTAATGGGTTTTTCTTGAATAACCCTATAAGGTTTGTCCTACAAGAACCTTGGGATTTGGGGGTTGTTAATCGGAGGATTACGAAGATTGTTGTGGGTTCACAGGCATTGAAGAAAATCAGTCGTGCTCAAAGTTTGGAGAATAGTAAATTCTTGCAAGAAGGGAGTAGCTAATCAGAGGTTTTCTCGATGCACGTGAAGGACTTGGTTCATCTCGAATCAAGGGGCAGAAAGAGTTATTGCAACAATCGCAATTTGGTTTGGTTTGTTGTTCCAATTTTCTTCTTGTATTAACAATTACAATATTAATGAAATATCTCAATTCGGTTGTGAATTGAGGGCAGAGTACTTGTAGTGCATTATTGAAAAATTCTGTTTTGGTTTAGTGTGTGTGCACCAACTGTTTGTTAAATTGTTGCTATTGATTTTGGATAGCAACTTGGTAAAATTATGCACTACACTAATATACAAAATACACTTTGTGTGGGTACACACCAAGTGTTTTTCTTCCATGATTCATTGTTGAGAGTGTGAAATCAAGTGTGCTGAATTTAAGTGATTGTTTTAGCATTGTATTAATTCCTCTTATCATCTCTTATATCCCATTTGGTTTCCAACGCATATCTGATCACCGGTGACGTGTTTTTCGGGGAACTTCCGCAAAATAGTTTTCAATTAATTTTTGAAAAGTTATTTTTAAAAAGAGATCTATTCAACCCCCATTCTAGATTCACGCCATCTTCTAACAACAGGTCCCGAAATATTCAGTGACCTATCAACCTCAACCAAATACCGCACCCTTTGGGTCGACACCCCCATTAGTTTGGTAGAGAGAAGCTAGTAGCAATGTTTCCAAAGATATCGTGTGCCATTCATGAATTTGGGGCCATTGTTTAGCCACCTGCAAGGAGCCTGAGAAAAATAGATAATATGATAGCCATAACGTCAGAAAAGCTATGTGTTCCTTATCAGACACTATTTCAGATTCAACGTCATGATGGTCTTCAATGTAGCCTTGAAGGTCAGTTCGACCGAAGTCTAAAGCGCTTTTTGTTGGTAAATATGGATCATGGGTCTTGCCCATGGGTGAAAGACATGTTATGGCTGCTACGTCGAACAAAGTCGGTGTTAACATTCCACATAGAAGATGGAATTGTTAGTCGAACCTTCCCAGAAATACAAGGATGCCAAGATCATGCTAGGGTTGACCCTGTGAGCATTCCTTGACAGTTGGATAGCCTAAGAAATACCAACCCTTTTCCATTGGTCGCCATGCTGAGCTTGCACCCTGTCGATCCAAGCCAGAAAGAGGCTATTTCTAGGAGTAGGCATGAAGTGGAAGACCCTGGTTTTGGGAGCCATGAATCTAACGTCCATGGTCACCCTTTTTTGGAATGCAGAGTAGGCATTAAGTTTTTTTGTTTCATATTTTTTTATACTTAAATAAAAAATTTATTTATTAGTAGTATAGAATATAAAGATTTATAGTCATATAATATTCATTAATTAATTAAGAAAAGAACATTATATTTATAGAAAGTTAAAAGATATTTTTACAGTGACTTCGCATGGGTAATGGTTTGTCAATGTTATTTTCAGTATTTTTATAAATATTAAACTTGTTCTCGTAAAAAAAACTATTAACATTCACTCATTAATTTAAAAATATTTTAAATAAATTTATAAGAGATATTTATTTTTCCTTGTATTTAGATATTTAAATTTATATATAAAAAAAATATTTTTCTCATTTTTGGATAAAATACACTTTTCCATATATATATATATATATATATATATATATATATATATATATATATATATATATATATATATATATATATATATATATATATATATATATATATATATATATATATATATATATATATATATATATATATATATATATATTCCTTATTTACATCAATAACATATAATTGTGAAATTTTTCTCAAATTTTAATTGATAAAAAAGTATTTAATATATTGTAAATATATTTGATTAATTGAAAAATATCATATTTTTCCCGTATTTGAAAAATAGCACACTTTTCTCTGTATTTAAATTAAACTAAAAATAAAATTAATTTAAAAATTAAATACTATCTTTAATACAAATTAATAATTATTTTAAACTATTTTAAGTTTATTTGTGCTAATAATACCATAAATATTTATCGTTAATAACTATTTTAATTTTAGTGTAGAATTAATTAGTGTTAATAGTATAATAAATATGTGTCAAATTATTTCAAATTTATTTATTTAAAATTAATAAATATGTGTAATAACTCGTGCATTTGTACATATACGGGTCTAAATACTTGTGGTTTTGCATATATATATATATATATATATATATATATATATATATATATATATATATATATATATATATATATATATATATATATATATATATATATATATATATATATATATATATATATATATATATATATATATATATATCGATGAGTTATTGAAAAAGAAAAAGACTTGTCCGTATTTTTTTTTGGATAATCCTGATCAGGGCCGGATTTGGGCCTGTGCAGGCTAACCCACTGCACAGGGCCTCAAAATTCTAGGGGCCTCAAATTGCATGAAAAAATAGAAGCCCAACCCAAATAGTAATTAGTTTTTAGAATACTGTTCATTTAAATAGCTTATAAATTATTAGAAACACAGACATTAACACATTTTTACAAAAAGCATATGTACGGCAGCGACGTATATCACAGTCAAATTCATATATCATCTTCATTATCAACAACATCACCAACCAACAATTCATATAGCAATTTACTTTTTCAGGTATTCATATTTTTTTAATTTATTATTATAGGTAATAATATCATTATTTTATTCATATCAATATAATACTACATCTTCATCATTCATACTAATATATTTTCTAACGACATCACCAAGAAGAAAATTATAACCTATACTAATAAATTATATAACATTTAAATATTTTCATACTACATTATCATTATTTTATAACATATTTTTAAATCTTACTGCATCATCATTATACATATATATATTTATAATAAATTATAAAACTTTTTCTTATAACATTTTTAATTTATATAAAATCTTAATAACTTTTCTTTATTATTATTTACTTTTTAAAATTATATTTTAATATTATTGTTTTATAACATATTAATTTTTCAAATTTTATAAATCTTATAAATTTATTTTTTAATTTTAATTTGTTTATAATTTTATTTTCTTAATTATTTATTATCTTTTAATTTTTTTACCGGTTCAACTTTGATATTGTCTATCTAACTCAAATTCAACAATGCGGATTTGATCAAGAACAATACAAATTCCAGGTTTTAATTTTTTTCATACTTCTATAATGTCTTCTAAATTACCTCCAAAGATTAGAAAATTTGATTCTGGATATGAGAAGCGTAAAAAAAAGAAGAGACTTGATGAGTTAACTCAATCTCATTCAGGAGCTCTTGATAAATTCATAATAAGATAATCAAATGCTTCGGTTGAAAATCAGAATGTGGTTAATGTTGATGTAGGCATTATTGAAAATGTGGTTACTTCAGAAAATATGGAGAATAATGTTGATCTTAATGATGCTACTGAAAATATGGAGAATAATATTGATGTTAATGCTACTGAAAATGATAATTTAGATGCTGAAAAGGTTAATGTTGATAATGTTAATGACAATGGGAAAGATATATTTGATCCAAGAATTTGGGATTCTCTTGAGTCTAAATTCATTGATTTATTAGCTATGAAAGGCCCTAAAAGAGATTTAACTATTGTGAAGGGTCCTAAAGATAAATTATCTAGACGTTTTATGGCTAATTTGTACACTAGAGTTTTATCAAATGGAGAGAAATGTGATAGAGATTGGTTTGTCTATTCAAAAGAGCTTGATAGAGCATTTTGTTTTTGTTGTAAGGTTTTTAAAAAAGGGATCGGCAAAGGTCAATTAGAAAATAAGGTTTTTGGTGATTGGGCACATGTTGGAGAAAGACTTAGAGAACATGAAATTGGCATGGAACATGTTAAGAATATGACTACTTGGTATGAATTACGTCAAAAGATGCAAAACTCCCAAACTATTGATAAAACATCTCAAAGATTGATTAATAAAGAAAAAGATCATTGGAAAAGTGTTTTAAAAGAATTATTTCAATAGTGAAATTTCTTGCTAAACATAACTTGGCATTTCGTGGTTCTAATGAGAGATTGTACCAAAATAGTAATGGAAATTTTTTGGGTTTAATTGAAATGTTAGCCGAATTTGACTCAGTAGTTCAAGAACAAGTTAGACGTATTACAAATGATAATTGTTCATGTTCACTTTCTTGGACATAACATCCAGAATGAGATAATACTTTTGCTTTCTTCTGCAATTAAAAATGAAATCATTAGAAAAATCAAACAAGCAAAGTATTTCTCAGTGATACTTGATTGTACTCCTAATATTAGTCACCAAGAGCAAATGTTTTTGATAATAAGATATGTGAATGTTTCATCAAATTCCGTTAACATTGAGGAATCTTTTTTAGGATTTTTGAATGTTGATGATACAACTGGTCAAGGGCTATTTGATGTGTTACAAAATGAATTGAAAAAGCTTGATCTTGACTTATTTGATGTGCGCGGACAAGGATATGATAATGGATCAAATATGAAAGGAAAACATCAAGGTGTGCAAAAGAAATTTTTAGACATAAATCCGAGAGCCTATTATACTCCATGTGGTTGTCATAATCTTAATTTAGCTTTGTGTGACATGGCTAACTCATGTATTAAAGCTAAATATTTTTTTGGCGTCGTTCAACGCATTTATACTATTTTTGCCAATTCCACTAAGAGATGGCAAATTTTGAAAGATAATGTAAAAGGGTTGACTCCAAAATCATTGTCATCTACTCGATGGGAGAGCCATGTAAATAGTATAAAAGCTATAAAATCTCAAATGTCAGATTTTAGAGAAGCATTGCTTCAAGTGTCAGAAATGGATCTTGATTCTAAAATAAGAAGTGAAGCTAAATCTTTAGCAACAAATGAGCTTGGTGATTTTGAGTTTTTAATGAGTATACTTATTTGGTTTGAAATATTATATGCAATTAATTCTGTTAGCAAGCTTTTACAGTCAAAGAACATGCTTATTGATGTTGCCATGGAAAAAAATAACGGGGTTGATTTCCTTTTTTGAGAGTTATAGAGAAAGTGGTTATGATAAGGCCTTGGATTATGCTAAGAAAATTTCTATTGAATTTCTATTGAATCCAATATTTCCTCAAAGGCGTTTAATTAGAAGAAAAAGACACTTTGATGAGAATTTGAGTACCCTGTCAGTTGAGTTGTCTGAAGTGGAATCTTTTAGAGTTAATTATTTTCTCTACCTTGTTGATCAAGCCATTGTATCTCTTAAAAAGAGATTTGAACAGTACCAATAATATGGAAGTGTTTTTGGCTTCTTGTTTACTTCTAATAAGTTACAATCATTGGACGATACAACTTTGGAGTCGTTGTAGTCATTTAGAACAGAGATTAAAACATAATAATCAATCTGATATTGATGGAAGAGAACTATGTGTGGAGTTAAAGTTATTAAGAAATTTCTTGTCTGGAGAAATAATAGGACCTATTGATATATTAAATTTTTTGAAAGGAATGGATTGTTTTCCTAATACAGTTATTGCATATCAAATTTTATTGACTATTCATGTAACAGTTGCTTCTGCCGAAAGAAGTTTTTCAAAATTAAAGTTGTTGAAGTCATATTTGCGGTCTACCATGTTACAAGAAAGACTTAATGGCTTAGCACTAATAGCTATTGAGAATGATATCTTAGAGACAATACAATATGAGGACTTGGTTGATGAATTTGCTTCAAAAAGTGTTTGAATGATGGCTCTTTTTAAGTAGACATAATGTTAAAGATAATATTTATATTAAATTGTATTTTGATATTATTGATTAAAATATAACTTTTTTTAATGTTATGGACATGGATGATTGATTTTGATGTTATTGTTGATATTTATCATTTAATTAGAGAATAGTTTAATTTAAATTTTTTGTATTTTTATTTATGAAGGGTCCATTTTTAATATTAGAACAGGGCCTCTAAAATGTTTGAGACGACTGTAATACCTCAAAATTTGCCCTCTCATTCCCAACGTTTTGCATAGCATGTAGCATACATAAATTCATAAAATAACCAAAAAAACATTGCATCATAACCATCATCACAGGGGCATAGGTTTGTGATCAGTGAACAAAGCAACTGAAGGCTATACAAAGGCAATCAAAGGACCACAAAGCTTCTCAACCTTGTGCAAATGGTCCACAATATCCCACAAGTATTCACTTGAAGCCACAAGTCCTATACAAAGGTGTTTTGATCAAGGGAGGCAAGCAATGCAATGTTTCTCAGCAAAAAGGAGTCAGATGAGGGTTTCTAATGAACTGGGCTTATCAATGAGACTTTGGTCCAAGCATGGTTTCATGGTTCTCTACATTATGTCAAGTACCTATGGTTCAAATTTCACCATTGGATTCATTTTGGAAAGTCCTCAATTGTTCAGTTGATTGAAAATCAGAAAATTGGAGAAAAGTCAACCAGGATGAGTAAAAGGTCAACTCTTGAATTTTTGGGATCAAAATCATGAAATTATTATCACAAGGCTCTTAGGGACCAATTTGAATCAAGAGAGAATGGAAAAAATCAAGAAAACTAAAACTTACCATTTTTGGAAAGTTTGGGTTTCCAAAAATGGCAAGTTTTGGTCACTGTTGTAGCTACTTCAAGAGAGGTTTTTTCCCAAAAAAAAGAGTCCTATGAAAAGTATACCTTGATAAAATGAAAGAGGACATCCTAAGCTTCAAAACCATAGGTGGAACTCCTTCATAGGATCAAAATTGAGAAAGATATGGCCGTTCAAAGTTTGAAAAAAAACAAGGCAATGCAGCAGGATGAATCGATTCATCCATGTATGAATCGATTCATAACTATTATGAATCGATACATCCATGTATGAATCGATTCATAATGCGTTTTTTTGCTAAAATTAGCTTTCTCTTCAGTATGTATCGATGCATAACCTTATGAATCGATTCATGATGCTGTTTTTTGCCATTTTGCTGCTGTTTTTGATGCAAAACAAGTGTAGATGCTATGCTATCTTTGGGGTTGAACGTGGAAATGGTTGATACACATTCTATAGCTCATTTAGCTTCACTTTGGCCTCAATTCAAGCTTCACCATTGCTGCTACATCAAAGTGGTCTTCACCACAAGTGTTCATGAGCTAGTATACTAAAGAAAGTTCTAGAAGAGCCAACTCACCCTCTTCTACCACATTCTAGAGTTTTCTACAACCTTCCAAGGAGTTCTAGAATTCTCTAGAATCCCAACTAACTCCTAACCTAAGCCAACTCCTAAGCTACCTCCAAGCCCAAACCTCATGCCAAACCAATGCATTATATAAACTCATTCTCATCCCAAAAATAGGGTAATGAACAATAATCACCATTTTTCACAATCTCAAATTCA
This sequence comes from Lathyrus aphaca, assembly GCA_963966055.1. Taxonomy (NCBI): domain Eukaryota; kingdom Viridiplantae; phylum Streptophyta; class Magnoliopsida; order Fabales; family Fabaceae; genus Lathyrus; species Lathyrus aphaca. Next base: position 128,050,083 of record OZ014521.1, on the reverse strand, counting down.
TCACTTTCTCTCCCACTTTTCCACCATTTTCACTATAGCTTTTCAACAAAAGTTCTTCAAGTTTCACATTGGAACTTGAAGGTCTTAAAGCTTAGCCTCCAACTTCCATTGAATTGAGCATTGTGGAAGAAGAAGCTACTGGTTTTTGGTGAAGATTGCGACTTATCGGAAGTGATTAATCGAGAAGCGTCAAGACCGAATTGCATTTATTTTGCATTCGCGGATTCTCCGGTTTTCTTCTCCATTTGCACTCCGATTCATTGCAACAATTACCGAAACACTCCTCCGTTTCGTAGGTTGGTGATTTAACCATTATGCCTTAATTTATCCTCTTCATCTCGCCTTAACGGCATTCTCCGCATGATTTTCGATTATGTTTGTGTTGTACCGTTCATTTTCGTTTTCGTTGCTTTCTTGCTTGCAATTTGCATTTGGATTATTAGGAATTAGATTTATAGTCTAATCTATGCCCTAGTAGGTGTAAAGAATCCCTTGTAAGTAGGAAAAACGGTTCTCGTCGTAGGAATTTAGATTTTAGCTTATTTGATAGCTTAGTCTTAACTCTTCATGCCTATCACCCCCATACATGTTTAGGTACTGATTTTAGGGAATTTTTAGGTCCATTTCCAGTATCTAATTCCCCCATTTCGAGTCGTTTCGACACGATTCCGTTCATGTTGTGTGTTATGCATCTTTGTGCTTCTTTGTGCATAGTTTAAGTTCTTGCATTTTTTCACCATGTTCATGCACCATTAGGCATATAATAATCATGTTGCATTCTGTTTTTACATGTTTGTAATGCCACAAATCATTTTTTTTGCATTCCATTATGTTGATGTATGTTGCATTTTGCATAATCATACGTATGTGCATTTGGTTGCATTTTGTTGCATGTTTTCCATATCAATTCAATTCTGAATTTTGCATTGAGTTTAGCATGTTTGTTGAGCTATCATGTGGCATGTTCATAATCAATAATCATCATGTGCATATACCATGTTCATGTACCATTCTTTTGCATTACTTGTTGCATAATCAACCATGTGATGCATTCTTGCATAATCTTCAAAATGTTCATGTTCTTGCATTTGTATATGATGATCCATGTTCAAATGTATGTTCATGATGGATTTAGTGCATTATGCATTGAGTTTGTGCATTAAAATATGAAAATAATCAATTCTGGATTTTGCATTACATAGCTGTTTTTTGCATAAGTGCTGTAAAATACATGCTGTTTGTTATAAATTCATGCTGTTTGGGACTTTTAACACCTGTTTTTGCATGCATATAGGTGCTGTAAAATGTGTGCTGTTTGTTTGTAGTGCATGCTGTATTTTACCTTTTACACCTATTTTTTTCATGTTGCATGATAACTGTAGTATGCTGTTTGTGTTATGCTTTAATTTCATAGCTGTTTGTGTGTTTGAGTGCTGTAAATAGTGGCTGAATTTTGGTTTAGCATAGTGTAGGCACCCTTAAACTATAGATTGAGTTTAGTTTAGGTCCAAGAGCCTTAGGATTTAATTGTTGAGTGTTTGCTTTATTATTTTTGTAATAAAATGCACATTAATCATTTGTTTTTGTAGTGGGGAAGATTGAGGTAAGTTTCCTTCACCCAATCCTTTATTTTTATGCATTTCTTTTATGCATTTTAAATTCATTTTTCCTTCCACATTTGTCTTTGGTAGGATCCCCCTTTGTTAGGACCAACTTACCTTCCTTAGGAAGTAAGTTGTATCCTATTTCTTCTTTTTTTTTTTTTTTTTTCTTTCCTTTTGCTCATTAGGCTTGGAAACCTCACTAACCATTAGGACTTCTTGTAAATAAACAAAATTAGGGTTGTGTCTTAGTCCCCTTAGATTTGTCCTTTTATCAACTTGAGTCATTCTCTTCTCATCTTCAAACAAAATCCAAAAACACTTAAATGAAAGGATTCCTTGTGTATAGCCTTATTCCATGAAGCACTTGCATTCATTCCATCTTGGAGTGGTGTAAGCTTGTCTATCATGATGCACAAGTCTCATCAAGGAGTTGTTCACAAAGAAAAAACTTAAAAGACACTTCTTCACAAAAGCAACAAAAACACTTAATAAAGTTCAACAAGCCAGTGAACTTAAGCCCTAATCCTAGGAAACCAGTCTTGGATAAATTCTCCTTGCTGGGTATGCTTGTTCTATTATTCCATCTTGGAATGTAGCGTCAAGTGTGCATTCCACGGAAAAGAGTTTGAATTCACTTCCTTGTGCCAAATCCATACAAAACTCATAAAAGACAAAAACACAACAAGCGACTATCCTGCGGGAACTTCTTTTCTCATCTCATTCATTCACAACGCGAACTCGCGGCGACTTGTCTCACATGCAAGACGGTAAACGCACTCGTACCAGACGAGCCTGCAACACCTGAGCATAGACATACGCAGTTCCAGCTGTAAAAAAACACAAACAAATAGTTCCCGCCTAGGTTAGGCGAACTACGTCGACTCTGATCCTCATTATTCCAGTGAGGTACGTAGGCAGCGGGGTAGGGCCCGTTCGAGCACATTCTTTATTTTCCCTACATTTTCCCCATTCTTTCCATTCTCTCTTCTTATTCCTTTCTCATTTTCCATTCCCTTTATTCCAGTAGCGGTTTTATTCAGCAGCAGTTATATTTTTCTCACCCTTTGAAACAAACAAGCAAGCGTGGATCCCGTCGGGTACGGCGGACGATCTGGGATGCTAATACCTTCCCAGGTCGTAACCGACTCCCGAATTCAGATCTTTGGTTCGCAGGACCTTGTCCTTTCCTTCTTCCTCAGGTTTGTGCAACATTACCTTTCCCATTCATTCGGGATAAAAATGTCCGGCTGGCGACTCTAACCTTTCCGCGCCACTTTCGCGTTTGTACTAGGATGAAAACCCACTTTGCCTTTGGTTCAGTTTTGTGATCTGGATTTCTGTTCTTAAGTTATGGACCCCGGATCAGAGGGATGATTATTGTGATATCTGGATTTTGAGACCGTGCACCGACACTTGATTATATGATTGGCACATCACAGACACTTCACTGATCACATGCCTTGTCTTGCATAAGCATCATATCATCATTAATCATTTTGTGTTCTTTTTATTCCCAGGGTTCATTACTTCCTAGGTCCTGGTCATATTTTCTACTTCAGCATGGAGATTCCGAGGAAGAGAAATGTTCATTATACTTTCCCGCAGCCAGCGACAGAGAGTGTTCAGGGTTTGATTAGCTTGATGGGTGACCGAGTCCTTGATGATTTCAGGAAAGAGTATGGCAAGATACTGAATTATGTGAGCAAGCCCACAGTTGACCAGAAAGATAGCTTGCATTCTCTGTTGCAGTTTTATGATCCACAGCTGAGGGTTTTTGTTTTTCCTGATTATATTCTGGCACCTACATTGGAGGAGGTTTCTAGCATGCTGAGTGTTCCTGTTAAGGAGGGTGTACCGTTTTATGTTTCAGAGAGAATCCCGTCTCATGAGGATATCACTATCGCCTGTCATTTGAGTATGCCTAGGCTCAAGATGGGATTAGAGGCTGGCCAAAGTAAAGGAATCCCTTTGGACTTTCTTGTTGCAGAGGCACGTGTTATGGCATTGGAAAAGAAATGGGCAGACTTCAAAGCACTGTTGGCTATGGTAGTATATGGAATCAGTTTGTTTCCCGGAGAGAAAGGACTAATTAACATGGAGGCCATTACCATCTTCGTCAAGAGAAATCCTGTTCCTACATTGCTAGCTGACTTTTATTATGGAGTTCACCACAGAAATGAAAAGAGGAAGGGGTTTGTAAATTGTTGTGCTCCCATATTCGCTGATTGGTTTGTAAGGCAACTCCCTAAATCAGGACCCTTTCAGGATTTGAAACAATCTTGGAAGTGGTCCAAAAGATTAATGGGCTTAACCTCAGCTGACATTGCTTGGGGATGCAACAGAGATTTGGTGGGCAAAGAAATGTTGGTTAGTTGTGGTAGCTTTCCAAATTTCCCTTTGATGGGAAGGAAAGGTGGGATTAGCTACAATCCTATCTTGTCCAGGAAACAGTTCGGCTATCCTTTAAGAGATGTACCTTTGATCGACGATGCAAATGAGTCCTTATATTTTCCAGCAGAGGGAAACTCCAAAATGAGTATCCTAGCATCCCAAGCTTGGGAAGTTAAGATGATGAAAGGAAGGAAAGAATTTGGAAGAGTAGATCCTAATACCTATGATCCTTTTGCCAGCTGGTTGGAGGATCGTGTGAAGACTCATCTTCTACCATTTTCTAGAGAGACGCCTCTTTACCCTAAAGAGTTAGCATCAAGAACTACGGTGCCTTTGGAGGAATATCAGAAGTTAGAAGCTTTGGTTAAGCAACTGAGGGTTGAAAATCAAGAGGCTCTTAATTCTTGTCAAAAGCTGATGATCCAGAACCGTCGATTAGAAGATAGAGCTGTGCAAGCCGAAGAGATAGTCCGTCTCAAGCAGAAGGACTTTGAGGATAGAGAGCTCTACTTCCGAAAGAAAGGTTTAGCTGAGACTCACAAGACGGCCCAGCGTCGAAGAGAGAAGAAAGATCTTAGTGAAGCCAATGAAGCTGTTACTTTATGGCAGAAGAAGTGGGACGAAAATCTGAAGAAACAAAAGGAGTTAGACGCTAAACACAAGCAGGAAGTCAAAAGCCTTCAGGATTCTCTAGATGGGCAGAAAGAACTTCTCAGGAAAGCTTATTATCAAGAGGAGGATCGTATCCGGCGCGTAACAGAAAGCCAGCAGGCACTAAAGGAAGCTCAAAAGGAGATTGAAGACTTGAAATTGAAAGCTGATGTGAAAAGGTCGAAGGCCGAGACAAGTCAAAGCAAGGGGAATGAAGCAACATTTCTACAGCAGATCGAGGAGTTGCACGCTTCTTCTGATACGAGGGACCTCCTCATTCAGAAGCTCATCCAGGAGCCCGGTCATCCAGATGTAGTTCAGCTGTTCCAGAGTGTCCAACGCCTTAGCTGGAGATTGAAAGATATAGAGTTCCCTAGGGTTTAATTTCATATTGTTGTACTTGGATTACCCATAGGCTTGTTGTGGGATTCCTTATATGTGATGTATTTTTGTTGTTATTTTGATTGGTACCCTTCAGGAACGTTGTATTTCCAAACTCCAGTTTATATGATTGATTTGTTCCGGATTTCTTGTTTGTTATTTGCACCGACACGGGGTAATGAGCACCAGTTTTTCACAACCGTCATTATGTCTGAATATTATTTGGGTCTTCTTCCCAATTCTTATCTTCTTAATGCCAGGACCGGACACAGTAAAATACTCGGGAATAAAAGGAACACATTGCATTGCATACACATCATTTGCATTTTGTCTTTGTCTTTGCAGGTTTTTCTCCAAGATGTCTAATTTATCTGTGTTCATCAGGCAAAGATTGCGAGGGCCGCCAAGACCCGGTACATTCGACAAAATATTCCTCATCGGTACGCGACCCGCAGTAATCAAAGAACAGCAATGGACGCCATGCAGACAGAACTCAACGATGTCCGTACCAAGATGGCAGAATTTATGACTCTAATGCAGGGGATGGCCCAGGGGCAGCAGGAGCTGAGAAATGCAATTCAAGGGTTAACTCCTCCTAACACTAATGCTCAGGCAACTACTTCTGGCGGACAAGGGGGTCCTCCCAACACTAACAACGGTACAGGTGGACCTCATGTTCCAGATCCAGCTATGGCTACGTATGTTCCTGTGCAGGACAGGCAGGAAGACCAATTCCAGTACTTCAACAATGATATGGGTTTCGGCGGTGACGGAAATCTCAACGACTTCTTGGTACTTGCAGAGAAGGTCAAGGCCTTAGAGTGCAAGGACACTTTGGGGATTGACGTGTCAGATATGGGTTTAGTACCTGGGGTGGTCATTCCACACAAGTTCAGGCCACCAGCATTTGATAAATACAACGGCAACTCTTGCCCGAAAACTCACTTACAGGCTTTCTACAGAAAGATTGCGGCCCACACGCGAGACGAGAAACTATGGATGTACTATTTCCAGGATAGCCTTTCTGGAGGGTCCTTGGAGTGGTACATGAAGTTGGAAAGGAGCTCTATTAGAAGTTGGAAGGATTTGGGAGAGGCCTTCCTCAGACAATATCAATACAACATTGACATGGCACCTAGCCGTACTCAGCTCCAGAGCTTGACACAGAGGAGCTCGGAGAGCTTCAAAGACTATGCACAGAGGTGGCGTGAGGTGGCCGCCCGAGTGCAACCACCGTTATTGGAAAGAGAGATGGTCGATCTTTTCTTGAATACCCTCCCAGGGCATTTCATGGAAAGGTTGGCTGGTTGTTCCTCAAGTGGTTTTTCGGACATTATCTTGACTGGAGAAAGAATCGAGAGCTGGCTCAAACAGGGGAAAATTCAGAATGGAAGCTCTTCAGTGTCTGGTATCAAGAAACCCTTTGTGAAAAGGAGGGAAGGAGAAACAGGAGCAGTATACGCACAGAGAGGAATGGTTCATCAAGGATATTATCAGCAAGTGGCCCCCGTCACTATTTCAAATCCTCCAGTTCAACAACGGGTTCAGCCTCCACAGCCGCAACGCTCACAGGGGTATCAGCCAAGACCCCCTCGTCAGTACTACCCTCAGAAGCCGAGGGATAGACATTTTGAAGCTCCACCGATGTCTTACTCCCAACTGTTGAAGAATCTCCTACAGCTTCAAATGATTCAGCTCCGTACCTTACAACCTCCGAGGCCAGGCCAAATTCCTGAAGGTTATGACTCGAATGCTAGATGCGAGTTTCATTCTGGAGCTCCCGGCCATAGTACTGAGAATTGTAAAGCATTGAAACATGTTGTTCAGGACTTGTTGGATTCTAAAGCAATCAATTTCGCTCCCTCTCCTAATGTGCTGGAAAATCCCATGCCTCCTCACAGGGGCACGGTTGGTGCAATTGGTGAAGGGGAGAACTTGAATTTGGTGGATGATGTAGATGACTTGCAGACTTCATTGATTGCTATCAAGGTTTGTTTGTTGAAGAAAGGCATTTTCCCCGGATGCGAGGATGATTGTTCAGAATGTACAGAAGCTACCAACGGTTGTAAAAGATTGAAGGTCGGAATTCAAGGTATGATTGATGAAGGAGTGCTGCAATTTGACAAGATCGTGAAAGAAAGTGAAGTATCTACAGTGACTATCTTTTATGATCCATCCCATGTTCCTTCGCGTGCCAGAGCGGGGCCAATAACTATTACCACTGCTGGACCCATAATGTACCAAAGTGACAGAGCAGTTCCTTGGAATTACGGTGGCGAAGTGTATTGCAACGGCCAGAAGCAAGAGTTGGCCACGACTAGTATAACCCCAGCTCAAGTAGAGAATGTTGGAGTAGGGGGTTTTACTAGAAGCGGAAGACTATTTGCGCCGGAAGCACTGAGAAGCAATGTGATACCACCCAGGGATACTGCCGAAGCCCAAGATAGAGCCAGGGGAAAGCAACCAGTAGTTGCCAATGACCCAACTCCATCAACTGATCCAGATCTCACCTTTGATAAAGAAGCCGAAGAATTCCTGAGGATCATCAAGAAGAGTGACTATAAGATTGTAGATCATTTGCAGCAGACGCCGTCAAAGATCTCCATCTTATCATTACTCATGTGTTCGGACTCTCACAGGAAGGCCCTTTTAAATATTCTGAACAAGGCATACGTGCCTCAGGATATTTCTGTAAACCAGCTAGAAACGGTGGTGTCCAGCGTTAATGCCAGTCATGGATTGGGTTTCACGGACTTGGACTTAACTTCTGATGGGCGTGCTCACAATCGGGCATTGCATATCTCTCTGGAATGTAAGGGTGCAGTACTCTCCCATGTGCTGGTGGATACTGGATCATCTCTGAACGTCTTGCCTAAGAAGGCATTGATGAAGCTGGACTATGATGGAGTGGTGCTAAAGCCCAGTGATTTAGTAGTCCGAGCATTTGATGGATCAAGAAGATCGGTGTTTGGAGAGGTGGAGTTACCTATCAAGGTAGGTCCACAAGTCTTCAATACCACGTTTTATGTGATGGATATCCAGCCGGCATATAGTTGTTTACTTGGAAGACCCTGGATACACTCGGCAGGAGCGGTATCTTCTACACTTCATCAGAAATTAAAGTTCGTCTGGGAAGGTCAAGTTGTGACAGTCAGCGGGGAAGAAGATATCTTCGTCGGTCATCTAGCCTCATTCAAATATGTGGAGATGGATGGCGAAATAGTCGAAACCCCATGTCAAGCTTTTGAGCCTTTGAAGTCCGAGCAAGCGTCCGCCGTAGCAACTTCTCCTGCAATACCGAAGAAGGGGGTTTCCATAGCCTCGTATAAACAAGCGCTTGAACTAGTAGAATCTGGAGTGCGAGAAGGCTGGGGCAGCCCAGTCGAATTGCCAGAGAAGAAAGACATGTTCGGGATTGGCTATCACCCTGGGGGATCTTCGTCTGAAACAAGTGCAAAAGGTTGTCAGAGCCCGGTCACTTTCACAAGTGCAGGAGTGATAGACTACGAAAATATCAGCGCAGTGCAGGATGAAGCTGTTGATAGTGACTGTGATTTGGATGAATGGATTAGGCCTGCCGTCCCAGGAGCTCAACTTAGCAACTGGACGTCAGAAAGGCTCATTTCAGTAACATCTTTTGAAGAGTAATGTTTTTTGTTTTTGTTTTCCTGTATTAAAGCACTATGTCTTGCCTGGGGCATAGTGGCTCTTTGTAAGGGTTCATTTGTTCATTAACACAATCATAAATAAAATTGACGTTTCACATTCATTTCATGTTGTTCTCTGTCTTTCGTTTTTTTTACTTTTGTTTTTCAAAAAGAAAGAAAAGTTTTAAAATGGCAATGTTTCTCATTTTATCAAGTTGTTGCTAAAGCCTTGCATGAATCATCATTCATGCAGGTGCTCGTCACCGGATCTTATCAATGACGACCTTGTTATGGCTAAGTATGACTTCGACAATCCAATTTATCAAGCCGATGAGGAAGGTGAAGAGGATTGTGATTTACCCGAAGAGTTGGCCAGACTGCTCAAACAGGAGGAGAAGATGATTCAGCCGCACGAGGAAGATGTTGAAGTGATAAACCTGGGTACTGAAGAGGACAAGAAAGAAGTCAAGATCGGAGCTGCATTAGAAGAATCTGTCAAGACTCGTTTGACGGCTATGCTTCGAGAATACGTTGATGTCTTTGCATGGTCCTACCAAGATATGCCTGGTTTAGACACTGACATTGTGGTACACAAGCTACCTCTCAGAGAAGGTTGTCCTCCAGTAAAGCAGAAGTTGAGGCGCACACGTCCAGACATGGCAATTAAAATAAAAGAAGAAGTGCAAAAACAGTTTGATGCTGGCTTCTTAGCCGTGACTAGTTATCCTCCGTGGGTTGCTAACATCGTGCCGGTTCCTAAAAAAGATGGCAAAGTCAGAATGTGTGTGGACTACAGGGATTTGAATAGGGCTAGCCCCAAAGATGACTTCCCTCTACCTCACATAGATGTACTTGTCGATAATACTGCTCAGTTTTCCGTGTTTTCTTTCATGGATGGATTCTCAGGCTATAATCAAATCAAGATGGATCCCGAGGATATGGAAAAGACAACTTTCATCACGTCTTGGGGAACCTTTTGTTACAAGGTCATGCCATTTGGTTTAAAGAATGCAGGAGCTACCTACCAACGGGCCATGGTGACGTTGTTTCACGACATGATCCATCATGAAATTGAGGTTTATGTTGATGACATGATAGCCAAGTCCCAGACGGAAGAAGAACACTTGGTCAACCTAGCAAAATTGTTTGACAGGCTTCGAAAGTTCAGACTGAGGTTAAATCCGAATAAATGCACCTTCGGGGTTCGTTCTGGCAAGTTACTCGGCTTCATTGTGAGCGAACGAGGAATTGAGGTTGATCCGGCCAAAGTGAAAGCAATCCATGAAATGCCTGAGCCGAAGACTGAAAAGCAAGTGCGTGGCTTCTTAGGGAGACTAAACTACATTGCACGGTTTATTTCTCACCTGACGGCCACGTGCGAGCCCATCTTCAAGCTTCTGAGGAAGAATCAGGCCATTAAATGGAATGAAGACTGTCAGCGGGCCTTCGACCGAATCAAAGAATATTTGTTGGAGCCACCAATTCTTATGCCTCCAGTGCCAGGGAGACCTCTGATCATGTATCTTACTGTGCTCGAAGGATCGATGGGGTGTGTGCTGGGTCAGCAGGACGAGTCTGGTCGAAAAGAGCATGCCATTTATTACCTTAGCAAAAAGTTTACCGATTGTGAGACGCGATACTCACTACTCGAGAAAACTTGCTGCGCTTTGGCATGGGCTGCTCGCCGACTAAGACAGTACATGCTGACACACACTACTCTTTTAATTTCCAAGATGGATCCCGTGAAATACATCTTTGAGAAGCCGGCTTTGACAGGAAGAGTGGCCCGTTGGCAGATGATACTCACGGAGTATGATATACAATACACTTCGCAAAAAGCTATCAAGGGGAGTGTGTTGTCAGAATACTTGGCCCAGCAGCCGATTGATGATTATCAACCCATGAGGTTTGAGTTTCCGGATGAGGACATCATGTTCCTCAAGTCGAAAGACCATGAAGAACCACTTCCGGAGGAGGGGCCTGACCCTGAATCCAGATGGAAGTTGATGTTTGACGGAGCTGTAAACATGAATGGGAGTGGAGTGGGTGCTGTTATTATCTCCCCAGAAGGAGTCCACACACCTCTCGCCGCTCGGTTGACCTTCGAGTGTACTAACAACGAGGCAGAGTATGAAGCTTGCATCATGGGGATCGAAGAGGCAATAGACTTGCGAGTCAAGGACCTTGAGATCTTCGGAGATTCTGCTTTGGTGGTAAATCAAGTCAATGGTAAATGGCTAGTTCATCAAGCTCGTTTGATTCCTTACCGAGATTACGTCAGGAGGCTGTTAACCTTCTTTACCAAAGTAAAGCTGAGCTATGTTCCTAGAGACGAAAATCAGTTCGCCGATGCTCTCGCAACTTTATCATCCATGATTAAAGTTTGCCGAGAGAATTTCGTGCCTCGAATTTCGATCTCCAGGCTTGAAAGACCTGCTTATGTCTTTGCCGTTGGTAATGATGAAGATAACAAGCCTTGGTACCACGACATCAAACAATTCCTGAAGGTTCAAGAATACCCGGCTGGGGCATCCAGTAAAGATAAGAAAACTCTTAGAAGACTGGCGGGAGGTTTCTTCTTGAATCAGGATGGTGTGTTGTACAAACGGAACTTTGACATGGTGCTGCTCAGATGTGTGGACAGACACGAGGCAGACATGTTAATGCAGGAGGTTCACGAAGGCTCCTTTGGTACCCATGCTGGAGGTCATGCCATGGCCAAGAAATTATTGAGATCGGGATACTATTGGATTACCATGGAATCTGATTGTTGTAAATATTCCCGTAAATGCCATAAGTGTCAAATTTATGCCGACAAGGTCCATGTGCCTCCGAATCCGTTGAGTGTCATGTCTTCACCGTGGCCGTTCGCTATGTGGGGCGTCGATATGATTGGAAAGATTGAGCCAACAACTTCTAATGGGCATCGCTTCATCCTAGTTGCTATTGATTATTTCACGAAGTGGGTCGAAGCTTCTTCCTATGCCAATGTCACTAAACAAGTGGTCGCTCGATTTATTAAGCGGGACATCATCTGCCGGTATGGAGTCCCTGAAAGGATCATTACTGATAATGGTTCTAATCTCAACAACAAGATGATGGCTGATTTGTGTCGAGACTTCAAAATAGAACACCACAACTCTTCTCCATATCGTCCGAAGATGAATGGCGCCGTCGAGGCGGCTAATAAAAACATCAAGAAGATTGTTCAGAAGATGGTTGTGACGTACAAAGATTGGCATGAGATGTTACCATTCGCGTTGCAGGGGTATAGAACATCAGTACGCACTTCAACTGGGGCAACTCCATTCTCATTGGTGTATGGTATGGAGGCAGTTCTACCGATCGAAGTGGAAATCCCCTCATTGAGGTTGATGATGGACATCAAGCTAGATGAAGCTGAGTGGCTCCGATCCAGATATAATCAATTGAGCCTCATTGAAGAGAAGCGTCTAGCAGTTGTATGCCATGGACAGTTGTATCAGCGACGAATGAAGCAAGCTTTTGACAAGAAGGTGCGACCACAGAGGTACATGCCAGGAGATTTAGTGCTGAAAAGGATTCTTCCTCCTCTCAACGATCACAGGGGCAAGTGGACACCCAATTATGAAGGACCGTTCGTGGTTAAAAAGGTTTTCTCAGGCGGAGCCTTAATGCTGACAACCATGGACGGAGAAGACTTTCCATCCCTTGTCAACGCAGACGCAGTAAGAAAATACTTCGTGTAAAAAGGACCCGCTGGATAAAAACAGAATAAAGATCCAGGCAAAAATGGGCATCCCGGCGAGCCAAAAACAGAATAAAAGGCTCGGGCAAAAGTTAGGGAAATTTTGAAAAAAAATGTACACCCGCTGAGTTGAAAAGCCACATCGGACAACTCAGGCAAAAAAGGGTATCCCGGTGGATTGAAAACCTGAAAGGGCGATCCACGCAAAAGAGGGATTAACACGAACGACTGCGATCTGCGAGATCCATGACCTACATACAGTTGAGGCTATCCTAAAGGGTTGAAGATCAGTTCACTTACTTTTTCTCAAGAGGCAAGAGAGCGGAGCGTCTTGAAGACATACGAGTCATAACCGGGTTGATACTTGATGAGATTCATTTTTTCACATTGCCAATAGGGTAGTTTGTTTTTCTTTTAGTTGTTCCCTCATTCCAGGGAACTGCTTCCTTTGTATTGCCTATTCAGGGCCACCTTTCCAAATCAATAAGAATTCAACTTCAGTCAATTGACCATTTTGTTTCTTTGTTTTTACTTTTTCATCTAGCATTGATTGATTGTGAAAACATCTAACTTGCATTGTGTTATGAGCATTTGAATGCTTTTCTAACTCGTGCAGGAGAATAGAAACATTTAATATAACTCAGAAATGGTGTTGAGATACCTAGACAACGATTCATGCTATGAGCCTGGGGCAAGCAGGTCCCAAACTAATTCTCTATGTTGCAGGTACTATCGATTGTGTTCATGCAGGTACAGGTACTGGTGTTGCTAACAGAGCTAAAGACTATCATCCAGGAGGGGCGTTCCTTTTTGTTTGAACAGAAACAAGTATCTCCCAGGGTGTTTCCAATCATTCCCAGCCATGTGCAAGTTGAAATTTCACCCAGCCAGGTATCAAAGAGTGGGTGCAATCCCCAAGCAGAAGTCTCCTTTCAGACAGGGGCAATTCTCGGCCGTATAAGGAGTATCTTGCCTCCCCAGCGGTTGCTTCCTCAGTAGTGTCACGCCTTTGGTTCTCAGGAAGTCCTCGCTTCCACATCAGAGTTCAAGAAGGTTTCGCCTCCAGCAGGGTCTTGGCGCTCCAATCTCAAAGTCCAATTTATTTTTGGCAGTGGCGGCTATTCTGAGCCAGTGAATTATTAACAGCTTTCCCCGCAGAGCTGTTTCCTCCTCACCAGGATGAACTAGATCAATGCAGTGATCATCGGTTCTTCCCAGCCAAGTTATCTGGAATTACTTGCAGTCTCCTTATCAGGAGATCTTTTTGCATTGTCATTCACATAATCATCATTGCGTCTGCATCTTCCAAAGCGTAGCATTTCCATCATCATGGAGCATTACGCCATAAATTCAAACATATGCATGCCAGCATGGGCCAGTTTTGAGGTATATTACATGAGACCTGTTATATCTCCCATCAGATTGATATGTTCCCCACGGAATTCAACTTCATTTCCCAGGATGGATGCTTCTACCAAGTTTTGTTGTTATCCCCATTTGAGTATTGTTTCCGTACAACAATCTCATTTTCTCATGCTTCCGTTTCAGTACAATGGTCGCATCTCGGGCTCTCGTTTAAGTACAACGATCCCATTTCATCCGAGTCTCCAGTTAAGTACAATGGTCTCGTCTTTGAGTTTTGTTTCCGTACAACAATCTCATTTCCTCGTGTCTCCGTTTCAATACAACGGTCACGTTTCGGGTTATCATTTAAGTACAATGATCCCGTTCCATCTTGTCCTATTTTCTTTGTGTTTGGGTTATCAGTCGAGGCTGGTATACCTTTGCGTTTCCATTCGAGGATGGTTTCGTGTTAGATCCGAGGATTTTTTGGATTGTCATTCGAGGGTGGCATTCTTTTCTTCAAGTCCTTCTGCGGTTGGTCTTGTTGTTGTGGCTATTATTCGAGGATAGTAGTCCACTTTTTGAGCTTATTGATCGAGGTCAGTTTGTCTCTTTTGCAAAGTCTGTCGAGGTCAGCTTTGTGTTTGGTTATCAGTCGAGGCTGGTATACCTTTGCGTCTCCATTCGAGGATGGTTTCGTGTTAGATCCGAGGATCTTTTGGATTGTCATTCGAGGGTGGCATCCTTTTCTCCAAGTCCTTCTACGGTTGGTCTTGTTGTTGTGGCTATTATTCGAGGATAGTAGTCCACTTTTTGAGCTTATTGATCGAGGTCAGTTTGTCTCTTTTGCAAAGTCTGTCTGAGGTCAGCTTTGTGTTTGGTTATCAGTCGAGGCTGGTATACCTTTGCGTCTCCATTCGAGGATGGTTTCGTGTTAGATCCGAGGATCTTTTGATTTGTCATTCGAGGATGGCATTTCTTTTCTTCAAGTCCTTCTGCGGTTGGTCTTGTCTTTGTTTGGTGTGGCTATTATTCGAGGGTAGTAGTTCACTGTTTGAGCTTATTGATCGAGGTCAGTTTGTCTCTTTTGCAAAATTTGTCCGAGGTCAGTCTTTGTTGATTGATGGTTATCGCCTGCGGCTGGTATACCATCGTATTTCTATTCGAGGATGGTTTTAGTACTGGATCCGAGGATCCCGTATGAGTTGTCATTCGAGGATGGTATTTTTCCGGCATATTCCCATCTGGGTCTATTTCCCGCTACCTATTCAGAGGTCAAAATCAAAAATGCATAAATAAATAAATGGGCAGATGGAATTTCCATTACCTTCAGTGTGCAAATTTTCAGGTTTTTGTTCGAATATTCAATCACTCCATACCTTGAACGTCTAAAAGCTCTCGCAATTATTCGTTCAGGCCTGCAGATGATTGAATAGGGGCAGCTGTAATACCTCAAAATTTGCCCTCTCATTCCCAACGTTTTGCATAGCATGTAGCATACATAAATTCATAAAATAACCAAAAAAACATTGCATCATAACCATCATCACAGGGGCATAGGTTTGTGATCAGTGAACAAAGCAACTGAAGGCTATACAAAGGCAATCAAAGGACCACAAAGCTTCTCAACCTTGTGCAAATGGTCCACAATATCCCACAAGTATTCACTTGAAGCCACAAGTCCTATACAAAGGTGTTTTGATCAAGGGAGGCAAGCAATGCAATGTTTCTCAGCAAAAAGGAGTCAGATGAGGGTTTCTAATGAACTGGGCTTATCAATGAGACTTTGGTCCAAGCATGGTTTCATGGTTCTCTACATTATGTCAAGTACCTATGGTTCAAATTTCACCATTGGATTCATTTTGGAAAGTCCTCAATTGTTCAGTTGATTGAAAATCAGAAAATTGGAGAAAAGTCAACCAGGATGAGTAAAAGGTCAACTCTTGAATTTTTGGGATCAAAATCATGAAATTATTATCACAAGGCTCTTAGGGACCAATTTGAATCAAGAGAGAATGGAAAAAATCAAGAAAACTAAAACTTACCATTTTTGGAAAGTTTGGGTTTCCAAAAATGGCAAGTTTTGGTCACTGTTGTAGCTACTTCAAGAGAGGTTTTTTCCCAAAAAAAAGAGTCCTATGAAAAGTATACCTTGATAAAATGAAAGAGGACATCCTAAGCTTCAAAACCATAGGTGGAACTCCTTCATAGGATCAAAATTGAGAAAGATATGGTCGTTCAAAGTTTGAAAAAAAACAAGGCAATGCAGCAGGATGAATCGATTCATCCATGTATGAATCGATTCATAACTATTATGAATCGATACATCCATGTATGAATCGATTCATAATGCGTTTTTTTGCTAAAATTAGCTTTCTCTTCAGTATGTATCGATGCATAACCTTATGAATCGATTCATGATGCTGTTTTTTGCCATTTTGCTGCTGTTTTTGATGCAAAACAAGTGTAGATGCTATGCTATCTTTGGGGTTGAACGTGGAAATGATTGATACACATTCTATAGCTCATTTAGCTTCACTTTGGCCTCAATTCAAGCTTCACCATTGCTGCTACATCAAAGTGGTCTTCACCACAAGTGTTCATGAGCTAGTATACTAAA
The DNA here is from genome assembly GCA_963966055.1 of Lathyrus aphaca. Classification (NCBI taxonomy): domain Eukaryota; kingdom Viridiplantae; phylum Streptophyta; class Magnoliopsida; order Fabales; family Fabaceae; genus Lathyrus; species Lathyrus aphaca. The sequence goes on along the minus strand of OZ014521.1, from coordinate 128,033,718 downwards.
GAAAGTTCTAGAAGAGCCAGCTCACCCTCTTCTACCACATTCTAGAGTTTTCTACAACCTTCCAAGGAGTTCTAGAATTCTCTAGAATCCCAACTAACTCCTAACCTAAGCCAACTCCTAAGCTACCTCCAAGCCCAAACCTTATGCCAAACCAATGCATTATATAAACTCATTCTCATCCTAAAAATAGGGTAATGAACAATAATCACCATTTTTCACAATCTCAAATTCATCACTTTCTCTCCCACTTTTCCACCATTTTCACTATAGCTTTTCAACAAAAGTTCTTCAAGTTTCACATTGGAACTTGAAGGTCTTAAAGCTTAGCCTCCAACTTCCATTGAATTGAGCATTGTGGAAGAAGAAGCTACTGGTTTTTGGTGAAGATTGCGACTTATCGGAAGTGATTAATCGAGAAGCGTCAAGACCGAATTGCATTTATTTTGCATTCGCGGATTCTCCGGTTTTCTTCTCCATTTGCACTCCGATTCATTGCAACAATTACCGAAACACTCCTCCGTTTCGTAGGTTGGTGATTTAACCATTATGCCTTAATTTATCCTCTTCATCTCGCCTTAACGGCATTCTCCGCATGATTTTCGATTATGTTTGTGTTGTACCGTTCATTTTCGTTTTCGTTGCTTTCTTGCTTGCAATTTGCATTTGGATTATTAGGAATTAGATTTATAGTCTAATCTAGGCCCTAGTAGGTGTAAAGAATCCCTTGTAAGTAGGAAAAACGGTTCTCGTCGTAGGAATTTAGATTTTAGCTTATTTGATAGCTTAGTCTTAACTCTTCATGCCTATCACCCCCATACATGTTTAGGTACTGATTTTAGGGAATTTTTAGGTCCATTTCCAGTATCTAATTCCCCCATTTCGAGTCGTTTCGACACGATTCCGTTCATGTTACGTGTTATGCATCTTTGTGCTTCTTTGTGCATAGTTTAAGTTCTTGCATTTTTTCACCATGTTCATGCACCATTAGGCATATAATAATCATGTTGCATTCTGTTTTTACATGTTTGTAATGCCACAAATCATTTTTTTTGCATTCCATTATGTTGATGTATGTTGCATTTTGCATAATCATACGTATGTGCATTTGGTTGCATTTTGTTGCATGTTTTCCATATCAATTCAATTCTGAATTTTGCATTGAGTTTAGCATGTTTGTTGAGCTATCATGTGGCATGTTCATAATCAATAATCATCATGTGCATATACCATGTTCATGTACCATTCTTTTGCATTACTTGTTGCATAATCAACCATGTGATGCATTCTTGCATAATCTTCAAAATGTTCATGTTCTTGCATTTGTATATGATGATCCATGTTCAAATGTATGTTCATGATGGATTTAGTGCATTATGCATTGAGCTTGTGCATTAAAATATGAAAATAATCAATTCTGGATTTTGCATTACATAGCTGTTTTTTGCATAAGTGCTGTAAAATACATGCTGTTTGTTATAAATTCATGCTGTTTGGGACTTTTAACACCTGTTTTTGCATGCATATAGGTGCTGTAAAATGTGTGTTGTTTGTTTGTAGTGCATGCTGTATTTTACCTTTTACACCTATTTTTTTCATGTTGCATGATAACTGTAGTATGCTGTTTGTGTTATGCTTTAATTTCATAGCTGTTTGTGTGTTTGAGTGCTGTAAATAGTGGCTGAATTTTGGTTTAGCATAGTGTAGGCACCCTTAAACTATAGATTGAGTTTAGTTTAGGTCCAAGAGCCTTAGGATTTAATTGTTGAGTGTTTGCTTTATTATTTTTGTAATAAAATGCACATTAATCATTTGTTTTTGTAGTGGGGAAGATTGAGGTAAGTTTCCTTCACCCAATCCTTTATTTTTATGCATTTCTTTTATGCATTTTAAATTCATTTTTCCTTCCACATTTGTCTTTGGTAGGATCCCCCTTTGTTAGGACCAACTTACCTTCCTTAGGAAGTAAGTTGTATCCTATTTCTTCTTTTTTTTTTTTTTCTTTCTTTCCTTTTGCTCATTAGGCTTAGAAACCTCACTAACCATTAGGACTTCTTGTAAATAAACAAAATTAGGGTTGTGTCTTAGTCCCCTTAGATTTGTCCTTTTATCAACTTGAGTCATTCTCTTCTCATCTTCAAACAAAATCCAAAAACACTTAAATGAAAGGATTCCTTGTGTATAGCCTTATTCCATGAAGCACTTGCATTCATTCCATCTTGGAGTGGTGTAAGCTTGTCTATCATGATGCACAAGTCTCATCAAGGAGTTGTTCACAAAGAAAACTTAAAAGACACTTCTTCACAAAAGCAACAAAAACACTTAATAAAGTTCAACAAGCCAGTGAACTTAAGCCCTAATCCTAGGAAACCAGTCTTGGATAAATTCTCCTTGCTGGGTATGCTTGTTCTATTATTCCATCTTGGAATGTAGCGTCAAGTGTGCATTCCACGGAAAAGAGTTTGAATTCACTTCCTTGTGCCAAATCCATACAAAACTCATAAAAGACAAAAACACAACAAGCGACTATCCTGCGGGAACTTCTTTTCTCATCTCATTCATTCACAACGCGAACTCGCGGCGACTTGTCTCACATGCAAGACGGTAAACGCACTCGTACCAGACGAGCCTGCAACACCTGAGCATAGACATACGCAGTTCCAGCTGTAAAAAAACACAAACAAATAGTTCCCGCCTAGGTTAGGCGAACTACGTCGACTCTGATCCTCATTATTCCAGTGAGGTACGTAGGCAGCGGGGTAGGGCCCGTTCGAGCACATTCTTTATTTTCCCTACATTTTCCCCATTCTTTCCATTCTCTCTTCTTATTCCTTTCTCATTTTCCATTCCCTTTATTCCAGTAGCGGTTTTATTCAGCAGCAGTTATATTTTTCTCACCCTTTGAAACAAACAAGCAAGCGTGGATCCCGTCGGGTACGGCGGACGATCTGGGATGCTAATACCTTCCCAGGTCGTAACCGACTCCCGAATTCAGATCTTTGGTTCGCAGGACCTTGTCCTTTCCTTCTTCCTCAGGTTTGTGCAACATTACCTTTCCCATTCATTCGGGATAAAAATGTCCGGCTGGCGACTCTAACCTTTCCGCGCCACTTTCGCGTTTGTACTAGGATGGAAATCCCGGGAGCGACAACGACCCTGATCCCGATGAATTGGAAAAGAAAAAGAAAGATTTGTCCTGATTTTTTAAATAACCCTCACATATTAGAAGAGAAAAAGAGAGCTATAAAACAAAAAATTTCAAGAACAAAGAAATATATAGTTAAACAATTCTAAAATATTTTTGTCATATATTTAGTTAGGATAACAAATATGAGTTTATATATTTGTAAGGAATAAAAAATAATTTATTAATTTATTAATATTTATAAGTATTATATATTTTATTTATTGTAGTAATTGAGAAATTAGTTGCATATTTTATATATTGTAATAGGTGAGAAATTAGTGTTACATATTTATTAATGTTACCTCTTTTATTTATTGTTAGTTGAAAAATTAGTTACATAAATTTTATAATACAAATATATTAAAATAACCCTTATATTAATGTTATATATTTTTAAAATATCTCCACACTTTGAAAATCTAATGTTTCTATAAACAAAATGTATTTAATTATTATATTTAGAAGGAGGAAAAACAAAATTATTATAGTTAAAAGATTAAAAACATATTTAATTCTATAATTAGATGTTATTAAATCTTAAATTTAATTTAAAAATAAATATTTAATATAGTTGATCAAAATTAGTTGGATAATTTAACATTAATTTTATTAACCTATGTAAATAATAATTTTCATATAAATTTTGAAATTTACTTTTAACCTTTTTTTTACTTTAAAATTTCAAGTATGAATTTAAATTCAGTATATAAAAATATTTATATCTAATACATATGACTTTTTCCCGTTTATGGATAATTTAACATTAATGTTATTAATTTATGTAAATAATAATTTTTATTTAAATTTTGAATATTTACTTTTAACTTTTTTTATTTTTAAATTTCAAGTATGACTTTTAAATTCTGTATATAAAAATATTTATATCTAATATGTATGATTTTTTTCCCGTTTATAAGCACCTTAAACCTGTGTGACAATTTATAAAATAATTTTTAATTTATTCATGTTAAAAATAATTATTTTAATAATTCAAGTTTTCTCCTTAACCTATGTGTCCATTTATAAAATTATTTATAATTTATTCACATTTATACAAATAATTGTAAAAATAGTATAATTAATTTTGTTTATAAAATTATTTGTAACTTATTCCCGTTTATAAAAACAATGATAACTTATTCAATTTATAAAAATAATTGAATCATTAAATTTTTTTACGTTTTATCATTATTTTTTTTTATGATTACCTTTTATCATTAAATTTTCATGATTACCATTTAACATTTTTTATCATGATTATTATTATAAATTCTCATAAGTTTTAGTTATTTTATAAGTTTAAAAAATTACAAAATCTCAATTGATTTTGTTTTATTTTATTAAACTTTTTATAAAAATCTAAATAATTTCAAAACATATTTTATTTCAAAATATATCAATTAACTCTATGATAAAGTTACAATTTATAAAATTTGTTAATATTACAATTATTAAGATTTTAATTTATCAATCGTGATATATTATTTTTATGGTATATAATAATATGGTTAATATAAACTTATGTCGCTAAGACACATTATTTTTATAATTTTAACTTTTATATAAGTCAAGAGAAAAATAATAATAATTGAATGACTTATTATAATATAATCCAACATATATAAATATCATAACATATATTAATATCATATAATGAAGTTATTTTAAGAATATGATTTAACTTCATATCTTATTTCAAGAATATGGTTTAACTTTTTCAATGTTAAATATCATTTTCATTTATAAAACCAATTCATTAAATAACAATAATTATTTTGATATCAATTTCATTAACCCGTGATAAATGTTGCTTCTAAATTCTTTAATAATAAAGACAATTCATTAATAACAAAAATTGGAAACCAAAATATCATAAAAATTTACACGGTTAAAATGGTAGAAATCATTGAGAATTCAAAACCAAAATAAATTAAGGATTTCATGTGTTTTATTATCTTTAATTTTTATGGGATAACAAAAGTTGATAATATATTATTAAACTATTATTTTACACTATCCTTTCAAATCTTTTCAACAAATCATAATAAAATAATAATAAAATAAATATTATAAGTTATGTATAAAATAATTATATTATATAATTTTGTTTTTATATGTGAATTAGGGATGACATAAATTAATAATTAATATATTATAAGATTTTAAATTTTATTTAAATATAATTCTCATTCCTATTTTTTAGGGGTGTTCAAATCCAAACCAATCCAAATAAAAAACCGAAAACCAATCCAAAAAAATCGAAAACCGAAAAAACCGATTTATTTTGGATGTATTTGGATGTCATTTTGTAAGAACTGATTGGTTCGGATCGGATTTCGGATTGATTTTTCAAAATCGATCCAAACAAAACCAAACCGCAAATATATATATATATATATATATATATATATATATATATATATATATATATATATATATATATATATATATATATATATATATATATATATATATATATATATATATATATATATATATATATATATATATATATATATATATATATATATATATATATATTATTTATTTATATTTTATTAGTATATATGTTGTGTTAATTTAATATTAGATGATACTTATCATTTAAAATATTATGTATTAGTTTGATTTGATCTTTTTATTTTTATTTTTTTATTAATTTTTGATATAGTATAATATATATTATATTAAACTTACTATTTATTAGTATTTTTATTAGTATTGTTAAAAATTAATAAAAGTTATAATTTATAATTTGGATATCTAAAAAAATCAATCCAAATTAAACTTAATGAAATTGAATCGGATTGGATTTTTTTAATCAATCATCCAAAATCCAACCAAACCGCAAATAAATTTATCTTTGGATCGGATGATATTTTGCTTCAAAATCGATCCAAACCAAACCGCGAACACCCCTACTATTTTTAATTTGGCTTTTCAATAATGCATTAAAAGAAAAACATCTTAAACTTTCAATATATTATAATATTAAAATTTATTGAAATATATTATTAAAAATAATTAAAAATAATTATAATTTATTACAAATTTAAAATTACAAAATCACCCTACGGATTTGAGTCGGACTTTAGCTGACAAAACAAAAAAACATTATTAATATATAATTTTAACTTTAAGAAAACTAGAGATGAAGAAGCATGACAATCATAGGAGTTGTTGCATAAAATTAAATTAAATTATTTAAAATTTTAAAATTTATTTTATATAATCTAAATTTCCTACTTTTAGATTCTTTGACATGTAGAATTAAAATACAAATTAACAAGGCACTTAAAATACTCATGACATTAATTTATTTACTGTAATTTTAAAATAGAGAGAATCTTATCTTATAATTATATTTTAAAAAGTGAATCATACCAATTAAACTAACTTCATTTTTAGTGTACAATTCGTACAAGTCACCGGCGATCCGAATATTAAACTAATATTTCTAGAAAAACGGTAAACACCAGAATCCAAATCATCACAAAATAAAAACACTTATGTCAACCATCACAAATCGCGTGTAAACCACGCTCCAAGGAATATAATTTTATTCTCGTTTTTAACGTAGTGGTTGAGATAAGGAATCCAATTATTCAATGGACCCACTTTCGATATTGTCTCAGATTACGTCTCTGGAACATTGTGGAATTGGAAAGAAGAAAGATGCTTTTTTATTTTTTTTTGTGATTTTTTTTAAACATTGAAAACGACAAGCTTTTACAACCGTTAGATTCTAGGTTCTTTTCTGTTCCGTAGAATTAAGAATCTTTTTTACTCCACAAAATTGTTGTTTGGTTTAGTCTATTTTTAAAGATTCATTACTTTATTGAGTTAAATAATATATCTTATTCTTATCTTAAACGTGCAGTTTGAATTGTTCGCTCTCGTTTCCGCATCTTCACTGCTTTTGTCTAATGCTTACAATCAAAGAATCCCATACATGATACAACTAGATATTAGTATAATGCATGACAATTTCCTTAAATGCCCTTAGTATCATTTTTATATCTCTTTTCCTTTCTCGATTCCTAATCATTGTTTTTTTATTTATTAATTTATTTTATTAATATATAAATATAAATAAATATTGTTGTAGTTACTTATAATAATTATTAAGTATGCTTGTGAAGTAATACAATAGACATTTTGTTTTTTTGAATTTGAAACTAAATAACAATACCTAAAATATAACAATATACAGTTAGAAACAAATAACATTTGTGAACCTTTATATATATATATATATATATATATATATATATATATATATATATATATATATATATATATATATATATATATATATATATATATATAAATTTTAAAATAGGTTGAATTATCTTAAATATTTCTGCACGTTGGCTCTAAAATAATTTTAAAATGATTCATTCATGTTAGAGGAATTTCACACTAGGAAACATTAATATATAGTGTAGGACTAAACACCTTTGTGAAATGCCCAAGTAACCACATTCATATCCAATGTGAGACTATTTCTTCACTTACTCACACTTGCTTGTATTATTCCAATACTCTTCCTCAAATGTGAGTCCACACTGTTGACACCTTTTTTCAAGGGTCTTTCAAGGGCATTTCAATACACCTCTTCCTGAGCGCCGATTTCAATGGAACACCACTCCTGGGCATTTCGATACAAGTAAGTCGATCCCTATACGAACCATGGCTCATTATATCATGTTAGAAAAGTTTAACAACACCATTTTCTGGGCATTTTGATACAAGTAAGTCGGTCCCTTTACGAACCAGAACACTGTTGACACCTTTTTTCAAGGGTCTTTCAAGGGCATTTCAATACACCTCTTCCTGGGCGTCGATTTCAACTGGACACCACTTCCTAGGCATTTCGATACAAGTAAGTCGATCCCTATACGAACCAGGGCTCATTATGTCATGTTAGAAAAGTTTCACAACACCATTTCCTGGGCATTTTTATACAAGTAAGTCGGTCCCTTTACGAACCAGAACTCATGATATCATGTTAGAGGAGTTTCATATTAGGGAACATTGATACATAATGTAGGACTAGACACATTTGTGAGAGACACACAACTTGTCCACCTAAAACCTTAAGGTGATAGGTGAATGTGTTATCGCAACTTATAAATGCTCAAGTCACCGCATTCCTATCCTATGTGGAACTATTTTCTCACTTACTCACACTTGTTTATATTATTCCAATAATTCACGATTCTAACCTTGATCTTTTTAATTTATATTGAATATCTCATATAAGAAAAGTATGTGTTGTTTAAAAGTCCTAATTACCCTTTAATCCAAATTATGATGCCACTTGGCTAATTGCATACTCTAAAAAGTTGCCACTTGGAAAATTAACTCAAATTATTTATTAATTCATTACTAATAATTACTAATTATTTGTTACACACAAAATTTGAATAGAACGTACAACACTCTCTCTCTTTCAAACCTCCAAAAACCAACTCTGCCACCACCACTTCCCCACAAACCGCACACTCTCAAATTGGTTTTCATAAGATGACTGAAAATTATAAATTCAGACCAAACATCCTCCTTCTCTCTTTTGGTGCAGAAATTTCGAATTCTTTGATTACAATTTCTAGAATTTACTCATGGCCATACCGTTTGAGCGACTCGCTGACATCAACGACGACAAAGAGCTTTGGAAAGTGACTGTCAGGATTCATCACAAATGGACGGTCGTGTCGAACAATAAAGAGCATTTCAAAATGTTATTCGTTGACAATGAGGTAATCATGATAATAATTTTGCCATAACATTCATAATTTGATTAATTTTTTTACCGTCCTAATTGTATATGTTGCGGTGTACGGTTTGTTAATCGTAGGGCATTGATATACATGTTATTGTAACAACGGTCCATATGCCTGCTTTCTATGAAAAGCTTGAATTAAACCATACATATATTGTCGTAAACTTCAAGGTTCATCCTAATACGGGTACCTTCAAACCGTCGTCTCACAGGTTTATGCTGAAGTTTACTGGAGGTACATCTGTTGCTGATGATAATAAACATGAAATACCTGCTAAACCACTAAAGTTTACAAGTTTTAGTGATATCATCACCGAAAAGTTCAAAAAATATGTCCTATTAGGTAAGTGTCTATGATTTTCCATGTGTTTCTATTTTCATTATGTTAGTTGCGGGTAATGTTTGGCTACAATATATTATAACATTTTGTTCTTTGCGCAGACATCATTGGAATGGTTGATACAATTGGATTTTCCCAGACACAGTCAGGGGTGAAAAAGCAACAAGTTAATTTACTGTTACGTGACCACATGTATTTCGCTATTAAATCCCGACATTCTTTGTTGATCTTATGTTTCATAACTGACTCTCATGTATTCTTTGTGCAACAACAACACCGTGAACTACACTCTTTGGGAGTCGTATGCCGACCAATTCGTCAAGTTCACCCAGGATCGGGTCAATGCTGCTGTTTCAAAAATGGTTATGCTTCAATATGAAAAAGTCAAGGATGAGGGTTAGTTGCTTTATCAGTTGCAGTGAATAACGAAATATTTGTTTGATACTCACGCTTAAGTGTACCATCCTTTATGCAGGAAAGTTCCCCCTGTCCGTGACAAACACTTTCAATGTTACCATGTTGTCCCTCGATACTGATTTTCTTCTGATCAAAGAGTTTATCGACAGGTATACTTTGTTAGTAGCAATGTATTGATTTCTTTTCTCATGCGTTTGTGTTAATTGGATCAAAATTCTGCAGAATGCCCAAAGATTTGGTGGTTAGTGTGTCGGGACAGCTAAGCTGTAATTCTCAGCTTTCCTCGCAAGGCTCTAAAAATACTCAACAGACTCCTATTCAGAGGTTGCTGTCCAAGGTTGTTGTTATGCCTCTCACTGAGATTACCAAGCTTATTGAGGTATGGACTATTCTTTCTTCATAGGGTTTACTTTAATTATTTGTGGCTTCATATACATCTCCATGCCTTTTGCGATTGACGTTTTATTTAAATATACGGTTTTTACAGATCACATTTTGTGCTACTGTTGCCGAAACCAGGATTTTAGTTGCATCTCCATTTGGGTGGTATTATCGAGCTTGCCATCTATGCCTGAGGGTTGCACGCGGTGAGAAGGCCCCATATCTTTGTGAGGCAGGTCATTCCACCGAAGCCGAGATATTTAGGTATGGTTGCTTATGATCTATTGTATGCATTATGTTGCAGTTTATATAGTTACGTGTATGAAGCAACAAAGAATACTAATTCTTATCGCCTGAAATTGAACATATCTCAGGTATAAGATAGAATTTGAAGTATGCTACGTAGGGACAACCTGCAACTTTGTTTTCTGGGACAGAGAATGTTCACAACTGTTGGGTTTATCTGCTGCTCAGATGCGTGATTCCATGCTTAAGGTTTATTATTTATTTGAAAAGGATTATAATAACATCGTCGTAAGTTGTTGTCATATTAATCGTATTTCTACATTCGATAGGCTGGAATTCATGATCCATTAGAATTTCCACTAGAACTTGATGCAATGTTGAATTTGGAGATGGCTTTTAAAGTAAAGTGGCATCCACGTTGGAAAAATTGCTCGGTTGTTATGATTATGAAAGACGACCTTGTCATCAAACAAATTAAGGCTCCTTGGGAGACTATGTTGGAGGTATAACTTTGTTACATATGTTTTGGTTTTTTTGGAGAGTTGCTGAATTTCTAACATGTTTTCTAGTACTGATCCTACTATGATCACAACAAATTAGGAAATAGAGAAGGTCGCGGATGTGACACCTGAGCTGCTGCAGGTTTTTTCCTTTTAGCACTGTCTAATTTTTATTTTTCGTTTGTTTGGTTCTGTTGTGTTGATGTATATTGGACATTGCAAATTGTCTGGATTATCCTTAGATTAAAGAGAGTGTCAATGAGGCGAAGACTGAAGCACCCGAGGACTGTAATTTTGTTACGGTAAAACTACACGATGATCTTGCACTGTGTAAATTTAATTAGCAATGCAAATAACATATATTGATTCATATATTGCGTTAGTTGACTATATTCGATTGTGCAACAGGATCTTGAGATTACGTCAAAATACCATCCTGATCCAAAAACTCCGACTGCTAAGAGACAGGTTCCTGATGGATCAAGTGAATTAACGAGTGTTGGAGGCGTGTCAGAGGGAGAACTCTCTTCATCCAAGCTTCACAAGATCATCAAAACTGAGAAGTAGGATTAGTTGTAGCTATAGTTTGTTTATTTGCTTCAGTTGTAATTTGTTTGTTTCATCATGTTGTTTTCCTTTTATCCGTTTATATCGACTTTATAATTTGTGGTTTGTGTGTAACAACATCAATTATTTATTCATAATGTAGTATATTTTCTAATTCTTGATTATTGTTACCTCGACATTTCCGTATTATTGTATTCCTACATGATTATTATCGAATTTTTGTATCCACGCTTAATTCTAAAATTAACTCTAATCATTAAAATAATTTTGGCTGTTAAAGTGATTTTCACTCACAAATTTGGAGTTTGATTCATATTTTACTGAATGTAGTCAACCACATATCAGTTTTATTCATATGTTGATTCACATTTTAACTCAGTCAATGTAATCAAGCACAAATCAGTGGCATTGTAAACCAACTTTCACCGACGTAGATCCACAAATAATCCTCCAAATAGAAGGTAAGAATCCATAGAATTCGCAATATCCTTTTATTAGCAACAATATCAGTTTCTTGGTGACCAGCTTTGTGTACGCCTACATCGTTTGGCAGCGTCCTACATTAAGCAAGATCGGTTATTCGTTGTCAACATTTGAATAAATTATATGGAAATGTTTGTAGTCTCATGAGTGTATACATCTCATAAAACAATTTTTTTTGAATGAGCCAACAGAGTCCATTGAGAATTAATGCCTAAATAACATTAAACATTATTTTGTAAAAATAGTGTTAGGAGTCATACTGATAGTTACCTATTTTGTAGTGGTTAGTTACTTTTAAATGACCAGTTAGCTCCGTTTTTCCTTAATGATATTTAAATATAGATGCAGCCTTGGACAGTTTCTCTCCTAAGTTATTGCTCATCTCACATGTGTTAATTTCCAAACTGACCAATAGGTTTCCTCATACAACTTTCCTGCGCACACATTTCATGTATAGTTAAAGGTAATATTTTTTTATTACTTGAACACGATGATCAAAGAAGCACCATCAGTGTAAGGGAGGTTTCAGGCAATTATCATAAACTTGCCGATTTCGTTTTTCGACCATGGAGTCAATCTTTATTCAAAACAAAAAGACTGAATATGCAATTGCTAGACATAGGAGGAGGCTTATTTTGACAGCGAAGAAAAATGCCCGGTATGCTGTACATACCCGCCAAACGACTCAAGTACATACGCGTGGTTATGTTTCTGGTATACCGCTTTCTCTTTCAGTTCCTTCATCCAGTACACCAGTTGGTACCGTTTGTTCTACTAACTATGAAAACTTGGAAAATTCTTCCGATCCTACTATTGCTAGACGTATAAGGAATCTAATTCTAAGTAACAAAAAACAGTCCCGTAATAATTCAAATAAGGAAAATTGCATCGGGGGCCAGCAACACAATGTTATTCATAATCAAGAGCCCTTCACTGGTCTGCGTACACCTCTTTCAATTAGCAATTCTAATTTGATAAACAATGGACCATTGCCGAGACATCCCCAAGAACCACCGGTGGCTAAAAAAAATCGATTTCTTGGAAGTTCACAATAATTCGTGACTGCTACAATTCAACTGAGTTATATCACAAGTCACGCATCTACGTATAATCCTCGAATCTCCACTGAAGATGCAACTCCTGATATTACAGCAGAACATCATCCTTCGGATGATGCAGTTTCTAATTCTAATGACGAATTCAGTGTGAGTGGTATTTCTGATTCCGATCGTAGCATGGATGATGAACTGTTAATTGAGCAACATCTGCAGGGTATGTTCGATATCACAAACCTTTGTAACTATTGAAAACTATTTCATCTGATTATCATGTTTTCCACTATGTAGAGTATTATGATATATGGGACCGCATATGGGAATGTACATGTTGTCAAGCCTGCATGTGGTATCAAGAACGCCTACAAATTTCGTGCCATTTAACCATTCCTAAGTTCCATTGTTGCCGTCGTGGTGGAAAAATTGTACTCCCCTTCCTACAAGAGCCACCACAAGTGTTGCAACATCTTCTACATAATGGTACATGTCCACAGAGTAAAAACTATCAGAACAACATTCGTACCTACAATGCCATGTTTTCTTTCATCTCTCCTGGTATGAAATTCGACAGAACCTACTCGAAGACCGGAGGCCCACCCACTTTAAGACTGCATGGTCAAACCTGTCATCACATAGGTACTCTACTACCTGAAATTGGACATCGTCCGCAGTATGCTCAGCTGTATATTTATGATACCGACAACGAGGTTAATAACAGACTGAATTGTTTCAGGTATATGTAATTATTTAGCAATACATACTTCATGTCACATTTTATGTTTCAATTTTTCACATCTTACCTAATATACAATGACAATAAAGTTGTCTAGAGGGACATTGTGACTAAGCTGAAGTCTATGTTAGATGAGTTCAATGTTCATGCCAAGGTTTTTAGAATGACAGGATATTTTGAAGGCCAATACTTTCTTGGACTTGAATTTGAGGCTTATCGGTGATAAACCCGAAGACGGTCGTGTCTATAATACACCGACTTTGTTAGAAGTTGTTGCTCTCATTGTTGGAGATATTGACTCTGCTTCAAAACGAGACATCATCATTCAAGCACGCAATGGTCATTTGCAACGCATTGATGAGTTCCATGTTGCATACTTAGCATATCAATACCCTCTCATATTTGTGTATGGTGAAGATGGATACAAAAAAAATCTATTGAAGAAATATGAACATGAAACTGCAGTTAATAGTAGAATCCGTCAGTCTATCAAAGATTGGTTATCATTCTGATTGCAGGATTGCCAGAAAGAGGCAAAAACCTTACTTCACTCGAGACGCCTATTTCAACAGTTCTTGGTCGACAGTTATGCAATGATGGAGTCTGAACGTCTAAATTGGATGAGGGACAATCAATCAAAGCTAAGAGTCAGTAAGTATAACAAACTGAATGATCAATGCAATGTTGTTCAACCAAATCAACCATCGAAGCGAGGCAAACGTGTAGCTTTACCGTCTACTTTTGTTGGTAGTAAACGATACATGGATCAACTATATTTTGATGGAATGGCCATTTCAAGTAGGTTGGGTTTCCCTGATTTGTTTGTTACCTTTACTTGCAATCCAAGTTGGCCATAGATCATACATGCATTGTCTGGTATTGGATTAAAGTCGCATGATCGACTGGATATTATTACCAAAGTTTTCAAAATTAAGTTTGACGAACTCATGCGTGATATTACAAAACACCATGTTCTTGGCAATGTTTTAGCATGTAAGTGGTGTTCTTTATTTAATTATGTGATTTTTGTATCATTTTCTCCCTATGACATGAACCGTTAACTAGATAGCTTTGTTTCAGTTATGTACACAATTGAATTTCAAAAGTGGGGATTGTCACATGCACACATTTTGATCTTCTTGCATCCTCAGAGCAAATATCCAACACCTTCGGACTAAGACAACAACATTTGTGCATAAATTTCGGACCTTATTCTTCATCCAACTTTATATGATTTGGTTAAGGTGCACATGATGCATGGACCATGTGGTCTGTCTCGGATGAACTCACCATGTATGAAAATAGGAAGTGCTCAAAATACTTCCCGAAGAAGTTCATTGAACACACGGTTGTTGATGCTGATGGTTATCCACTTTACAGAAGAAGATCAGACTCCCATGTTATTGAAAAGAAGGGAATCTCGCTGAACAATCGACATGTGGTACCTTACAATACAAGACTGTTGTTGAAATACCATGCACATATAAACATGGAATGGTGTAACCAAAGTACATCCATCAAATATCTTTTCAAATATATTCACAAAGGTTTTGATAGAATCATGGCAACAATTTCAAGGAACGACAATGATGAGGTTGATGAAATCAAACAATATTTGGACTGCAGGTATGTCTCCCCGAGTGAGGCGTCTTGGCGAATTTACTCTTACAAGATCCATGGCCGGAAACCTGTGGTTGAACGTATGTTCTATCATTTGGTTGGTGAGAAATCAATTTACTAAATCGATCACAATCGAATGGAAAATATTTTGGAAACTGCAAGTGTCACCGAATCCATGTTTACTGCTTGGCTGGCTGCAAATGGGAAATATGAAGAAGCCCGATCTCTGACGTACGACCAATTTGTATCAAAATTTGTTTATGATAGGAAGAAAAGAATGTGGAGGCCTCGCAAAAAGGGGTTCACCATCAGTCGTTTGATATGGGTTCCACCAAGCACCGAAGAATTTTTTTACCCGCGGATGATGTTGACGGTAGTTAAGGGACCAACGACTTATGAGGAAATTCACAAAGTTGGTGACACCCAATTTGATACATCTTGGGATGCATGTTTTGCACTGGGATTTCTTGAAGACGGTAGAGAATGCATTGTAGCTATCAAAGAGGCTAATGGATGGGGTTCAACTCATTTTCTTCGCAAACTTTTTGTGGTTATGCTTCTGTCAGGTGCTGTTAATCGGCCTGCCCATGTTTGGATAGAATCTTGGGTGCTACTAGCGGATGGTGTGTTGCATGGCCAAAGCCATTTGGCTCAAAATCCAGGTTTAAACACATCTTTATATTATGTACCATGTTTCAAAATATTTTCTACACGGAGTATCCTATATATTTCTAACAAGTTTTTGATTAATCGATTATTAGTCATAATCTTTGTTTTCCCATATGAATGCTTGCAGAGTTGCTATTGACGGAATCCGAATTACATAATTTGACATTAATTGAAATAGAAAAACCGCTTCAGGAAAACCGAAGGAGTCTCAAGGAATTTAAACCGATTCCATATCCGGATGGGTATGTTCTACAGCAGCTAGGCAATTGACTCATATACGACGAACGTAATTATGATGCGTCGACAAAGAGACTCGAATTCACAAATCTCTTCAATGCTCTTACAGGTTCGCATTCATGATTATTAATATGTTTTCTATATTTCCTTTGTTAATGTTAGTTCTTATTTCATTTCAAGACTTTTTATCTGTAATGCTAGATGTTTTATGTTATAAACTCATTATCAGATGAACAACGAGGTATATATGAAAGTATTATGGAGTCTGTGGAGGCGTAAAAGGGTGGTGTCTTCTTCTTACATGGTTACAGTGGTACCGATAAAACATACATGTGGAGGACGCTTGCAAGCAAATTGAGGTCCAAACATGATATATGTTTAACTATTGCAACCAGTGGAATAACTTCTCTTTTATTGCCCGCCAGTAGAACTGCACATTCTAAGTTCAAGATACATGTCCCAACCTTGGATAATTCTACTTGCAAAGTAGACTACGACGATGCTGTTGGGGAACTTCTTAGGCAGACAAAACTTATTATATGGGATGAAGCACCCATGGCACACATGTATGCTTTAGAAGCACTTGATAGAAATTTGAGGGATGTAAACGTGTAAAGACGGTAACTCCGACGAAGTGTTTGGTGGCAAGGTTGTTGTATTTGGGGGTGATTTTCGACAATTTTTTCCTATCGTTCCAAGAGGTAGTCGTTCTGATATTGTACACTCTACAATAAATGCTTCTTATATATGACATTTGGTTGAGGTCTTGACTTTAACACAGAACATGTGGTTGCATTGTGGTTCGAGCGAACAAGATAAAAGAGAGATTGCAGAGTTTTCTAATTGGCTTCTAAGGATTGGTGAAGGCAAAGTTTCAGAACCAAACGACGGTGTTGCTGAAATTGAGATACCCCCTGAACTTTTAATAACAGACTTTGATGATCCTATTGTTGGCATTGTCAATAGTACATACCCTGATTTCATTCATAATTACATGTCTAACAATTATCTGAAAGGTCGAACAATTCTCGTTTCTACCTTAGAAATTGTTTATGAGATAAATGACCACCTTCTTGCTTTGATGCCAGGTTGTTTTCCTAATCCCATTCCAATTTCATATTTTATATGTTTAATTTCAGGACACTGATATAATTATGTTTGATATGTAGGAGAGATACGTGATTACTACAGTTTTAATTCTGTTGATCAGTCTGAAATTCATGACCCCACTGTAGTTGAAATCCTCACGCCAAAGTTTCTTAGTTCTCTGCGAACGTCAGGTTTGCCTAACCATCACATAATGTTTCTTAGTTCATGCGTTTAACCGACAATGGAACAAGCTTTTTCAATGGGCATGACAGTTCCGAATATGTATGCGGAAGAGTGGTATGATATAACTGAAATTCATATTAAACGTAACATTGTTTTATAGTGGTAAATTCAACATAAACACTTAGTGTTGTTTCAACAGCCTACACAAAGCTATTACATATACTTCCAGTAATATCCCAAAAAGAAGCATTGCACCACTAACAAAATACCAAATTTGCGCCCAAAACACCCAAACACCGACATCAACACACGCTTATGCCTTCTAGTTTGAAACAATGTTTCTACATGCAACAATGTTTCTGCACGGACACTGACAGACGAGATGCGGGAGGATACTGAATTGAGAGGAACAACACATCACCCTCACTCAATGCCCGATTTACTGCGAACTCATACCATCCGGTGCAGAAGTACATCTCAGCCTTATCCGCGCGTTTCTTCAACATGCATTGGTATGTAGCATCAAAATCAACATCATATAGCTCTGTCGAACTCTAGGGCTCGGGGAAACATTTCCTTATTACGCCCATAGGAAATTGTTGTAGAGAAAATACAAACACACTTGGATTATCATTTTTACGACTACAATTTTATACCACATCATTTTATTATAAACGTAACTTACAAAGACATTTTTCCGGACAATCTCTGCGTCTTTAACCAACCGTGTCCATTTGCATTCTTGACGGATAACGTGATCAACAACTGGTAGCTCAACCATCTCAACCATATCTTGAGAACGAGATCTTGCACTTTCATACTTCTCTCTCATTTCCTTAGCGATACGACGGTTTTCATACGACCGATTCACGATATAATTTGTGCGCAGCCGTAACCAGTTCTTTGTGTGAGAAGGAGTTTTGATGGGGCTGCAAATAAAACACCATTATGTGTTAAAGATACTATGGATATGCAGTGCATTCGCCCAAATTAAACAAACAATTGTATAAAATACAAGAAAATTCCTTTACCTCTCAGCATGTGGAGCACCGACTTCCCCGGTGCGCACTCCTCCGCATATTATCTTTTTTGTTTATGAGTTTCCTTTTACTTTTCCAGCAGCCTCATTTCTGCGTCATTAAGTACATAATAGAGTATGTAAAATCTACTATTGGACTGAATTGAACAAAACTGTCTCAGATGTACTATATTAGGCATAAACAATTGTTCTAAGTTCTTTCACAGTTACGTATCATGCTCAGGATATGAGTACAAAATATCAAATATTAAAGTCATGATACGAAAACCAATAAAACCAGGAATAATATATAATATAGTTCATACATCATGTGTGTCCCACTAATATAAGCACACATATTCAAAATTTGGAAATACTTATATTCGATATCTACCACCAATGGAATGCATGAAATCAGAAGCAACACATATTAATAGTTATTTTCGAACGCGTCGTACAAACATAAATGAATCTCAAAGTCTAACAATGGATAATTTAAATGTCTTTTGTTGCATGCAATGGAGATTTCATAAAAATTACCTCTTTTTCGGGTTAGAAGTTTCTCCGTCTGTCTTGATTCCAGATGATGATATTGCATTTACCGATTTCGCACGTTGAACAACTTCCTTTTTCATGTTTTTCTTTCTTGCAGTCGTTGAGGTGATGTTTTTTCCAGCTAATACCTGATTCGTGAGTTCCTTGATTCTTGCATTAACCCATTCTTGGTCTGTATCAGAATCCGAAGATGATCTGCAATAGATGTAACAAATATGTATCAAATATGTTATATGGGTTTTAAAGAATTGATATAAACGTTTAGAATCATACCCGCTTGAGATGTCAACCGGTCTTGAATGGATTCTTCCATCCAAGTAATGCATGTTGTTGTGCGTTAGGGTTGTTGTGAAGTTTGTAGGTGAAGAGGACAGGGAACTCGAAGTTGTAAGAAGTGTTCTTTTGTGTTGAGTTTATGAGTTGTTTGTAACATATAAAAGTGTCAATGCTAATGGGTGGTTGACCAACCTTTCATTTATGTGCTTTTACTATTTTCTTATAGGTTTTATTACTTAATGTGTTTTGTATTTACAAATGGTACATTAAAAATATGTTTTATGTAGTAACATCTTTTTTTTTTTCTATTTTAAAAATACGTTTTTTCTTTGCATAGGTTTTAGGGAGTAACATCTATTTTTTCTATTTTAAAAGTAGTAGAGTAAAAATAGTAGAGTAAAATTTTGGGAATAAATTCATGCAATAATTTATATCTATACTCTATTTTATAATTTATATTTAAGTAGCTGATTGCCTCATTAATGCAAAATAAAACAATCTATTTTTTTTCTTCTATTTTTTATAAAATTTAAAACATTTTTATTATTAACTTTTTATTATTAATTTTTTTTATATTACACGAAACAATATTTTTTAAAATATTTTTTATATGAATTTAAAATATAAACTCATTAATTCTATTTTTAGGTAAATCATTATTGATAGATGTTAAGGCTAAGATCAATTACATATTGCACATTTAATCCAATATTGATTTGTTGATTTTATTTGAAAATATTATACACGAATTGAAAGTAACCACTGCATTTCATATGAATATAATATATGGGGCAATCAAAAAATAATATTATATATGAAAATATTACACAAGGTTCATGGTTATAAAATTCTCAAAATATTTCATATGAATATAATATATCATTAACTTAAATGTAACCAACTACCATCTGAAAACAAACTTAAACCTAATCAGCTAGCATTCCCCCTCTCCACTGAAACAAATATTTCTTCGGTCGGAGGATACTGAATCGAGAAATGAAACCTATCACCATCTCTTATGTCTTTATCCTTTGGAAAATCGTACCACTCGCCCAACAAATACTTTTCCAACTTTTTTGGTGTCTTCTTGATGTTGCAATAATATGGGACAAATTTGTCCGAGTCCCACAGACAGATGATTTCGAAAGGTTCCCGGAAGCATTTCCTTATAATATTTGCCGGAATTTTCTACATGTTCACACAAACATTAACAATACGTTATAGTTTTTATCATATAGAAACACATATTTGGAATGAAATTCTGCATTGCTTACCAGGACATTTGTTTTCAACTTTTCTGCGTTGGTTACGACCTTAGTCCAACTTACTTTGTGCTCAAATGTTAGAGGAGCCTGCCTGCAAATCAAAACCATAATTAGAATGATGCGTTTTCATGAATATTTAGTGTTAAACACCTGCATTATAGCACTATGTCGATTTGTATAGTTGCAGCCTCAAATCTGAGTGTAATTGAAATCGTAACACGGTTACCTTATCCTTTTTTTGGTATGTTGTCTTGTCTCTTTAACAAACTTCACAACTTTCTGTTTACCCTTTTCACCAGCCCTGCAAACACAAAAGATTTTAACGCATATTCGAACATGTTATTTTGTATAGCTGCAACAATCATAATATAATTCTTATTGAGGCAAAAAAAGAACAAAACACAGGTGCACTAATCTAAATAACAACATTGTATGTAACATTACCAGCCATTGGATAAAATAACATACACTGCTCATTGAAACAAAACAATAATATAGCTAACATGATTCGTTCACTAGGCTACCTTTTCCTTTTTTCGATTTCCCGTCCTGTATTTGGCTCTGTAACAGATTCCACAGCCTTTTGTTTTCCCTTTGCATCAACATTGTATACAAAAAAGAGTTTGAGTGGTATTTAGATTGAGGCATAAGTATATATTGACATTGAAATCTCTAAATTTGGAAACAAAATGATATGTTGATTATATATCTATGTATTTCGACTGGGCATCCATTCAAACTATTGAACAAACAATTTCCTTTTATTGGAGTTACAAATATAGAAAACTACCTTTTTCGTTTTTTTGGAGCAACTTCCTGATTCTTTAACAGACCGGACTATCGTTTCTTTCCCCTCTCCAACACCACTGCACAAACAACAATGTCTATTGCTTAATCAAATGCACCCAACAGAAACCATCGATATTTTACTACATTTCACAGTATTCACAATGGTGTAACTGTAACTGGACTGAGTGATAGTGATCATGTCTCATGTTTGAATGTATGATGTAGAAAAGTATGCAAATATAGTAATGTAACATTAATTACTACATAATAATGTTTATTTTTACTTGTGTTTGCCACTCATAATTAAACAATTTCAAACAACTCCAGAACAAAAGTAAGAGAAAAGCCGATGATATTCGATAGTATGCCATTCAATTGTTGTTTGGTTTAACTTACTATTATTACTGAGACATTGTCAATGAATTACATACAATCCTTAAATCTTTACTCTTAAAATCTCAAAAATGGTATTCCTACTTTCTATTTTGATTTTCCTCACTGCGGAACAGAAGTAAGAGAAAACATGGATGATATTCGATTGTATGACATTCAATTGTTGTTTGGTTCAACTTACTATTATTAGGGAGACAATGTCAATGAATTACATATAATCCTTAAGTATTTACTCTTAAAATCTCAAAAATGACATTCCTACTTTCTATTTTGATATTCCTCTTTCAATGTCAACTCTTTTAAATTCTCCCTAAACAAGACTTAGGTTGCAATTATGCATATACTACATAAGATTCTAACAAAGTAAGAAGAACATTCAGGAACATACATGTGTTTACTACACCTGAATAAGTAAAAATCTGTCAATTTTAATGATTTTGGAGTAAATGTGTAAGACAGTTTTTGCCGTACCTAATACGATATGAAACAAACCGAAGCTAACAATCTATGCACATCCGACTAAATACCAACCTATTCCTTTAAAACATGTCTAAATAACAAATCATCAGCGTATGATTTAACCACCCAATAACAAAGCGACATGATAGAACTAATGTAATCTGTCAACAACAAAACCCTAACTGTTACTAAGTAGTATCCGAGATAATGATTTATCTTTCTGCCTTGACTTCCAACTCCTGCAAATCGTTATCCGTTGGAACAGGGGTTTCACCATGAGCTCTGCATAAAAATACAAAGACAAGCAAAACATCAAAAAATAAGACACTGATGACTTGCATGCAATGGTTAACATCAATGTAATAGATTTCAACCTCTGTGAGTCACTTGAAGAATCTATAACCGTTTGATACTTTGTCCTCCATGAACGCCGAAGCCCATGATTCTCCCAACACCGTCGGATCATGTATTTGTTGCTACATCTCTCCCATTCAGCCATTTCAACTTCTTCGACACATTCTTCTCTTCCTGAAAGTTTATGTAACAACAACAATTACTTTACTTATTTTTTATACACTTCAACACACGTTTGGTTCATTCTATCCTTTAAGTGTTTTATTTTGGTAACCATTGTATCCTTTGGTGTTCCATTGTATCCTTTGAGTATACTCTAAACTTTATATTTTATTTTTAATTTGAATTATATTTTGATTTTTACAAATTCTATTTTACTTATTATTTTTATTTATTCTTTAGTTTTCAAATTTTATTTACTTTTTAGTTTTCAAAACTATGTCATTTATTTATTTTATATTTTTGTAAACAACATATTTAAACATTATCATTTAAATGGTTTTTGTTATGTTTCATCTTTTTTTAAATATATATATTTTTATATTTAAATATATATACAAAATATACATTAATTATAAAGTAAATAATTTATTTCAAAATAATTATGATTTACATAATTTATTATATCCCACTTATATATATCAGTTACAATTAAATTTTTTTTTTTGATCACCCACTTTTCAAATGTAGATTACACTAATCTTTATTTCATCTAATCATATAATTTTTCTTATATTATGGTTAATAGAGGTTTGTTATATTATTTTTTTACTATCATTTTTCTATTTGAACAAATCAATCGATATTTTTTTCCTTAGCTAATAGTTACTATTCTTTCTGATTTTGAATGCTTTAAAAAAATGTCAGTCTTGAAAAGAAGTGTGTGTCCCCGACGGGTACCCGTGCGAAGACACGAGTATCATACTAGTTTTAACCAAAGTTAAGATTTAACTCAACTGATACCTTTCGGTTGAATATACTTTTAATAATAAATAGTTTATTTTAAATAAAAAATAAATATTTTATTTATATTTTATAATTGAATTATAATTAAAATTTATTATATAAACTTAATTGATATAAATTGATTGTGTAAAAATATTTTATAATACCAGTTAAACATTAAATATTTAAAATATTTGATTTTTATTTTAACTACTACTAAAATAACACAAACACATAATTATAATAGATTGAAAGTGTACAAAATTTTATACTATAGTACATAACAATAATATTTTATTGTATTATATAAAAATTAGAATGCATTAAGAAATTTTAGAATTTATAAATATTTATTATATTTATGTGCATCTACATGAGACAACCATTGATTTGGAATGACGTGGGTGAGTTGCTCGTATCTAACACTATGATCGCTATTATATGATTCTTAATAGACGAAAATATAAATTCAATCTCATATATTATATTTTCAAAGATCACAAGATCTAATGAAGGACCATACACATTATCTTTTCTCTTTTTTTATTGTCTTTCACTTTCATCAAATTTTATAAGGTATAAGAAAAAAAAGAAGATATTATATAAATATATTGTCAAACAAATATAAAAGAAATTAGTTTTCCGTCTCAAAATATAATCAATTATCTCATATAAATTTTGAAAAAAATTGTATAATACCCAGGTACTTCTACTCATAATAGTAAGAATCTTCACCTTAAACTGAATCTTCTATGTCATAGTTTATAAATGTTTAATCCTCAAGTATTTATTTTTTTTCCTGATAAGACTCATTGAAAGTAATATATATGTGATTGATGTTCTTCAATCCATCAGATTTCCATCCCAATAGCTCATAATCCTTTCTATCTCTTAGACAACCGTTGGAGACATAATACACCACTTTAACATCAAGTTGAATTAACTTGATTTGATCAATAATAAAAGTTCTATCGACCTTCAAACTAGAGTAGTTTACACTCTTCATACTCCAAACCTCCATAAGTGTTTGAAAGTTTATTCTTATATGAATACCAGTCAATCAAATAAGTTGTTTTGCATCAGGCTTACCCCCATAAGATTTAGAATAACTTAGTTGTCAAATTTGTTTTTAACCATTGTCTTTTGTAAAACCTATTAAAATATGCTGAAATAACCTCCATGCATCTACCATGCATTCACCAGTGAACAATAATATTATAACATATATTTTAGACCATTTAACTATTATCATTTCACCATGTGAAATTTTCAACACCTCGTGTTCAACTCTAGTGTTACCTAAGCTATGGAACATATTTCACATTGTGAAGAAGAAACTCATAATCATTGAACATTTTAAGTCTAATCATACCAATACCATGAACCTTGTAAACCTTATTGTCAACAAGGTGAACTATATCACATTCCTCCAACTTCAAAGTCTCAAAGTATTTTTTCTTTGATATGTATGATAAGAGAAACATGAGTCAATGACCCAACTCTCTTGAGTATCCAAACTCGACACCCTTTATGCATCAATACTCTCATAACTATCTTTATCAAATGTAGCAAAAATCTCAACAATATCTTTATTGTCATTCTTCACGAGACAATCCCTCTTGAAGTGATAGATTTTCTTATAAATAAAACATTTTAATGTTATCTTGTCAAACCTCTTTGATTTAGACATCCCTTTATGTTAACTTCCTCCTCTTCAGACACTCAAGTCTTCACCACTATTGTCAATCTTAAAATCTTTCACCTTTCAAAATTATATGAATCTCATAGCAATCTAAACTTCATCCAAAGTAATAGCATATTCCTTGCTATAAATAAAGATATCCTTAAAGTGCTAAAAAAATCTAGGTAATGAGCTCAACAAGAGTAGGGTCATGTCCTCATAATCAATTTTCACCTCAATATTCATTAAATCATCAATGATCTTGTAAAATTTTATCAATCACTCCACTATGAATTTGTTCTATATCATTCGAAATGAGTAGAGTTATTTTAGACACAATCTACAAGCCAAAGACTTGGTCGTATACAGTGATTTCAGTTTTGTCCACGTCAAAACTACAATCTTCTCGAGGCACAATATAATGACACTCATGGTCTTATCCATCATCTCAATCTTTTATACTTGTGTTAAGAGTGCATGCATAAATATTGCATATTTCAATGCTTCAATACACTTCGCTTGAGTTAAGATTGTATGCATCTTCACTTTTCACAACTCAAAATTCTTGTCTCCAGAAAACTTACTCTATATGTCATTTAAAGTCCATAGTACTCACTTGTAAACACAATTCATTTACTCCACTGCGGACGGGGCACAACTTGTTTTAAAATTGAAAGGTTCAATTATATCAAGAAAATTGATGTATAGTTAAAGAATAATAATAATAAATAAAATAAATTATCACCGACAAAAATAATTCTCTCTGCAATATGACAACAATTTAATTTAACAAAAAGATATAATAGACAAGACACGTAATAATTTTAAAAATTATTATAAAAAATTATAAAATAAATTATTTTTATTGAATACCATTTCTTTTAGTTTTTATTGTTACTTGTTCTCACCTATCAAATTTTTTATGTGATTGAAGATTTCAATTTAAAATAATTTAATATCATACTATAAAAGTAAAAATTTGAATAAAAAATAATATTCCAAAAACATTCTAATTTCAGCCGAAAGAAAAACGTATGACTTTTCATATATGAAAAAAATGGTCTTTCTTTAATTCAAACCCATAAAACAAGGTAGTAGCAATGAACTTTCAACCAAATTTCAAGAATTAATAGTGAAGCCGACGGTAGTATTTTTAATACTTGTCATAGCTTTCTTCTATATTGATTGGTTATAAATAATAATTATGTTAATTATATTATTATTATTCCCTAAAGTAGTCAAAGGGAATCCTTTAAAATGGAAGTAATAATAGCATAGAATTGAAAATACACCAAGGTCGTGGATCATGAATTAGAAGGATCTTTCAAAATTTTCAACTTAAAACAAAATATATTTGATTAGGTCAATTCATGGTAGGAGGAAAAAGATAAGATCAAAAGTGGGGGGGTATGAAATTTTGATTCTTATTTGACAAAGACAAAGAGGTTGTTTTATGGTGGTGGGTTGTGATTTGTGGCATATTGCTAGTTGCCAAACAATCCTCCAAAATTTTGATGGCCAATTAAAGCAAAGCATCATAATCTAATTATTTGTATCAAAAGAAATCATAATCTAATTCATGGAGATACTCTCAAAATAGGAATCCAAGAAATGGAATCTTTAACTAGTTTCATACTTTAGATCTAAGAACATGTTTGGATTTATGGTGAGAACATAAAATCAATGTGAATTACAACTAGATTGCTACAAAGTTGGACTTTGAAATTTTAACAAAAGTATAGTGTTATCTTAATTTTGTCAAAGTTTCAGCCAGAGATAGACTGACAAGGCTTCCCATGAAATCAACATTTCATTACTTTCTAAATACTACTTATTAAACTTTTAAGTCATTGTATTTTGCTTTGTCATGATCAAGATGAGACTTTATTAAGTTTTAGGAGTACTTTCATGTTGAATAGATTAAAATATTTGTGTGTGGTATTTAAATTATCAGGCTTTCTCATCTACTAAACTAATTTTGTTCTTCTTGCTCTTTCTATTTGGAGACTTAATAATTGTCATCTCATCTTTGTGATTTATGAGGTAGCAGTGATTGTCTTATACATGATTTTTAGGTGGTTGGATTGAACCATTGTTTTACTTAGAGACTCTCTGACCCTCGTTTAGATGTTCACTTCATTTGGTGATTGTCTAGCTAGGATTATGGTGTGTTTATGACTTGTCATATTGTAATATGATCGATTTGGAAATCTTAGAATGATATTGTGTTCTAAGGTAAATTGGTGACAATTAAGAATGTGGAAGACATAAACATTATTTTGGCTTAAAAATGACATCTTCGTAGATCCATGGGTAACTCTTGTCATTTCTCGGTATGTCTATCATATCCAACATCTGAGTCAATAGTGACTTGTGTGTCTTCATCCTCTCTTTGGTGTGTTCTTGTTGTTCCGGTGGAGTTCAATGATTCTCTTATATAGGGATATATTGGTAGAGAGATATGTCTCTGTTGTAATCTAAAATTGACTTTGATTCTTATTAGTTCTCTTAAGGGGTGGTCAAGGATATTAACAATGAGTTTTCGACATCCTTTTGGCATAACCTTTAGGTAGGCGAGATGGTCATTTGTTAACAATATCCAAATCTTTTCTCAATCTTCAATCATAGAGACTCTATGGTTGGTAACTTATGTAATTGGCATAAGTATATGAATGATTGTGATCTCACTTAATGATATTTACTTTCACTTATGCGAATTCAAGATATTTGCTAAGGATTATTTTGGAACACAGAATGAGACCTTGTGCTTTTGTCCTATTTTACATTATAAAAAGTTTATTTTTGGCAAGTTCATTTCCATTTTCAAATTGTTGTATTTTCCATTGAAGTTGTATTTTTTGCTTATTCAAGTATTGTTTATCTTCAATACATATTTTATTTACACTTTTTATTGTTATTTTGTTTTATTTTATTGATATATATTCATGAATGTTTTATTTTTTTATTTGATTTCTATGTCTGAGTAGCCGATTAGAAGTTTAAGATGACGAGTTTGCCTCATCATAACCCTCATATAAATTCTTAAATAATTTGTTATGAGAACTTTAGAAAATTACTTTCGATCGTTTTAGTCTTAAATATATTCAATTTCGTTGTGGAAGTAGGAATATCATAGATATTGCATATACACTGAAAGGGTGTAACACAATATAAGAATTAGAAACACTGAAATGTTGGACTGAGACGACGAAAGTGTCTCAAAATTTAAATTGAGAACGTAATTTTATTTGTTGGCTGTTGTGAAAATGGACTTTGAAAAAATATTCTACGCCGACAAAAGTGGGTAGCATATATGATCATAGTAAGACAACATGTCGACGAAAGTGGGTGTTGTGTATCGTTTTTTATTTTCCACAAAACTTACTTTATACTCGTAACAATTAGGATTTGCAAGAGGATTAAAGGCACGAATCAGAGTCCTAAACAATCTGTTTGTTTTAATTATTCTATTTACAAAAGTAATAATCACTCACATCACAATTCTCGATCATTTTAGCTATATATCAATAAAGTAGAATTTAGTATACATATTATTAGCCTTTTTGATTCAACAACCTATTTTACTAATTAATGTTTCTGTACATTTGTGGCGTGTTACAAATCCATTTCAACATATGATGCTTTATTGAATAATTTGTCTATTTTGAATGGCCAATGTTAACTATTATCAACAACCTATTTTATAATCGGTGACAAAACTATTTTTTATTAAAGAAAAATATATTAAGAAGAAGAAACAAGTACAAAAGAGAGAGGGAACAAGGATCAAAAGCCTCTAGGTAAGACAATGACGAAAATAAGGAATGCATATTCCTAAGCAAATCGTCAAAAACATACATAAGAGCTTCGTTCCACCATACGAAACCTCGAATGGATAAACCTAATGAAGCTAATATGTCTGCACTGTGATTTTCTTCCCTATAATTATATAATAAAATAATCACATATTAAAAGTTTTGTAAATACAATTTGACCATCGAATATGCAAAGACGAATACACGAATTCCGGATTAGTAATAGCTCTTGACACCAAGATATAATCAGTTTCAACCCAAATGAAATTCCAAAGATTACCAACTGCCACCTCAATTGATCGTATGACTCTCATGAATTCTGCAACTAAAGCAGAGACTTTACCTAAATTTTGAGCAAAACATCCAAAACAATCTGCATATTGATTCCTGAAAATTCCACCGCAAGCAGCCTTGGCAGGGATACCAAAAGAAACACTGTCAATGTTACATTTTATCCAATTGGACAAAGTGGTTTTCCAAATAACCTCAATGATTGTAGCCGACATGGGAGGGGGAACTCTAATTCTAAAAGCTTTAAGAACTCTAAGGTCATTGATGGAACACTTAGAGTTGGCACCAAAGCTATTACCTGACATGTTAACACTAGATATCAGAATATTGATGGCTAAATTCCAAGGGATAAACTTATTCTGGAATATCTTCATATTCCTACAGTGCCAAATGATGTAGAAAATATTGATTGTGGCTGATTGAATTACAACTTTGCATTTCCTAGACCAAGACCCATTGCAGACATCCCATATAGGCAAGAAGTTGCCATTGACTCCTTGCTGCAAAATGAAGGCTAGCCAATTCTAAAACAAAGAAGCAAACTGACAATGATAAAATAAATGAAGAGTGGATCCAGTAGCAGATCCACACAACTCACATTTAGATGGTAAAAGCATCCAACCTTTGGATGCCAAAATGTTATTAGTGGGGACTTTGAAATGTAACAACTTCGAAACAAATAAAGACTTGGTTGGAGGAATGCACATGTGCCAAATGAATTTTGCCCAACCCACTTGAATACCAATAGGTGAGCAGTGCAAATAAGCATCTTTTAATGTAATATTTCCATCAGTTGAATAAGACCAAATTAATTGATCAACAGAAGGACCTAGAGGAATATGGACCTTGTTTAAAATACTATTGAGATTAGGGAACCATGTTGCTATACCAGTAGGAAGATTCTAGGTGGAGTTTGATAGAAAATCAGAAACAACGACATTAAGTTTATCATGGGAAAATGAAGGTATCTGCAGTTGTTGAACCAGAGGCTCTCCACACAATTTGTCAATCCAGAAATTAATTCTACTCCCATCTCCAAGATTCCAACAAGACTTTAACATCAAGTTATTGAAACATCCTTTTAAACTGGACCACATAGAGGAAGAAATATGGTATTTAATAGGTCTATTATTCCTTAACACCCTCTTTCTAAGCAGTAAAGCCCACTGTCTAGAAGAATTAACCATTTCCCAACACTTTTTCAAATTAGCAGCCTCATTAATTTTAGACAACGATCTAATTTCTAGACCACCTTCCAAAACTGGGCTACAAACTTTATGCCAAACAACTATTATTAGCTTCCTTTTAGGTATATCCCCACTCCATATGAAGTTTCTAATACATTTCTCTAACTCTTTAATCATGATAGCAAGCTAAGAATAAATTAACAAGTTATACATGAGCATGTTATGTATGAAACTTTTAACCAGTTCAACTCTGCCTGCCATGCTCAAGAGGGAGGCTTTCCACTTAGACAATCTAGTCTTGGTTTTATCCAAAATAACTTGAAAATGAATCAATTTTGGTATGCCCTTAAAGATAGGGACTCCAAGGTAATTGAAAGGTATTTTCCCTTCCATGAAACCTAGGGAGTAAATGAATCTGGATAAGGTTTAAGGAGAGACTGATCCTGCAAAAATGGTTGACTTGGAAGGGTTCACCATTTGTCCCGAGTATTGAGCTAACTTTAGAAAAAGGTTCTTCAATTCCTCCACATTGGAATTTTTAGCTTTGCAAAACAAAATTATATCATCTGCATAAATAGTGTGTGATGGGAGTGAAGAATTACAAGGGCCCTTTATAAGTTTCAGATTTCCATCATCAACCAACTTGGAAATTGCTTTGCTAAGCACATCTTCAGCTAGGAAAAAAAGAAGGGGAGATAGTGGATCACCCTACCTAACACCTCTTTTGTAGCCAAAATAACCAATTTAAACCCCATTAGCTGAAATTGATAGCAATGTTGATTGTAGGATAACTTTTACCCATCTACCAAACTAATAGGAGAATCCAATTTTCGAAGCACTAGAATCAAGAAATCCCACTATAGAGTGTCAAAGGCCTTCCTTATATCAATTTTAACTACAATGTTACCTCCGAATGATCTATTATTAAGCATATTGATGACCTCAGAAGTAAGGCATATGCAGTCAGCAATAGATCTTCCTCTGATAAAACCTCTTTGCTCAGGAGAGATGAGAAAAGGCATTAAAGGTACAAGCCTGTCAGCCAGAATCTTAGTAATAATTTTTGAACTTAAAGTTAGCCATAACTATAGGTCTATATTGATCGAACTAAATGGCATTGACACACTTAAGTATAAGAATAAGAGAATTGGCATTCCAGTTAGAAAGAAGCCAGCCTGTTGAAAATAATTGGATAACAACATTAATGATATCCACTTTGATAATCTCCCAGTAATGTTGGAATAAGTGGCCCCCAAAACCATCAGGACCAAGAGAGCTATCTTTATTTAAAGAAAAAACAACATGCTTGAATTCTTCAGAGCTAGGCAAAGATGTGAGAAGGTTATTGGATACATCACTTACGAGCTTATGGATCACCTCATCTACAATACCATTCTCCATAGTAAAATTACTATTGTTAAACAACCCCTCAAAATGTTCCAAGAAAACTTTGAAAATGGAAATTGAGTCAGTAATCAAATTCCTTTCATGATGTAAGGAAGCGATGGGTTTTATGCAATTTCTCACTTTAGTCATTCTATGAAAATAAGTTGTATTCCTATCACCCATATTACGCCACTTAACTTTTGCTTTGTCTCTCCAATAAATATTCTCCAGTTTCAAAGCAATCTCAAGATCAATTTGAGCAGCTTGTTCCTTATCGATAAGCTCTTCAGACTGGCCATTTCATTGAATTTGAGCTTGTATATCATCTAGCTTGGTGGTGGCATTTTTAAACAGATTATGTACATTACCAAATGTGTCTTTGTTCCAAGCCTTTAGCCTTTGCTTTAGGAGCTTAAGCTTTTAAGCTAGGATGTGTATAGGGCATCCATAGAATTTAGAGTCCCAACACTACTTGACCACATTTATACAGTCTGGGTGTTCTGACCACATAGATAGAAACTTAAAATTAGAGGCCACATTAACAAAAAGATAATCAAATACAAAAAGAATAGGAAAATGGCCAGAGTTGAGTCTTGCAAGGGTTGAAACTGCTGAATTGTTGCCGAAAGAGACCCAATTATGGTCATAAATGACTCTATCAAGTCTCCTTTCAATATGATGAGCTCATTTTCTACCATTGTTCCAATTAAATTCAGCTCCCCTAGTAGGTAGCTGAATGAGAGAGTTAAGATCGGTCCATTCTTGGAAGTCTTTAATAGGTGTTCTAAATGGATTCATTAATGGTGTTAAAATCTCCTAGGTAGCTCCAAGGCACATCTTTCACTAGAGACAAGTTAGATAGAGTAGGCCACAACTCCCTTCTCTTGATATAACTGGTTGATGCATATATGGATGCCATTCTAAAACTATAAGATCCATCCTCTATGAAAAAATAAACATGTTGGTCCTCTTAAACTAGAATATGAGGATCTATTTAAGGGGAACAAAGACACCACAAATTTGGTAGTAACACACGTCGGTGATTTTCTACAAAAACCCTTAAATTAAGTCTAGAGAAAAAACTAGGAGGAAAATCCTCTAAAGCTATCCAAGGTTCAACAATGAAACATATGTCAGGCTTATGCTTCAAAATAAGATTTTTAAAAGCTAATTTGGTGGGCTGATTAGCTATGCCTCGAACATTCCAAAAAATACACTTCATTTGATCAAACTAGAAGAGCGTGCTCGAGCTCTAGTGCTAGGTCCACCCTTTACAGTTTTGGAGACAAATTTAGACGTCTTATTGGACTGTTTTGAAACTACCAGTTGGAAATAATTCTCTCTCTCAGCTAGGTTCTCAAGCCCTTCATCCATGTTAGCCCAGGACTTCTTAAGGAAATCCATGTCTTGCTGAATATGATTGAGAATATGTGGCTCATATTCAAGTATAAGGATATTGTCCGTCTGAGTTGCATCAATAAATTATGATCCTGATCCACTAGAGCATAAATCTTCTATAACAGGATTGAGTTGAAACTCATTAGGATGTGTGGTTGGCTCAGTATGGAGGGAAAGAGTTTGGTCAGGTAAGAATGGTCCATATTCTACATCTGGATGCCTGGAATCTACATCCCTAGTGTCAATGGAGGGATTATCATCTCTAGAAGTATTTTCCTTGTTACTGTTCAAAATTGGGGTACCTTCTCTAGGAGTATCAACTCTGTTAGTGGGTGAACCTATCAAAGAAGTATTAAAGCTTTTGTCACCCGTGCTACTTGTAATACCTCAAAATTTGCCCTCCCATTTCCTCAACATTTTGCATAGCATTTTTGCATTTATGGATTCATAAAATAACCAAAAACATTGCATCATATAGCATAGCCGAGGCGTGGGTATGTGATCAGTGATCGGAGCAGCCGAAAGTTTTGAAGAGGCTACCGAAGGGCCACAAAGCTTTTCAACCTTGTGCAAAGGGTTCACAATATCCCACAAGTCTTCACTTGAAGCCACAAGTCATGGAAAGTTTTGGTTTGGTTGAAGGAGGCAAGCAGTGCAATACTTCTTGAGGGAAAAGGGCCGAACTAGGGTTTCATTTCTACGGGGTTTCCGCATAAATTTTTGAGTCGAAGCGGATTTCTTTGACTTATATACGATGTCAAGTGCCTAGGGTTCAAATCTCGTCCACAAATTCATTTTGGAAGGGGTTCGACTGGCCGGACGACGGAAAATCGAGGAATTGGAGAAAAGGCGATCGAGTTAGGTAAAAAGGGATCGACTCCGGACTTTTAAGATCGAGATCGTGAAATTAGGGTTACAATAATCCTATGGTTCAAATTTGATCAAGAAACGATGGAGGAATCATGAAAAAAATCAAAGAAAATCATTTGAAAAGTAGTTGGTTTACCATTTCCCTCCACCTTTCCTTCCATTTTCTTTCCATTCTCTCTTCTTATTCCTTTCTCATTTTCCATTCCCTTTATTCCAGTAGCGGTTTTATTCAGCAGCATTCTTATTTTCTCACCCTTTGAAACAAGCAAGCAAGCGTGGATCCCGTCGGGTACGGCGGACGATCTGGGGTGCTAATACCTTCCCAGGTCGTAACCGACTCCCGAACTCAGATCTTTGGTTCGCAAGGCCTCGTCCTTTTCCTTCTTCCTCAGGTTTGTGCAACATTACCTTTCCCATTCTTTCGGGATAAAAATGTCTGGCTGGCGACTCTACCTTTCCGCGCCACTTTCGCGTTTGTACTAGGATGAAAATCCCGGGAGCGACAGCTGGCGACTCTGCTGGGGAAAACCTGATTCTTCCGGTTTCCCTTGTAGAGTCAATCCTAGCGCCTGTTTGGTTTTGTTTCTTTGGGTGTATATGTGTTTGTTGCTGAGTGCTTTAGTTTAGCTTTACTGTTTTTATTTACAGTTTTATTTTACAGCTTTACTTTATCGCATTTATTTATCGCTTTCAGTATTTTATTTTCCATGCATCATATTATACTGGACTGTCTGGCTGTGCTGGTTTTCATTTTTTCTGTGGGTGGGAGTTACTGTGAGATAAGCCAATTACCCGGCTTGAGTGCACCCTAGGACTTAGAGTGGTTCCACTTTGGCTTCATGGCATCTTGCTATGTTGGTAGTAGTGAGTTCCACACCTTGACTTGCGACCTTCTCGGGAATGTATTGATACCGGAATCTTTCTGGGTTGATGCGCTACCTTGATAGTTATGTGCAGTCAGGGGACCGATCATTGAGAACCTTTGTGGAAACATCCCTCTCCAGTGATGACAGTGGCAGACCACATTTGTTGGCAAACCCACTCGCATCCGAGGGCCCACTGGGAACTCGCATAGGATGGCCTGGTTCTCTCATAGGAATTCAGTTAAAGCAAACTGTTCGTATGACGGTAGTATTGTACCCTTCGGGATGAATGTACTATTGTTTCTCGATTCAGTGCTTGAAGCTGAGGACTTATGAGGGATGCTTGTTTTTCCGGACTCAACTGAGACCTCCCTGAGTAGTACATAATGCCAAACCGATTCCCTGATTTGGTCATGAGCCATTTCTCGGAGATGGTGAACGTATTATTGCTACTCGGCTTTGAGAGTCCGTGATGTTGACCCGAGTAGCATACCCGTGAGATTGGGAGGGGTTTACAGGTTTGCAGGAACCCTGGTACCTTCAGCATACCCACTTTGCCTTTGGTTCAGTTTTTGTGATCTGGATCTCTGTTCTTAAGTTATGGACCCCGGATCAGAGGGATGATTATTGTGATATCTGGATTTTGAGACCGTGCACCGACATCTGATTATATGATTGGCACACCACAGACACTTCACTGATCACATGCCTTGTCTTGCATAAGCATCATATCATCATTAATCATTTTGTGTTCTTTTTATTCCCAGGGTTCATTACTTCCTAGGTCCTGGTCATATTTCCTACTTCAGCATGGAGATTTCGAGGAAGAGAAATGTTCATTATACTTTCCCGCAACCAGAGACAGAGAGTGTTCAGGGTTTGATTAGCTTGATGGGTGACCGAGTCCTTGATAATTTCAGGAGAGAGTATGGCAAGATACTGAATTATGTGAGCAAGCCCACAGTCGACCAGAAGGATAGCTTGCATTCTTTGTTGCAGTTCTATGATCCACAGCTGAGGGTCTTTGTTTTTCCTGATTATATTCTGGCACCTACATTGGAGGAGGTTTCTAGCATGCTGAGTGTTCCTGTTAAGGAGGGTGTACCTTACTATGTTTCGGAGAGGATCCCATCTCATGAGGATATCACTATTGCCTGTCATTTGAGTATGCCCAGACTCAAGGTGGGATTAGAGGCTGGCCAAAGTAAAGGAATCCCTTTGGACTTTCTGGTTGCAGAGGCACGTGTTATGGCATCGGAAAAGAAGTGGGCAGACTTCAGAGCACTGTTGGCTATGGTAGTATATGGAATCAGTTTGTTTCCCGGAGAGAAAGGACTAATTAATATGGAGGCCATTACTATTTTCGTCAAGAAAAATCCTGTTCCTACATTGCTAGCTGACTTTTATTATGGAGTTCACCACAGAAATGAAAAAAGGAAGGGGTTTGTAAATTGTTGTGCTCCCATATTCGCTGATTGGTTTGTAAGGCAACTCCCTAAATCAGGACCCTTTCAGGATTTGAAACAATCTTGGAAGTGGTCCAAAAGATTAATGGGCTTAACCTCAGCTGACATTGCTTGGGGATGCAACAGAGATTTGGTGGGCAAAGAAATACTGGTTAGTTGTGGTAGCTTTCCAAATGTGCCTTTGATGGGAAGGAAAGGTGGGATTAGCTACAATCCTATCTTGTCCAGGAAACAGTTCGGCTATCCTTTAAGAGATATACCTTTGATCGGCGACGCAAATGAGTCCTTATATTTCTCAGCAGAGGGAAACTCCAAAATGAGTATCCTAGCATCCCAAGCTTGGGAAGTTAAGGTGATGAAAGGAAAGAAAGATTTTGGAAGAGTAGATCCTAATACCTATGATCCTTTTGCCAGCTGGTTGGAGGACCGTGTGAAGACTCATCTTCTACCATTTTCTAGAGAGACGCCTCTTTACCCTAAAGAGGTGGCACCAAGAACTACGGTGCCTTTGGAGGAATATCAGAAGTTAGAAGCTTTGGTTAAGCAACTGAGGGTTGAAAATCAAGAGGCTCTTAATTCTTGTCAAGCGCTAATGATCCAGAACCGTCAATTGAAAGATAGAGCTGAGCAAGCCGAAGAGATAGTCCGTCTTAAGCAGAAGGACTTTGAGGATAGAGAGCTCTATTTCCGAAAGAAAGGTTTAGCTGAGACTCATATGACGGCCCAGCGCCGAAGGGAGAAGAAGGATCTTAGTGAAGCCAATGAAGCTGTTACTTTATGGCAGGAGAAATGGGACGAAAATCTGAAGAAACAAAAGGAGTTAGACGCCAAGCATAAACAGGAAGTCAAAAGCCTTCAGGATTCTTTAGATGGGCAGAAAGAGCTTCTCAGGAAAGCTTATTATCAAGAGGAGGATCGTATCCGGCGCGTAACAGAAAGCCAGCAGGCACTGAAGGAAGCTCAAAAGGAGATTGAAGACTTGAAGTTGAAAGCTGATGTGAAAAGGTCGAAGGCCGAGTCGAGTCAAAGCAAGGAGAATGAGACAGCATTTCTACAGCAGATCGAGGAGTTACACGCTTCTTCTGATACGAGGGACCTCCTCATTCAGAAGCTCATCCAGGAACCCGGTCATCCAGATGTGGTTCAGCTGTTCCAGAGCGTCAAATGCCTTAGCTGGAGATTGAAAGATATAGGGTTCCCTAGGGTTTAATTTCATATTGTTGTACTTGGATTACCCATAGGCTTGTTGTGGGATTCCTTATATGTGATGTACTTTTGTTGTTATTTTGCTTGGTACCCTCCAGGGCTGTTGTATTTTCAAACTCCAGTTTATATGATTGAGTTGTTCCGGATTTCTTGTTCGTTATTTGCACCAACACGGGAAATGAGCATCAATTCTTCACAGCCGTCATTGTGTCTGAATATCATTTGGGTCTTCTTCCCAATTCTTATCTTCTTAATGCCAGGACCGGGCACAGGAAAATACTTGGGAATAAAAGGAACACATTGCATTGCATACGCATCATTTGCATTTTGTCTTTGTCTTTGCAGGTTTTTCTTCGGGATGTCTAATTTATCTGTGTTCATCAGGCAAAGATTGCGAGGGCCGCCAAGACCCGGCACCTTCGACAGAATATTCCTCATCGGTACGCGACCCGCAGTAATCAAAGAACAGCAATGGACGCCATGCAGACGGAACTCAATAATGTCCATACCAAGATGGCAGAATTTATGACTCTGATGCAGGGGATGGCCCAGGGGCAGCAGGAGCTGAGAAATGCAATTCAAGGGTTAACTCCTCCTAACACTAATGCTCAGGAAACTACTTCCGGCGGACTAGGGGCTCCTCTCAATACCAACAACGGTACAGGTGGACCTCATGTTCCAGATCCATCTATGGCTGCGTATGTTCCTGTGCAGGACAGGCAGGAAGACCAATTCCAATACTTCAACAACGATATGGGTTTCGGCGGTGATGGAAATCTCAACGACTTCTCGGTGCTTGCAGAGAAGGTCAAGGCCTTAGAGTGCAAAGATACTTTGGGAATTGACGTGTCAGATATGGGTTTAGTACCTGGGGTGGTCATTCCACACAAGTTCAGGCCACCAGCATTTGATAAATACAACGGCAACTCTTGCCCGAAAACTCACCTACAGGCCTTCTACAGGAAGATTGCGGCCCACACGCGAGATGAGAAACTATGGATGTATTATTTCCAGGATAGCCTTTCTGGAGGATCCTTGGAGTGGTACATGAAGTTGGAAAGAAGCTCTATCAGAAGCTGGAAGGATTTGGGAGAGGCCTTCCTCAAACAATACCAATACAACATTGACATGGCACCTAGCCGTACTCAGCTTCAAAGCTTGACACAGAAGAGTTCGGAGAGTTTCAAAGACTATGCACAGAGGTGGCGTGAGGTGGCCGCCCGAGTGCAACCACCTTTATTGGAAAGAGAGATGGTCGATCTTTTCCTGAATACCCTCCCAGGGCATTTCATGGAAAGGTTGGCTGGTTGTTCCTCAAGTGGTTTTTCGGACATTATTCTGACTGGAGAAAGAATTGAAAGCTGGATCAAGCAGGGGAAAATTCAAAATGGAAGCGCTTCAGCGTCTGGTACCAAGAAACCCTTTGTGAAAAAGAGGGAAGGAGAAACAGGAGCAGTATACGCGCAGAGAGGAATGATGCACCAAGGATATTATCAACAAGTGGCCCCCGTCACTATTTCAACTCCTCCAGTTCAACAACGGGTTCAGCCTCAACAGCCGCAACGCTCACAGGGGTATCAGCCAAGACCCCCTCGTCCATACTACCCTCAGAAGCCGAAGGATAGACATATTGAAGCTCCACCAATGTCTTACTCTCAACTGTTGAAGAATCTCCTGCAGCTTCAAATGATTCAGCTCCGTACCTTGCAACCTCCGAGGCCAGGCCAAATTCCTGAAGGTTATGACTCGAATGCTAGATGCGAGTTTCATTCTGGAGCTCCCGGCCACAGTACTGAGAATTGCAAAGCATTGAAGCATGCTGTTCAGGACTTGTTGGATTCTAAAGCGATCAATTTCGCTCCCTCTCCTAATGTGCTAGAAAATCCCATGCCTCACCACAGGGGCACGGTTGGTGCAATTGGTGAAGGGGAGAAGTTGAATCTGGTGGATGATGTAGATGACTTGAAGACTTCTTTGGTTGCTATCAAGGTTTGTTTGTTGAAGAAAGGCATTTTCCTGGGATGCGGGGATGATTGTTCAGAATGTACAGAAGCTACCAACGGTTGTAAACGATTGAAGGCCGGAATTCAAGGAATGATTGATGAAGGAGTGCTGCAATTTGATAAGATTGTGAAAGAGAGTGAAGTATCTACAGTGACCATCTTTTATGATCCATCCCAAGCTCCTTCGCGTGCTAGAGTGGCACCAATAACCATTACTACTGCTGGACCCATAATGTACCAAAGTGACAGAGCAGTCCCTTGGCATTATGGTGGTGAAGTGTATTACAATGGCCAGAGGCAAGAATTGGCCACGACTAGTATAACCCCAGCTCAAGTAGAGAATGTTGGAGTGGGGGGGTTTACTCGAAGTGGAAGATTGTTTGCGCCTGAAGCATTGAGAAACAATGTGATACCACCTAGAGATACTGCCGAAGCCCAAGCAAGAGCCAGAGGGAAGCAACCTGTAGTTGTCAATGATCCAGCTCCATCAGCTGATCCAGATCTCACCTTTGACAAAGAAGCCGAAGAATTTTTGAGGATCATCAAGAAGAGTGACTATAAGATTGTAGATCACTTGCAGCAGACGCCGTCAAAGATCTCCATCTTATCATTACTCATGTGCTCGGATTCTCACAGGAAGGCCCTTTTGAATATTCTGAACAAGGCATACGTGCCTCAGGATATTTCTGTGAACCAGCTAGAAACGGTGGTGTCCAGCGTTAACGCCAGTCATGGATTGGGTTTCACGGACTTGGACTTAACTTCTGATGGGCGTGCTCACAATCGGGCATTGCATATCACTCTTGAATGTAAAGGTGCAGTACTCTCCCATGTGCTGGTGGATACTGGTTCATCTTTGAATGTCTTGCCTAAGAAGGCATTGATGAAGCTGGACTGTGATGGGGTGGTGCTAAGGCCCAGTGATCTAGTAGTGCGGGCATTTGATGGATCAAGAAGATCGGTATTTGGAGAGGTGGAGTTACCTATCAAGGTAGGTCCACAAGTCTTCAATACCACGTTTTACGTGATGGATATCCAGCCGGCATATAGTTGTTTACTTGGAAGGCCCTGGATACACTCGGCAGGAGCGGTTTCTTCTACACTTCATCAGAAATTAAAGTTTGTCTGGGAAGGTCAAGTTGTGACGGTCAGCGGGGAAGAAGATATTTTCGTTAGTCATCTCGCCTCATTCAAATATGTGGAGATGGATGGCGAAATAGTCGAGACCCCTTGTCAAGCTTTTGAGCCCTTGAAGTCTGAGCAAGCATCTGCAGTAGCAATTTCTCCTGAAGAACCAAAGAAGGTAGTTTCCATAGCTTCCTATAAACAAGCGCGTGAATTGGTAGAATCCGGGATCCGAGAGGGCTGGGGCAGCCCGGTAGAAGTGCCAGAGAAGAAGGACATGTTCGGGATTGGTTATCACCCTGGAGGATCCTCGTCGGCAACGAATGCTAAAGGTTGTCAGAGCCCGGTCACTTTCACAAGTACGGGAGTGGTAGACTACGGAAATGTCAGCGCCGTGCAGGATGAAGCTGTTGATAGTGACTGTGACTTGGATGAATGGATTAGGCCTGCCGTCCCAGGAGCTCAACTTAGCAACTGGACATCCGAAAGGCTCATTTCAGTAACATCTTTTGAAGAGTAATGATTTTGTGTTTCTATTTTCCTGTACTAAAGCACTATGTCTTACCCCGGGGCATAGTGTCTCTTTGTAAGGGTTCATTTGTTCATTAACGCAATCATCAATAAAGCTGACGTTTCACATTCATTCATGTTGTTCTCTGTCTTTCATTTTTATTTTTGTTTTTCAAAAAGAAAGAAAAGTTTTAAAAATGGCAATGTGTCTCATCTTCTCAAGTTGTTGCTAAAGCCTTGCATGAATCATCATTCATGCAGGTGCTCGTCACCGGATCTTATCAATGACGACCCTGTTATGGCTAAGTATGACTTCGACAATCCGATTTATCAAGCCGATGAGGAAGGTGAAGAGGATTGTGATTTACCCGAAGAATTGGCCAGACTGCTCAAACAAGAGGAGAAGATGATTCAGCCGCACGAGGAAGATGTTGAAGTGATAAACTTGGGTACTGAAGAGGACAAGAAAGAAGTCAAGATCGGAGCTGCATTAGAAGAATCTGTCAAGACTCGTTTGATGGCTATGCTTCGAGAATACGTTGACGTCTTCGCATGGTCCTACCAAGATATGCCGGGTTTAGACACTGACATCGTGGTACACAAGCTACCTCTCAGAGAAGGTTGTCCTCCGGTAAAGCAGAAGTTGAGGCGCACACGTCCAGACATGGCAATCAAAATAAAAGAAGAAGTGCAAAAACAGTTTGATGCTGGCTTCTTGGCCGTGACTAGTTATCCTCCATGGGTTGCTAACATTGTGCCGGTTCCTAAAAAAGATGGCAAAGTCAGAATGTGTGTGGATTACAGGGATTTGAATAGGGCTAGCCCCAAAGATGATTTCCCTCTACCTCACATAGATGTACTTGTTGATAATACTGCTCAGTTTTCCGTGTTCTCTTTCATGGACGGATTCTCAGGCTATAATCAAATCAAGATGGCTCCCGAGGATATGGAAAAGACAACTTTCATCACTCCTTGGGGCACTTTTTGTTACAAAGTCATGCCGTTTGGTTTAAAGAATGCAGGAGCTACCTACCAACGGGCAATGGTGACGTTGTTTCACGACATGATCCATCAGGAGATTGAGGTTTATGTTGATGACATGATAGCAAAGTCCCAGACGGAAGAGGAACACTTGGTCAACCTAGCAAAATTGTTCGACAGGCTGCGAAAGTTCAGACTGAGGTTAAATCCGAATAAATGCACCTTCGGGGTTCGTTCTGGCAAGTTGCTCGGCTTCATTGTTAGTGAACGAGGAATTGAGGTCGATCCAGCCAAGGTGAAAGCAATTCGGGAAATGCCTGATCCAAAGACTGAAAAGCAAGTGCGTGGTTTCTTAGGGAGACTAAACTACATTGCACGGTTTATTTCTCACCTAACGGCCACATGCGAGCCCATCTTCAAGCTTCTGAGGAAAAATCAGGCCATTAAATGGAACGAAGACTGTCAGCGAGCCTTCGACCGAATCAAAGAATACTTGTTGGAACCGCCGATTCTTATGCCTCCAGTGCCAGGGAGACCTCTGATCATGTATCTTACTGTGCTGGAAGGATCGATGGGATGTGTACTGGGTCAGCAGGACGAGTCTGGTCGAAAAGAGCACGCCATTTATTACCTTAGCAAAAAGTTTACCGATTGTGAGACACGATACTCACTGCTCGAGAAAACTTGCTGCGCTTTGGCATGGGCTGCTCGCCGACTAAGACAGTACATGCTGACTCACACTACCCTCCTAATTTCCAAGATGGATCCTGTAAAATACATCTTCGAGAAGCCGGCTTTGACAGGAAGAGTGGCCCGTTGGCAAATGATACTCACGGAGTATGACATACAATACACTTCACAAAAAGCAATCAAGGGGAGTGTGTTGTCAGAATACTTGGCCCAGCAGCCGATTGATGATTATCAACCCATGAGGTTTGAGTTTCCGGATGAGGACATCATG
The DNA here is from genome assembly GCA_963966055.1 of Lathyrus aphaca. NCBI lineage: Eukaryota > Viridiplantae > Streptophyta > Magnoliopsida > Fabales > Fabaceae > Lathyrus > Lathyrus aphaca. Next base: position 127,990,432 of record OZ014521.1, on the reverse strand, counting down.
TTCCTCAAGTCGAAAGACCATGAAGAACCACTTCCGGAGGAGGGGCCTGACCCTGAATCCAGATGGAAGTTGATGTTTGACGGAGCTGTAAACATGAATGGGAGTGGAGTAGGTGCTGTTATCATCTCCCCAGAAGGAGTCCACACACCTCTCGCCGCTCGATTGACCTTCGAGTGCACTAATAACGAAGCAGAGTATGAAGCCTGCATCATGGGGATCGAAGAGGCAATAGACTTGCGAGTCAAGAACCTTGAGATCTTCGGAGATTCTGCTTTGGTAGTAAATCAAGTCAATGGCGAATGGCTAGTTCATCAAGCTCGTTTGATTCCTTACCGAGATTACGTCAGGAGGCTGTTAACTTTCTTTACCAAAGTAAAGCTGAGCTATGTTCCTAGGGACGAAAACCAGTTCGCCGATGCTCTCGCAACTTTATCATCCATGATTAAAGTATGCCAAGAGAATTTCGTGCCTCGAATTTCGATCTCTCGTCTTGAAAGACCGGCTTATGTCTTCGCAGTTGGTGATGGTGAAGATGACAAACCTTGGTACCACAACATCAAACAATTCCTGAAAGCTCAAGAATACCCGGCCGGGGCATCTAGTAAAGATAAGAAAACTCTTAGAAGACTGGCAGGAGGTTTCTTCTTGAATCAGGATGGTGTGTTGTACAAACGGAACTTTGACATGGTGCTGCTTAGATGTGTGGACAGACACGAGGCAGACATGTTAATGCAGGAGGTTCACGAAGGCTCCTTTGGTACCCATGCTGGAGGACATGCCATGGCCAAGAAATTATTGAGATCGGGATACTATTGGATTACCATGGAATCTGATTGTTGTAAATATTCCCGCAAATGCCATAAGTGTCAAATTTATGCCGACAAGGTCCATGTGCCTCCGAATCCGTTGAGTGTCATGTCTTCACCGTGGCCGTTCGCTATGTGGGGCATCGATATGATTGGAAAGATTGAGCCAACAGCTTCTAATGGACATCGCTTCATCCTAGTTGCTATTGATTATTTCACGAAGTGGGTTGAAGCAGCTTCCTATGCCAATGTCACTAAACAAGTGGTTGCTCGGTTTATTAAACGGGACATCATCTGCCGGTATGGAGTCCCTGAAAGAATCATTACTGATAATGGTTCTAATCTCAACAACAAGATGATGGCTGACTTGTGTCGAGACTTTAAAATAGAACACCATAACTCTTCTCCATATCGTCCGAAGATGAATGGCGCCGTCGAGGCGGCTAATAAAAACATCAAAAAGATTGTGCAGAAGATGGTTGTGACGTACAAAGATTGGCACGAGATGTTACCTTTCGCGTTGCATGGGTATAGAACATCAGTACGCACTTCAACTGGGGCAACTCCATTCTCATTGGTGTATGGTATGGAGGCAGTTCTACCAGTCGAAGTGGAAATCCCCTCATTGAGGTTGATGATGGATATCAAGCTAGATGAAGCTGGATGGCTTCGATCCAGATATAATCAATTGAGCCTCATTGAAGAGAAGCGTCTAGCAGCTGTATGCCATGGACAGTTGTATCAGCGACGAATGAAGCAAGCTTTTGACAAGAAGGTGCGACCACAGAGGTACATGCCAGGAGATTTAGTGCTGAAAAGGATTCTTCCTCCTCTCAACGATCACAGGGGCAAGTGGACACCCAACTATGAAGGACCGTTCGTGGTTAAAAAGGTTTTCTCAGGCGGAGCCTTAATGCTGACAACCATGGACGGAGAAGACTTTCCATCCCCTGTCAACGCAGACGCAGTAAGAAAATACTTCGTGTAAAAAGGACCCGCTGGATAAAAACAGAATAAAGATCCAGGCAAAAATGGGCATCCCGGCGAGCCAAAAACAGAATAAAAGGCTCGGGCAAAAGTTAGGGAAATATTGAAAAAATGTACACCCGCTGAGTTGAAAAGCCACATCGGACAACTCAGGCAAAAAAGGGTATCCCGGTGGATTGAAAACCTGAAAGGGCGATCCACGCAAAAGAGGGATTAACACGAACGACTGCGATCTGCGAGATCCATGACATACCTACAGTTGAGGCTATCCTAAGGTTGAAGATCAGTTCACTTACTTTTTCTCAAGAGGCAAGAGAGCGGAACGTCTTGAAGATATACGAGTCATAACGGGGTTGAAACTTGATGAGATTCATTTTTCACATTGCCAATAGGGTAGTTTGTTTTTCTTTTAGTTGTCCCCTCATTCCAGGGAACCGCTTCCTTTGTATTGCCTATTCAGGGCCACCTGTCAAAATCAATAAAAATTCAACTTCAGTCAATTGACCATTCTAGCTTCTTGTTTTTACTTTTTCATCTGGCATTGATTGTTTGTGAAAACGTCTAGCAAATGGTAACTGGCATTGTGTTATGAACATTTGAATGCTTTTCTAACTCGTGCAGGAGAATAGAAACATTTAATTCAACTCTGAAAAGGTGCTGAGATACCTAGACAATGATTCATGCTAGGAGCCTGGGGCAAGCAGGTCCCAAACTAAATCTCTATGTTGCAGGTACTATCGATTGTGTTCATGCAGGTACAGGTACTGGTGTTGCTAACAGAGCTAAAGACTACTATCCAGGATGGGTATTCCCATTTGTTTGAGCAGAAGCAAATGCCTCCCAGGGTGTTTCCAATCATCCCCAGCCATGTGCAAGTTGAAATTTCCCCCAGCTAGACAGCAGAGAGTGGGTGCAATCCCCAAGCATAAAGTTCCCTTCATACAGGGGCAATCCTTAACAGCATAAGGGATGTCTTGCCTCCCCAGCAGTTTCTTCCTCAGCAGTATCATGCCTTTGGTTCCCCACCAGAGTTCAAGAAGGGTCCATCTCCAGCAGGGTCTTGGCGCTCCAATCTCAAAGTCCAATTTATTTTTGGCAGTGGCGGCTATTCGGAGCCAGTGAATTATTAACAACCTTCCCCACAGAGTTGTTTCTTCCTCATCAGGGTGAGCCAGATCAATGCAGTGATCATCGCTCCTCCCCAGTGAAGTCGCCAAGTTATCTGGAATTACCTGCAGTCTCCTTATCAGGAGATCTCTTTGCATTTGCATACGCATAATCATCATTACATTTGCATCCTCCAAAGCGTAGCATTTCCATCATCATGGAGCATTACGCCATAAATCCAAACATATGCATGCCAGCATGGGCCAGTTTTGAGGTATATTATATGAGACCTGTTATATCTCCTATCAGATTGATATGTTCCCCACAGAATGCAATCTCATTGCCCAGGTGGTTATTTCTACCAAGTCTTGTTGTTTTCCCCAGTTGAGTCTTGTTTCAGTACAATAGGCTCATTCTTTCGCGTCTCCGTTTCAGTACAACGGTCGCGTCGCAGGTTATCATTTAAGTACAATGATCCTGTTTGCTTGGGCTCTCGTTTAAGTACAACGATCCCATTCCTTTCGAGTTTCCATTTAAGTACAATGGTCTCGTCATTGAGTCTTGTTTCAGTACAACAGGCTCATTTCTCTTCGCGTCTCCGTTTCAGTACAACGGTCGCGTCTCAGGTTATCATTTAAGTACAATGATCCTGTTTGATCGGGCTCTCGTTTAAGTACAACGATCCCATTCCTTTCGAGTTTCCATTTAAGTACAATGGTCTCGTCATTGAGTCTTGTTTCAGTACAACAGGCTCATTTCTCTTCGCGTCTCCGTTTCAGTACAACGGTCGCGTCTCAGGTTATCACTTAAGTACAATGATCCTGTTTGCTTGGGCTCTCGTTTCAGTACAACGATCCCATTTCGTTCGGGTTATCATTTAAGTACAATGATCCCGTTTCATCCCGTCTTATCTTCTTTTGAGTTGTCATTCGAAGATGGCATGCTTCCCAATAATTTTCCACCTGGCTCTATTTTCCGTTACCTATTCAGAGGTCAAAAACAAAAAAATTATAAATAAATAAGTGGGCAGATGACATTTCCATCATTCTCGGTGTGCAAATTTTCAGGTTTTATTTGAGTATTCAATCACTCCATACCATGAACGTCTAAAAGCTGTTGCAATTATCCGTTCAGGTCTGCAGATGATTGAATAGGGGCAGCTGTAATACCTCAAAATTTGCCCTCCCATTTCCTCAACATTTTGCATAGCATTTTTGCATTTATGGATTCATAAAATAACCAAAAACATTGCATCATATAGCATAGCCGAGGCGTGGGTATGTGATCAGTGATCGGAGCAGCCGAAAGTTTTGAAGAGGCTACCGAAGGGCCACAAAGCTTTTCAACCTTGTGCAAAGGGTTCACAATATCCCACAAGTCTTCACTTGAAGCCACAAGTCATGGAAAGTTTTGGTTTGGTTGAAGGAGGCAAGCAGTGCAATACTTCTTGAGGGAAAAGGGCCGAACTAGGGTTTCATTTCTACGGGGTTTCCGCATAAATTTTTGAGTCGAAGCGGATTTCTTTGACTTATATACGATGTCAAGTGCCTAGGGTTCAAATCTCGTCCACAAATTCATTTTGGAAGGGGTTCGACTGGCCGGACGACGGAAAATCGAGGAATTGGAGAAAAGGCGATCGAGTTAGGTAAAAAGGGATCGACTCCGGACTTTTAAGATCGAGATCGTGAAATTAGGGTTACAATAATCCTATGGTTCAAATTTGATCAAGAAACGATGGAGGAATCATGAAAAAAATCAAAGAAAATCATTTGAAAAGTAGTTGGTTTACCATTTCCCTCCACCTTTCCTTCCATTTTCTTTCCATTCTCTCTTCTTATTCCTTTCTCATTTTCCATTCCCTTTATTCCAGTAGCGGTTTTATTCAGCAGCATTCTTATTTTCTCACCCTTTGAAACAAGCAAGCAAGCGTGGATCCCGTCGGGTACGGCGGACGATCTGGGGTGCTAATACCTTCCCAGGTCGTAACCGACTCCCGAACTCAGATCTTTGGTTCGCAAGGCCTCGTCCTTTTCCTTCTTCCTCAGGTTTGTGCAACATTACCTTTCCCATTCTTTCGGGATAAAAATGTCTGGCTGGCGACTCTACCTTTCCGCGCCACTTTCGCGTTTGTACTAGGATGAAAATCCCGGGAGCGACACTACTATTACCAGCAACATTACCTTTCTGCACTTAAACTTTCCTTCCAATAGTAGGATTTTTCAGTCTATTGGGTTCACTAACTTGGCCAATTTTTCTAAAAGTTGCTTACATTATGCCCAATCAATTTACAGTGGTCACAGAAGTCTGGTATGTTTTCATAGTCAACATCCCAAAAAAACGCAAATTTTTTCCTTTCCACTATAATAAAGTTTCTAATTTGACTTGTGAGGTCTAAATCTACTAAAATTCTAGCAAAGTGACCGAAGGAACGATCAAACATAGATTTAGTGGTTATATCATCCATACAAATTGGACTACCTATGGCACTAGCTATGTCATATAATATTTTTGGTCTCCAATATTCTTGGGAGAGGCCAAAAATTTGAATCCATACATGGGCCGATGTTTGGTGATGAGTATAAGGATTGAAATCCTTTGTCTAGGCAAACAACTTCAAAACACCTGAATTTAGGTTCCAAGAACTTGTAGAACGAACTCTACTTGAGAAGAAAAATTTGAAATAACCTTTTCCCACGAGAGATGAGCCCCTATTTGCCCAACGAATTCCAAATCTCGAAAAGCTTTTTCTTCAGAACTTTAACCTTCAATGGGAGAACCCCATTTGGTCATATGATTCTACGTGAAGCTTTTTAATAATATATTATTTTCTTGTATAGAAGATAACTAACATTTAAAATATTTTAATATTTATTTTCTATTTGTAAACCCTAAACCCTAAACAAAATAATAATAGCTAGTATAATTTATTTAAACTTAGGACAATAGATAACATCATAACAATAGTAACATTTATTAGTTGAATTGATCATTACGGACAATTAACTCTAATATTACTCAATTTTCTTTTTTAATGAAATATACCACTTCTTAAGTTATAACTTATATCTTATATTTTATTAGCCCATATACTTTATTAGCTCATATGTTTGAAAGAAATGTGATTGTTAACTGTAGTTTTCTCACAAATTTAAATCTTATTTATAACAACTTATAGTTTGATTTGATAAGTAAATTTAAATAGATTATAACATACCTTTTTCTTTCAGTTATACTTCTGTAATCTTTAATTAAAAATGTTAAATTTTTTATTATTATTTATAAACCAGTTCAATATTAATATCTTTTTATGACATATTGTAATAATAAAAGTAATACTAATGAGTACTCATTCTCTATTGAAGGTCAACTTCAAGTTTACACTATAGGTTTAAATAATTAATGAATAGATCCAAAGAACATAAGATACCTTATATAAGTGCTTTAGTAAATTCCTAGCATCTAACCACACAAAAATAAAATAAAAAAGCATCTTTCACGTGATGACAAGTTCACATTCATGGATTAATGGCCTTTGTGTCAGCCATTCTTTCCTTCATGAAAGCATCTATTTGTCCCCAATCCATGTGATAATATTTGCTAGATGGAATCTTTTAGAATAATGAGTTATTGTACATATCTAAAAATTTGCACTACTACTACTTTTTTGGGACACTGTTTTTGGCTTTTAGAGTTTTGTGTCCTTGTCTTCTTTTAGGAGTTGTTTTGTTTGTGACATTAATTATTATTGTTGCTATTGTTTGGTTTGGCCTTTGTAAGAAATCCACTTATCTCTTTTCTCACACAAACAATACATCATGGTTCATGATTAGTTTTTATTTATACTTTTTACATCTCTTCTTTTGTTCCCATTCTCTAACATGTTAGTCCTACCTAAAAAATATTCAAGTCTTGAAAAAGAAAACATTTCCTTATGATGAAAAGAGTACAATTTTAATAGTCAAATTATACTAAAGAAGATTCCTTTCACTACTTGAAAATTTCGATTAGAAACAAAAATTTAATTAAATTAGTGTTCAATTTAAATATTTCTATCACTTGGATATACAATTAGAGGATTCATATTTTTGGTTTTAATATTTGTAAATCAATATTTTTTAAATAGGAAACTGTAAGTACATATGCAATGTCAAGGAATGGGACAAATTAGCAATTTTATCCATGAATTATGAGTAGATAAGTATATGTTATTAAAATTGGAAGAGCTAGTTTAATAAATCCTTCAATTTAATTCTTCCATCCATATATATTTTTAGGGGTGATTATTGATTGATACATTTAACCTCGTTTGAGAACAAGATATTATTTCAGTTTCATAAGTGAGGTAATAAAATATGTCATAAAAAATGTGTTATATTACTTTTTGATTTTTAATAAAATCAACGGAAAATATTTAATGGTCATGAGTTCAATCTTTAACGACGTCCTTTTCAGAATTATTAAATTTTGAAAATGTATTTCTCTCGATTTTGACATTTAATCAAGGGGTGAATACAATTGAATTTATTATATTTACTGTGAATTACTTATTTTAGCAAACTCTAATTGAGTGTATAACTTTTCAAAGTAGTTTATAAAATAATTATATAAATAATTATATTATATTTGAAGAATAATTTGCATTAATTAATTATTTTTGAGCATTTTATAACACATCATTAATCTCTCGTTCTTTAATGATTCGAATCTCGCTCAAAGTTTCAAGTTCTTCGTTGAAGAAAAACCATAAGCAGTGAGAGAGATTTTAACATTAAAGAATGTGAGATGAATGATGAACTGTATAATGTTTGAAAAATATTAATTAGTGTTCTGGACTGGGCCTCCAGAGACTGTATTGGGCCGTGACACAATACGTCGAGCAGATGCCCATACGCTCGGGCAGTCATACTTAGTGGTCGAGCGCACACCACTTAACGGTCGGACATGCGTTTCGTGAGTCGGACATACGCCTCACGAGACGGGCAGACAACAAGTCTTCCATTCCACTTGCCACATCACCCAACTATCCCCAATTATCTCCTGAAAGATAGGGGCGGTTAGACCAAGGACTAGACCACTTGCTAGGTCTACACGCTCCTTACGCGTACCTTGACAGTTCTTCCTTGGGCCTCACTGATTCAGCCCAAGGAAGGACCTTGGCCCAACGCTAGGGGCTCACTATAAATACCATTTTTCGCTAAAGGGTTAGATATTCTGATTTTAACTCTTCTGACTTACCATTTTTTTGTACCTCTATTGACTTTGGCATCAAAGCGCCTTGCAGGGACACCCCCTCCATTCCATCCATCTTGCTGTTCACGTTCAATTGCTAGAAGGCCCTCCTGATCAGGTAAGATCAATTAGTGTAAGATATTTTTCAAATACAATATAGTTTTTCGTATTATTATTTTCAAAATCAATTTAATAGTTATATGTTTAAAGAAGAGTTACTGAAATAAACAATCGACATTAGATATAATAAACTCAACTGTATTTTCTGTCACTCTAATGTCCTTTTGACATGTTCGACTGAACAAGATGAGTGTTACACAAAGAATCACAAAAACATAATCTTAATCTCAGACTCAATAACAACAACTAAACAACAACATATAACTTTCAAAACATTGCTTGCATATATATATATATATATATATATATATATATATATATATATATATATATATATATATATATATATATATATATATATATATATATATATATATATATATATATATATATAACAACTAAACAACAACAATAACAACATCAACAACTCAAAAACAACAATAACAATTACATTAACATTCAATCTCAATCTAAACAACAACAATATTAAACAATAACTTAACAAACAAAAAATCTCTCGATAAAATTATATAAACATAAAAAATAAACCTATAACGTACTTAATTCAACAAAAACAACAATGTATAATATTAAATCTCAGTTTAAACAACAAAAATATTAAATCTTTATGATTTCAACAACAATTTAACATGAATAGTGATGTTTGACGTACCCTTAGTAAGGTGATGAGTGTCACTCTATTTAAATCCTTTGTGAGTTATATATTTAGTCAATGTGGAACTTGGGTTTTTCCCAATACACCCCTTGTGCTCAAGACATGGTGACCCGAATCGATAAACTCTTGATACCATGTTAGAATTAGAGTTTGACCTAACTCATCCTACAAAATCGATTAGTAAGGTGATGAGTGTCACTCTATTTAAACCTTTGTGAATTATATATTTAGTCAATGTGGAACTTGGATTTTTCCAATATACCCAATATATGAAGAAGTGAAAGAAATGATTTTGTCTTTCATTCGGTCAAGTATCGAACGAGAACCCTAAACACATATTATCATTCTGGAGGATTATATGTGTTTAGGGTTTTTTATTTTGATTCTCTGTATATTAGTGTAGTTTTTGACAAGTGAAATTGAGAACTACAAACTAAATTATATATAATAAGAATAAGTTGTTTTTCCTCGGTTGGAAAACATAACTGAGGTAAAATATAAATAATATTTTGAAATAAAAAATAAAATATGAAGGAACACGTTACTTTTAATGAAATAAAAATATAATATACTGTGTTTGAAATTTAAGGCATGTATTCTGAATTATTTTACCTTTAAGTTCTATATATAAACCGGCCGAATAAATTGTATTTAAAAAAATATTGCATCAAAACAATAATACAACATTGTGGTAATATATATTTTTATCCAAAGATAAAATGGTAATAATTATACTATAATTGTGAATTTTAGAATTTAAATTTTATTGTTGGGGTCCAGCCTAATATTTGTTAGTCGAATAAATATCTTTTTTTAAATAACTAAATTAATCGATTTTTTTATTTTATTTTGAAAACTAAATTTACTATCTGTCATGCATGTTAATTTAGTAACTTAAGCATGCATTTTTGTAGGTCAAATATAGGACACTGTTAGTACTTTATAATTATATATGATGAATGGATTTTTGCATTTGATATGTTGCTTCATGCGCATAACAAACAGTATAATGATAAGTCTTGTGAATCTCACTAACATAGTGCACTGAATAATATTATAGCTTTCATAACAATAACAAGAGTATTCTAGACTCACTATATATATATTTTTTTATCTTTGTTGCTTTCGAACAAACTCAACCATTATAATTTACAAAGATTCAAAGAAAACAGTAAAATCAAGTGCACGATGCATGCGCTTCTGCATACACTTATCAATATTGGTTGCTTGTGGTACATTTTTTATTGTTCCTTTTCGATCTTCTTTTTCTTGTCAAAATTTTGTTTCTTAACGATGAATAAATGAAATGTCACGAGTTCGATAATCAAGATATCTATAGTCAGATGTCTTTGTATAACGCTACTGAATGACGTGACTTAATGAAATAATTTGTTCGAATTTTTTTGTCAAGTCTTGATGAGGAAGTTTTGAGTTTTGAATAAAGAATGATTATGGCTTGAGTGAAAAGAAACAAAATAGGAAAGAAAAGTGGGTGCAATTTGGAGGGTTGTGGCGTGATGGTGATATATGATGGAATCGATTCGCCGCATAACGAACGGTGGTTCTTTTTTTTAGCACAAACAAACAAACAAACAGGGACCACTTTCTATTTAACGATTCTTATTTTAACACTATTGTCTTGTTTCTACAAAGAGGAAACAAAAAGTTATAAAGGGTGTGTAAGAGTTGTAGGGAGGGGTGGAGAAAGTAAATAGAGAAAGTGAAGTACAATGAAGGCCACATGCTGAAGCTCTTTTTCTCTTGGGTCGAAAGTTGCACAGTTAAATTCATAAGTCCAAAGGCCTTAGAAACATAACACAAACTAAGGAATCTGTTTTTATCCCTCACCCCTACAATTATATTTTCACCCTTTACAAAATAATAATGATTATTCTAAAGATAAACTCTAAACTTGAAGAAGGATAAATTTAACATTTTTATATTTTGTAGGGGTGAAGGTACAATTTTGGGTTATAAGGTAAAATTTTATCAAAAGTTCATTACAAATTAGAGTGGGCTGAATTTGTTGGATTTGGAATTTTGTTGAATATTTGGGTCGGGTTGTGGTATTCTCAAAGATGTGAAAGATGTGATGCATAAAAGTAAATTTTAACTCATACTCTTCCCATTATCCTACACCTCTATACTTTTTAAAATTATTCAAATTCTATCATTTTTATTTATCAAATAATTTTACAATTCAATTTTTACCATCATATTTAAGTTTTCTAAAATTGAAGCATTTCGCAACCCCATCAATTTTTACAAAATATTATTGATCGTCTAAGTCAAGATGATAGAAAACATATTATTGATTCGACAAAATATTGTGTTCCACTCAGACACAGACTACTTTAATTGTAAGAGACAGATTCAAAGAATGTTACTTAGATCACACAAATATATAAACGTAGTTTTGAAAACTTTTGGGAAATAAAATCAGAGTTTTAAAAAATATTTTAAAAACTTAGCAGCAGAAAATAAAATGCGGAAAATAAATTACAAAAATAAAAGGATTTAAAGGGAAAAGAAGGACACCAAGAGTTATAGATGTTCGGTCAAAACAAAAGGATCTACTTCTCTCTCTAAGAATTGATCGTGAGAGTTTCCATTAATATCGAGAGCTTTTAGTAGGAAAGACTCACAAACCACCTTATATAAGGAATGATAGTTGATCTTCAACCACAATATACAAGGTGATGAATGTGGGCGTTTACGTCTTTTCCTCACAATGAGTTTGAAAGAGAAGGGAACAATCTTCCTTCCCTAATGATGGATTGAAGCGATTAGTCTTCTTCCCACAAATACGAACCTTGGAGCAGTTAGTCTTCAAGTTCCAAACCTTTGAGCATAATACCTTGGTTTTATAGGGTTAACCAAAAACCTATGAGATTTTAATACAAGGCTAATCTCGAACTTGTGAAGCTTTTAATATCTGACTAAACTAGGAGAATTTATCATAGAATAATCTCTAACCTAACTTTGGATTGAAATATCCAATCCCAGACAAATTTTTTTATGGGTTTAGATTTTACCCAAATAAATCCCTAATTGGACAATATTCAACAAAGGTATATACAAAAGGTTCCCATGGTGAACTTTACAATTCTACCCATTCCAGAATTACAAAAAAAAATCTCACTGATGTGTGGACTTTTCTCACAAAATCACTTAGGCTAATAATATAGTGAGAGAAAGAGATGAAAACGTCATAACAAGATTTTGGATGGTTTGAAACAAAAAATGGAACCTCTATTTGTAAGCCTGGGGTTGAAACATTCTAATCGATTATCACATATGTCTAATCGATTAGATTTCCAGCCGTTGCACAGAATCAATGGCCTTATAAATAAATTGGGCCTTAAGTTTGCACATTTATGAAGGTTCTTGATTTGGCTGCATATGTAGAAAAAAATTATCATTTGTCTTGATATCTTGTAAGATGTTCATGACATACTTAAAGAACATTTGATGTGCAGGTCTTTGTGATGTCAGATCAGATGTTGTAACATCTGTCTTAACAGTTCTGAAACTTCCTAATACATAAAGTTTTGATTTAATTTATGTATATTTCTAGCAGGTTTTTAGTCATTTGATTTACTCAAGAATATGCGAAAATCAGGGAGATTTGCTGCCATTTTCAGAAGTTGTTATGCGTTAGTTTTTGGAGATTATTAAAGATTTTTTCATGCTTGATTTGGAGTAAATCATGTGATTTTTTTTAGGAAGTTTCTGATCAGATCCAGGCCCATTTAGAATACTCTATATTGATGTTTAACCTAATTGATACGCACAGAATTATGTGTATTTTGTGAAGCTAAGTGCTTTTGAGTATTAAGGTTTTCTTTGTGCGTGTGTTTTTTATTTGTGAGTCATTCATACATCACCTAGATGTTTGAATTTGATTGATTTTTGAGTTGTAATTTTTTCCACTATAAGCTTTTAAGCATGAGTGTTTGTTTTTTATTGAAGCTTTTAAGCAAGATCAAGTTGTATTTTGGAAGAATGTTCTTCTGTTTTCTTTGAAAGGATTGTTTGATTATCACAATGTGTGATTGAGGGGGAGTGAGATGGTGGTTTCTCATATCTAGATGTTGATTTCTAGGTAGAAGTTGCACTGGGTAGGTTCAAGTGAGAGGTTGCAAACTGAGATTGTTTAGGCTTTGAATTGATACTACTAATAATGGATTTTCTTCCTGGCTTGGTAGCCCCCATAGTAGGTGTGTTTGCATCGAACTATGTTAACAATCTATTGTGTTATTACAACTTTTCTTTATACTATTTTTACCTTGTTAATACTCAGATAGTAATTTCGTGACATCGCCTTCGACATCACGTATCTGATACTAGAATTTCAATTAGTATCAGAGCAGGCATCCTGCTCTGTATCCGGGTGAGATCTAGGGAAGTTACTTTCTGGTATAATGGACAAGGAGGTGGGGTCTGTGAAAAAACCACCCATTCTAGATGAAACTAATTATGATTACTGGAAGCCAAGGATGGCTTCCTTCTTGAAGTCTTTGGATAACAAAGCTTAGAAAGTTGTTCTGAGAGGATGGGAACATCCTGTTGTTAAGGACAAAGATTGGAATGATACTGCAAAATTGAAGCCAGAAGAGGACTGGTCTAAAGAAGAAGATGAGCTTGCTCTGGGAAATTCTAAAGCCTTGAATGTCATATTCAATGGAATTGACAAAAACACCTTCAGATTGATCAATACTTGCATTATTTCCAAAGATGCTTGGGATATTCTCAAAACTAATCATGAAGGTACCTCCAAACTTGATCAAATGACATTAGCATGATGAGATTAGATGAACTTATTGGATATCTTCAAACTTTTGAGATTGGCTTAAGTGACAAATTTGACAAGAAAAACAAAATTATTGCTTTTTCTTGCAACACTAAAGATGGAGTAGAAGAATGTGATTTAAATATTGAGGAAGGTTTATCTAATGCTATAGTTCTTCTTAGGAGATAGTTCAACAAACTAATACAAAAGATAGATATGAAGTCAAGAGCAAATGTCAAGAATAACTCATCTGACATCAATAGGTCAAATGATTTTGGTAGAAAAACAAAGGTTAAAGAAAACTCTTTTCAAGGAAAAGGAGTTCAGTGCTATGGATGTGAAGGTTATGGGCACATCAGATCTGAATGTACCACACATCTCAAGAATCAGAAAAAGGGTCTTACTGTGGCTTGGTCAGATGAAGACACTGAAAGTGAAGTTGAAAAAGAATCTGCTAAAAATGCTACTGCTCTAACTAGGAGATCTTATTCCGATTTCAGTGATGATGAAGTCACATATGATGAGTTAGCTACTTTCTATAAAGAACTATGTCTAAAAATTGAAGAAGTGTTCCAACAAGGAGAAGAATAAAATAAAATCATATCACAACCGGAGAATGAAAAGGAAGAGCACTTGGAAACCATCTCCAAGCTGGAAAATGAGGTAACATTACTAAACTCCCAACTTGATCAAATGACCAAGTCTGCCAGAATGCTGAACAGTAGTTCAAAAACTTTAGATGAGATTCTGCAAATTGGGATGTTAGCTTGAGATGTGACTGGCATAGGGTTTGACAAAAGAAAAGAACCTATCTTAAATCTTGCTTGCTCCGCGTTCAAACCAAAGATGTTGAATCAGGTGTCTCAACATCATAAGAGAATACATGTTGCCTATATAAAAGGAAGACATGTTGCCTACATAAAAGCAAATTCCCATAAATGGAGGTGTCATTATTGTGGAAAGTTTGGTCACTTGAAGCCTTACTGTTTCAAACTCTATAGATACCCTAAGCCAGTCTCTAAGAATGTTCTAATTTAGAACATACCTAAGGTCAGAAAGCAATGGATTCCTAAGATTGGTACCAACATCTTGATAACTCATACCTCTCTCAGAGTTTCAGCAAAAAATTACTGGTATTTTGATAGTGAATGTTCAAGACATATGACAGGAGTCACTAATCTGCTGGTGAATATGAGACCTCATCTACTTGTTTTGTTACTTTTGGTGATGGAGCCAAAGGTGAAATCAAGGGAATTGGACAGCTGGACTGCTCAGGAGTGCCTAGACTTGACAATGTGCTACTTGTAAAAGGGATGACTACCATTCTAATTTGCATTAGTCAACTATGTGACCAGGGACTTAAAGTTAATTTCTCCAAATCTGAATGTCTTGTTACAAATGGGAAAGGAGAATTAATCATGAAGGGAGTCAGATCTAAGGATAACTGTTATGTATGGGAATCTCAAGAATCAAGTTATGTCTCCTCTTGCTTGCTAGCCAAAGAAGATGAAGTTAAACTCTGACATAAAAAACTTGGACATTTACATTTGAAAGGCATAAAGAGAATCATATCCATGGAAGCTGTCAGAGGGATTACTAAGCTCAAAATTGAAGAAGGAAAAGTTTGTCGAGAATGCCAAGTAGGAAAGCTGACTAAGATGTCACATCAGAAGATTCAACATCTTACCACCTCAAGAGTGTTATAACTTCTTCACACGAATTTGATGGGACCTATGCAGGTAGAAAGTATCGGTGGAAAGAAATATGCTTATGTTCTAATGGATGACTATTCCAGATACACTTGGATAGATTTCATCAGAGAAAAGTCAGAAGCTTTTGAAGTTTTCAGAGATCTCTGTCAAAATCTTCAAAGAGAAAAGGAAAATAATGTCATTAGAATTATAAGTGATCATGGGAAGGAATTTGAGAATGCCAAGTTTGCTGAATTTTTCTCCTCTAAAGAAATTAGTCATGAATTCTCATCTCCCATTACTCCTAAACAAAATGGAATTGTAGAACGCTAGAACAGGACTATACAGGAATCTGCTAGAGCCATGATACTTGCAAAATAATTACCTTATCATTTATGGGCTGAAGCAAATCATACTATATGTTACATTCACAACAGAGTCACCTTGAGGAAAGGTACTTCATTTACTCTGTATGAATTATGTAAAGGAAGAAAACCTCATGTGAAATACTTCCATGTCTTTGGAAGTGAATGCTACATTCTGGCAGATCATGAACAAAGAAGAAAATTAGATCCAAAGAGTGATGAAGGAATGTTTCTAGGATACTCTACGAACAACAGATCCTATAAAGTCTATAACTCTAGAACTAAAGTAGTGATGAAGTCTATAAATGTTGTTGTTGATGATCAAGACTTGAACAAAGAAAATAATGTCTTGGATGATGTTGAAACATTCCAGAATGCAACTCCAGCAGAAACTGAAGACAGAAGTATTGATGAACAACCCTCTAGTTCTGAGCCTGAAGATAGTCAGACCAACAAAGGCCCCTCTATCAGAATTCAGAAACACCATCCTAAAGACCTCATCATAGGAAAGTTGGATAAATGAGTTACTACAAGATCAAAGGAGATAATCTCTAACTCTTGTTTTGTGTCAAAGATAGAGCCAAAGAATGTTAAGGAAGCATTTATTGATGAATTCTAGATCAATGTTGTGCAAGAGGAAATAGCTCAATTTAAGAGGAATGAAGTTTGGGATCTTATCCCAAGACCTGAAGGATCAAATGTGATAGGTACTAAGTGGGTGTACAAGAACAAATCTAATGAAAAAGGAGTTTTCACAAGGAATAAGGAAAGACTAGTTGCTTAGGGATATACTCAAGTTGAGGGAATTGACTTTGATGAGACCTTTGCTCCTGTTTCCAGACTTGAATCTATTATATTACTTTTTGGATTTGCTTACATCTTGAAATTCAAACTATATCAAATGGATGTCAAGAGTTCCTTATTGAATGGTTACTTAAATGAGGAATTCTATGTAGAAAAACCCAAAGGATTCATTGATCCTAATTTACCTAATCATGTCTATAAGCTAAGGGAAACTCTATATGGATTAAAACAAGCTCCAAGAGCTTGGTATGAGAGACTTACAAAATTTCTTGTTGAACATGGCTACATAAAAGGTAGCATAGACAAGACTCTCTTTGTGAAAGAAGAAGGAAAGAAGCTCATGATTGTTCAGATTTATGTAGATGATATTGTGTTTGGTGGGATGTCTGAGGCGATGGTTCAACATTTTGTCAAATAGATATAGTCCGAATTTAAGATGAGCCTAGTTGGTGAATTAACTTATTTTCTTGGTCTTAAAGTCAAGAAGATGGAAGACTCTCTATTCATATCTCAGAGTAAATATGCCAAGAATATAGTTAAGAAGTTTGGAATGGAGAATGCTAACCATAAAAGGAAACCTACTCCTACTCATTTGAAGTTGTCTAAAGATGAAAAAGGTGTGAATATGGATCAAAGTCTCTACAGAAGTATGATTGGAAGCTTATTTTATCTCACAGCAAGCAAGCCTGACATTGCCTTTATTGTAGGTGTTTGTGCTAGGTATCAAGCTGATCCCAAGGTGAGTCACATCAACCAAGTGAAAAGATTCCTGAAGTATGTCAATGGTACATGTGATTATGGTATGATATATGTAACACTCATATTTAATTAAATATTTTAATTAAATATTATTGAGTATTTTATGAATATTTGTTGAGTATGTTGAATAAGTCATTTGAGTTGATAAGTTGATAATCAGGTAAATAGTTGATTTAGTCGGGAGAAATTAATGTTAGAAATAATATTAATTTTAGTAGAATATTAATTAATTTGGTTGAGTTAAGTTGCGTGAGAAATAACAAAGTTGGGGGTATTGTGTAGTAGGCCCATTAAGAGAATTAGTAGACCTATTATTTTATTAAGTGATAAGAATGAGATTGAGGAGTTAGGCAGTAAACACAAATAAAAGTAGTTAGGTCACGTAGTTTTAGAAAGTAGTGGAAACAAGGGCTTGGAGGCACAAGGGTTGGAGAAGAGAGAATACGAGAAGTTGCCGTCAAAAAGCCAAGTTTCATATTCGATCGAGAAAATCGAGCTACCTTCAATCCAAGGTAAGGGCGGGGTCGAATTTTATAACCGGGAATACGATAATTGGTATATAGGATTAGGAATTATATAATTTTCTATTGTGTGGTGTTGATTTTTGTTGATGAATTGTATTGTTCTGGAAAAACTGCGTGGTGTTGATTTTATGTTGATGAATCGTTTCTGTGGTGATTGATTTTTGTGAACTAGGAACTAGTAGTGAACATGGAAGAAATTGGTTGAAATTAGGTGTAATATACAGTTGAAAACAATACCGAAAATGAAAATGAAAAGTATATTGGAAATCGTGAAATAGAAGAAAAATTGGAAATTTTGGTGTGGGGGCCACCCACACATGAGAAGTGGCACAAACCACTTGAAGATGTGGCGGAAGCCACATGGAACATGGAAGGTGGCGCAAGCCACCATGCTTGGTGGTGAGAGCCACATTAAATATGGCGTAAGACACCTGATAAAGGGGGTGGGGACCACTTTGTTTTTGTAGGAGTATAGGTTATACATGTGTACTTTGTTATTAAATTAAGTGTGATATAAATGAATTAGTTAATTAATGGTTATACATGTGATTAGTTGAATTAAATACAACGTACTTTTATGTAGATGAATCAAAATAATATAGTAACGTATAGAAATAACAGTAGTAGCTTTTCTTAGAAAATGAGAAATTAGCAGATACTAGTTTATTATATTAGAATTAAATTTTGATGACAATAAGAAATTAGTAGCAGAAAGGGTATGTATCAGTAAGCTAGAATTTCACAGAGTTAGTGAAATTTATTAGTAGAAGTAACAGGGTGTAAAACAATACTGATTTAGTCGAATAAGTGAAATTAAGTGTAAGAAATTAGTTGTCTGAAATTTATTGAAAATTGTCGAGGTAGTTCGTATAAACTAGTAGGTGATTTTGGTTGGTTTATTTTGTTGAATTCTGGTCAAATACATGGATTTATAGGTACTGTGGAATAAGTCGATTTGTCCTGCATTATGGGCATATTTGAGTTGTAAGTCTGATGACAATGTTGATTTAAGTTGTTGCAGTTGATGCATATTTTGTTTTTGTTGTTGTTGTTGTTGTTGTTGTATGCCATTCATAATAGTCGCATACATTGCATTTTCTAAGTTGGAGCTAATACTCAACCACATTAGCCTGGATTGACAAAGAAATATAAGTTGAAGTTGAAGGCTTATGCCTTGTTGTTTCCTTGATAAACTGGCACTTTCTAAGTTGGGAGTTCTACTCCAATGGTACCACATGTATACGCATAGTTAAGTCGCATTTGAGTTGCATATTATATGTATTTTTTGTTGATTGTGTTTTGTTGTTGTTGGATATTGGTGAATTGTATGATTCTAGTCTAATGTATTGATTATCATACTTATGTTTATATCTTTCGATATCTCACCCCTTCTGATTGAATGTTTCCCTCTGTTGGTAACATGCATATAATCTAGAGTAAAGTGGAGTACCTTAGTAGTTTCGAGTCGGTGTTGTCGCTCTGATACATATCACTCAGGGGGATAATGCATGTTTTCTTTTGATGTTGGATTTTAATATGTTGCTGGATTTTAGTTATTTTTTTTAAAGAATTTGATGCTTTAAGTTGTTTCAAAGTTGAAAACAAGTTGTGACATTTTAAGTATAATATTATGAATCCGCTACGTAGTAATGAAGTATTTTCTTTAAAGACTAATTGGGTGATTTCACATTGTTATTTAAGTTGAAAATGTATCATTCCATTTGTGTTGTTGTAATTTTTATACTCTGATTTTATGATTATTTACCGGGTAGAAATGGGGTTTTACATTAGTGGTATCAGAGCAGGTTGGTCCATCCGGCCAAGTTGTCGAGTTGTAGTTTTGTTTAACAATCGAGTATTGTTAACTAGTGCTTATCTTTGTTTATGTTGAGGTGCTAAGTTGAGATTGCTGGAAGGAACGATGCTACAATGGCTCCTGTAATGCAAGCAATGGCTCAGGTTGTGCAGAATTTGCTTAACGCTGGTGAAGATGTTGGATCTCGTAGTTTGACGACTTTTCAGAGAGAGAATCCACCTATTTTAAGGGTAAGCATGATCCTGATGCAACATTGGGATGGTTGAAAGAGATTGAGAGAATCTTTAGTGTGATGGACTGCACTCCAGCGTAGAAGGTTCGATATGGGACTCATATGCTGGCAGTCGAGGCTGATGATTGGTGGCTAGAGACTCGTGAGAGATTGGATGTTGCTGGTGAGGAGTTCACTTGGACTGCGTTCCGTAGGGAATTCCTGAGGAAGTATTATCCAGAGGATGTTCATGGCAAGAAGGAAATTGAATTCCTTGAGCTGAAGCAAGGAAACATGTCGGTTACTGATTATGCTGCAAAGTTTGTTAAATTGACTAAGTTCTATCCGTATTATGATGGAGAAGGTGCTGAATTTTCAAAGTTCATAAAGTTTGAAAGCGGGTTGCGCTCTGATTTGGTTGATAGTTGCAGACTTTATGAAGAGGATAAAAATGCTCATTACAAGATTGTTAGTGATAGGAGAGGTAAACATCAATCGAACTGTGGCAAGCCTTATGATACTCCAATTGGAAAAGGTAAATAGAGAGTTGCTCTGAGTTAGAGGACTAGTGGTGGACGTGCTCCTACTGGTATAATTTGTTTTAAATATGGACAAGCTGGTCACAAAAGTAATGTTTGTAATGCTGAGGTAAATAGGTGTTTTCGTTGTGGTAAGACTGGGTATGCAATATCTAATTGCAAGCATAAGGAGATGATATATTTAAACTATGGTGAAGAAGGGTATGTTGGTAGTCAGTGTCAGAACCAAAGAACGCACATAATGGTGGTAAAGTGTTCGCTTTGGCTGGGACTCAGACAACTAGCAAGGACAGACTCATCAGAGGTACATGTCTCATTAATAGTAATCCTTTAATTACTATTATTGATATTGGCTTTACGCATTATTTTATTTCTGCTGATTGTGTTAGAAGATTGGGTCTTACGTTGTCTACGATGAATGAAGCAATAGTCATAGAGATTTCGGCTAAAGGATCAGTGACTACTTCTTTAATGTATTTAAAGTGTCCTTTGTCAATCTTTGATAAAGACGTTTTATGGATCGGTTAGTGGGTGCTTGTGTGTTTAGGAAGATCAATTTGAGATCGGGCTATCATTAGATTAAAGTGAAAGATGAGGATATTCAAAAGACGACATTCAGAACATGTTATGGATATTACAAGTATTCGGTGATGCCTTTCGGTGTTACTAATGCGCCAGGAGTATTCATGGAATACATGAAACGTATCTTTCATACTTATCTGGATCGTTTTATGGTTGTATTCATTTATGATATTCTGATTTATTCCAAGTCAGAAGAAGAGCATGCAGAACACTTTAAACTGGTTTTGCTAGTTTTGAAGGAGAATCAATTGTATGCAAAGTTGTCTAAGTGCGAGTTTTGGTTGAAGGAACTTAGTTTTCTCGGGCATGTCATTTCAGGTAGTGGCATTATTGTGGATCCGTCTAAAGTAGATGATGTGTTGCAATGGGAAACTCCAAAGTCGACTACCGAGATTAGAAGCTTTTTGGGACTAGTTGGTGTAAACACCCCAAATTTTCCCTCACTAATTTCACACCATGGCTTGTGATCTCTCATATTTGCATAAGTTTAAGCATATCATCTCATATTTCATTTTTGTTTCATCTGCATAGTTCAAGTTCATCTGCATCTAGGGTTTGTGATCTGAGCAATCCAAGGATCCATCTGAGCCACTTCAAAGGTCTCCAATCATTCCAAGAGGGTCCATGTGTGTTCTACCATCATATTATATCCCTCAAAGATCAAGGAAGTCAAGAAATCACAAGAACTTGGAAAGCATGGAAGCAGAGCTAGGGTTTCACTACACAGATGACTTGAAATTAGGGTTTTGGTTTCAGAGGCCATAACTCCAAATTTTTTGGTCATTATTGTTCCTAATAGTCTCAATATGTTATAAAGATCATGTGTACCAAGTTTGATGAAGAAATTCATTGTGGAAGTCATATGTTCACTGGGTAACTTCTTGAGCAAGTCAGAGCAAAATCAGGGCATCTGAGGCCCCCAACAATGGAACCAAAGTGGAATTTTCATCAAATTGAAGTTATATGATCTTTATTTGATCATTGAAGTGCTTGGAAGTTCACAAAATTGAAGAAATTTGAGCTAAACCAAAAGTTGCCAAAAATGGAAATGACTTGTAATGGAAACTTTCCATTTTGGGAAAGTTTTTCAACCTCCTCTTTCTCAACCAAAAATGCTTCAAATGAAAAATTGTTGGTCATGAAAGTTGTAGATTGGATCATTCCCTTTTAAAAAAGTACAAGAACATGTCCTAATTCATTAGGGAACTCAAGTTATGGCTTTGCAAAGTTGGCAAAATCCTATAATTTTCACTTTCACACCAAAGAGGATTTTTTGCAATTTCACATACCAAGTCATTTTGTGACCTCTAATCACTCTCTAAGCATCATACAAACATAATACATTGCATTCTGACCAAAATTGCCCAAAGAATCACAAGTTTTTATGGCTTGCATCACAAGAAATCACAAAAGGGGCAAAATGCATAACACTTGCAAAACCTATGAGATCTTTCCCTCCAAGCCATCCAGCTGCATAATCATAATCCCATGGCTCTCCTTGATCAATGCTGAACCAGGACATGCCATAGAACGGCTACTACATGAGCTCATACCTTAAGTACACAATTTGTTGACTTTTTACAAATGGACCCATACCAATCAGCTGGATCCACAACCACTCTCTGGCCAATAGGGTTATGTTATGTGGACCAAAAGCAAGCCATAACATAACATACACAAGCCTGAATCATCAGATACACCAAGTTTCACAAAATCACCTTCAAGCTTCAAACTTTTGAAACACTCTGTCCAGCCACTCAAACCTCAAACAAACTTCACCATTCAACTCACCATCATCATTAGAACATTCCCCAACCATTACCAAGCCCTAAAAGCCAGCCAAACACAAACATGATTTCATACCAGTTGAGGTGCAACCACTCAAACCAGCTCATTTCAACTCATTCAAAGTCTTGCAATAGCATCAGGGGATCAAGTGGAGGCCATTTGCAAAAGAGAGAGGTCCAGAAAGTGCCAAACTGAGAAAGCTCAAGCTCAGGTAACCTCAAGAACTTTTTTTCCAGAAATGTAATTTTAAGTTCCTAAATGAATCTATGTGATGTGTTGATCATGCTGATGTCTTTATTTTTGAAAATGGTTACGTATTAAGGATTTCATGGCTGTCTGAAAGTTTTGACATTTTTAGGTTTTGATTCGAATTTTATTATTGAGGAATGAGAAATGATTTTTAGGGTCAGATTCTTGTTTAGAGTGATGTAAGGATCATTTCTGGAGAGTTTGAGAACCTGGGGTGTGTCGCTCCCGGGATTTTCATCCTAGTACAAACGCGAAAGTGGCGCGGAAAAGTTAGAGTCGCCAGCCAGACATTTTTTATCCCAAAGGAATGGGAAAGGTAATGTTGCACAAACCTAAGGAAGAAGGAAAAGGACGAGGCCTTGCGAACCAAAGATCTGGATACGGGAGTCGGTTACGAATTGAGAAGGTATTAGTGTTGCACCCCAAAATTTGCCCTCACAATACAAGACTTTGTGTTCTAAGAAGGTTCACAAGGTTCACAAGTTTCTCAATACTTATATAACCTTTCATGAGGTTCATGAAGTCTACAAGTCACTTCTTGAAGGTTCACAAGGTTCACAAGCTTGCTCAACATTTACATAACCTTGCATGAGGTTCATGAAGTCCACAAGTTGCTTTATGAAGATTCACAAGGTTCACAAGTTCCACAATGTTTATATAACCTTTCTTGAGGTTCATGAAGTCCACAAGTTACTTCTTGAAGGTTCACAAGGTTCACAAGGTTCACAATGATTACAAAGCTCTCCTGAGGTTCATGAGGTCTACAAAGCCACTTCATGAGGTTCACAAGGCTCACAAGCTTCACAATACCTCCCATGAGGTTAACAAGACACTTTATGAAGATTCACAAGGTTCACAAAGTTCACAATTGGTCATAAGAATTGACAAGTCCCTCAGACAATGCACCTCCTAAGCAGTGCATCCAAAACTAGGGTTTTGACTTTAATCAGGCTAAATGGACTTCCAATACCTCAAGTGAGTTTCATAACATCTTATATGTGTATAAGAACCCCTATGTCAAGTTTCAAGACTTTTCTCAAAAGTTTGCTCAGTCAAATGATCAGATAAGTCAAAATCAGTCAGTGCAGTTAAAAAGTCAAACTGAGGTCAACTGTGGTCAAACCAAAGTCAAACTTCATGATTTTTTGCCAACATCAAGTATATGAAGTAAAATTCATCATTTGATCAAGGGTTGATCATGATTCATCAAGGAGATTCCAGATCATTAATAATCAGGAGTTTCTAAATTAGGGTTTCCTCAGTAAAAGTCAACTGAACTTTGACCAGCCATAACTTTCACATACTTCATCACCAAGTCTCCATCCAAAGCTCATTTTGAAGGAAATTGAATTCTCTACAACTTTGATGTTGAAGGTTAAGCCCAAAAATGCTTCATTTGAAAGATATGATCTAAGACATTATAGGTCATTTCAAAAGTCAACAAAAAGTCAACAACTTCAAAAAGGCATAACTTGAGATTGGTAAATGATATGGACCTGAAACCAATGTGGTTGTTTAGAGGACTCTTCAAGCTTTCCAAAAAGTCCAAGAACACCCTCATACCTTTAAAATTGAGGGAGATATGCCTTTGCAAAGTTGGGAAATTTTGTGATGGTTTATGTTGAAAATGGAGGTCTAAAAGTAATTCTTTCCAAATGGGCTTGCTAAGTTGTGATCCAATCTACCTCATAACATGGTGCACGACCCAATTGACCAAAATTCAGCATTTTTATTATTTTATTTTTATTTATTATTGATTTAATTCATAAAAATCATTTTAAATAAATATAAAATATGAAAATCTATTTTTGGGTGAAGATTGAGGTTCTAGAAATTCTTAATGGATGATTGAAGTTTAAAGAGAAAGAAATAATGTGATTGATCCAAAGATAGCAAGTCATAATACACAAATATTTGACTTTTAACACTTGATCAATTTCAATCTTTTTAGATCAAAGTTTCCACATGACTAATTAATGTTTTGACCTAGAATGATTCACATATATATACTAAACATAAACCAAACACAAGGACACGAAATCCAGCAGCTTCAAGGTAAGTTCAAAAGCACAAAAATCCTTCCAAAAGTGAGATTCGGATTTTGAGTTACAAGGCATTATAAGGTAAACTATGATCATAGAGATGTTCCTTGATCTTCCATGATGCAAAACCAATGCCCATACGCATCCATAGCACGCATATATGAGCAACCCGTAGCCTTGTTGTTCTTGCAAATTTATTTTTCGATTCTCATTATTTGATCATTATTAATGAAATTTGTGTGTTGATTTGATGTTAGTTGAAGCTTTTGAACAATTCTGGACAAACCAATTGGATTTTCATGACCTTATACGGATTCGGCCATTGCTAGGGTTTCTATCCTCTATTAGGGCTTTGTGTTCTAAGTCACATAAATTAATTCTGAAAACGTGGTTTGATTCAAAATGGTCTTGTGATCATATTTGACTCCTTAATTTGTTGAAATTTTATAGTTTTAGCCATGTATGTGATTCGTAGGTGTTGCTGCAAAGATGAAATTCGCAGGTAGGTTCGTGGCAAGTTTCGCAGGTAAAATCGTAGGTCTCAAGGAAGAAGAAGACCAGTTCCCGCGCCTTCAACAATTCAAATTATGATAATTTATTTTATTATTGTTTTGCTGTTTTAATATCACATGCGTATGTGTGCCCTGTTGGTAAACTTGTTATGTGTATGTTGAAAGGACCTGGGTTCGAAACTGGGTTGGTGCCATTGTTTTTTTTGTTAATTTTTCAGGATGAAAGCCAATATAATATATAATGTATTGTGGTGAATCCATTAGCAGGAAGGCTCTCCCAGCCAGGCGGTAGCGCGTGCATCTTGTAATCAAAAGGTCCTGGGTACGAATCCCACCCCAGGCCTTTTGTTTCTCTATTTTTTTTTTATTTTTTCAGGCAAAGCATAAAACAAATGTTCTTCCTTTCATTGCTGCCTGTGCATGGGCAGCCCAGTGGTGTGTTTGGTGTGTTGCAAGCAAGGGTGACTGGGTTCAAACCCCAGCCCCACCAGGTTTTTGTTTTTTTTCTTTATTTTCTCTTTTACTTTATTTATTTAATTTAATTATCATTGTATATAAAATAGTTATAATTTTCTTATATAATATATATATAGTATGTGAATTTGTTTATTTTTCTAAAAAAAAAATCCTAAACTCTTATTTTCTCAATTTAAATTTTATAATTTATACAATTTCATATAGTTAGTTTAAAAAATAAATGTTAATATATGTTTATAATAATTAAAATTTTGTAGTTATAATAAAAAATAATGATAACTTGATAACTTGTAGAATTAAAATAATTGATTATCTATATTTCTTTCTAAATATAATTGTTTATAATTGTTGATATATTATTATTATAATTTTGGTTAATTTTACTTATTCTTGATTATTACTAACCATATTATTTAATTTTGCTTTATTAATTTCATTAATTTTTATTATTTATTAACAATATTATTATTTATTATTATATTTCTATTATTATGTTTCTAACCTTATTTCTAAATTATTTTATTATTATTTTATTGTTACTAACCCTTTATTATTTATTTTTTTATTATTTATTGCTTATTATTTAATTTGCTATTTTATTTATTATTATAATTTCTTGTAATTGTTTCCCGGA
The DNA here is from genome assembly GCA_963966055.1 of Lathyrus aphaca. Classification (NCBI taxonomy): domain Eukaryota; kingdom Viridiplantae; phylum Streptophyta; class Magnoliopsida; order Fabales; family Fabaceae; genus Lathyrus; species Lathyrus aphaca. The sequence continues at coordinate 127,963,722 of OZ014521.1, read as the reverse complement.
TGTAATTTTGTAATTATTTAATTATTGTTATGGTTAGTAATTAGGGAGTGCAAAAACATGTATGTTCTTAAAATAAATTCTAGATCACTTGTAAACCATAAGATAATTAAAATAAACACTCACACACACGTAAGTCGATTTTAATCGCCGTCTCACATTTCTAAGGTTATCCCTCAGGTTGCCTACGAATAATGGTCAAGTGGGGTGTATAAAGCAAGTCCCTTCAAAAGATAAATCATCAAGTCCCTCATGGTTGCCTATACGAATCGAGTCCCTTCGAAATAAATGATGATAGTCCCTCCTTTATGCTTAATACACCCCACAGTTGCCTTCATAATCAGAATGTCCCTCACATGTCCCATAAACATCCAAGGTAATGACTACCTACTCCTTAATAGTAGGGATAGTCTTACCAAGGAAAGGAAAAAGGATAAGAAATACCTTAAACATTAGGGTAAATACCTCTTAGTTGCTTGCTCACTCCAATTTTCAAACTTTCCACAATTTCAAACAAATTTTCAAACAAGTTTTTACACATCCGTACATGGATTATTATCAACTATTCTGAAAATTTTTTCTATTCACACACTACACCTTCAAAAAAACAATTTAAAGTGAGCTAAGTAACTAAGAGCCCATGGATAACCATGGATGTAAAGGGTGCTAATACCTTCCCTTTACATAACCTACCCCCCGGACCCAAAATATTCTCTTAAGGTCTTTCCTGTTCTTTTATAACCTTTCCTTATGGATAAAATAAAAGTCGGTGGCGACTCTTGCTATCCGCAACATTACTTAAAGTCAGTTCTCCCACCGTGTTACAATTAGCACCCCAATTCGTCCGCCGTACCCGACGGGATCCACGCTTAAAAGTCTGTTTTCAAAGGGTGAGAAATAATATGCTGTTTGTATGAAAGAATAGCTATCTGGAAGGAAATGGAAATGGGAAAAGAAATGGAATTGAAAAATGGAAATAAAAATGGGAAAATGTAGGGAAAAAGAAAGATTGTGCTCGAATGGGCCCTACCCCACTGCCTACGTACCTCATCGGGATAAATGAGGATCAGAGACGCCGTAGTTCGTCTAACTAAGGCTTACACTCGTTTGTGGTTTTTAGGATGACGTTGCCATAGTTCTAGCTCAGGTGTTACCGGCTCTGACACGAGGGTGTTTACCATATCGCTGTTTGAACTGTCAAGACAAGTCATGTTCGTCCGCAAAGAGTATGAGATGAGATGAGAAGACGCGACTTCTTGGTTTGTTGTTTTTTAGAAGAAATGTTTTGAATTTGTGTTTATTGAATGTACAACACTAAAGACTATGACACAGGAGCGAATACTTTCCAAGATCGCCCCCAATGGAACGTTTGTAAAGCATCCTAGAAGAGTGAAGGAGACCCCCACTAGTCATTTCCCGTATAGCTTAAGGCTCGTGGCGCATTGTACACCTCCCATTTATTAAGTGTTTTTGATTTTTCTTTTAAGAAGAGAAGAGAAACCCAAGTTATAAAAGGTAAACATTCTAAGGGAAACTAGACTTACCCTAAATTAGTTGAATTTATGGATAACCTACGGTTAGTGAGGTTTGGAATTAAAATCTACCTAAGAGATATAAGAGATATAAGACTAAACATGCAAGTAAAAGAAGTTAGTAATGAGCAATAGGGTCCTCCTAAATCATGGTAGGTAGAAAACGTATGAAATGTAAACGGGATGGAACAATGGTCCGGGTGGGTCGGTTGCGTGGTGCTGAGACGCACGACTTATGGTATGAAACATACAAGGTTTGATTCTGGTCGAATGGAATGGAACGAAGGTGATCGAAGAACCCTAAAATAATATGAACTTTATTTATTTATTTGAAAGTATACTCGACGTTGGATCGAATACTTTATTTGTTTTTTTGAAATTTTGGTTTTCTATCGATTCGTTTTATCTTTTCTATCCTACTTATGGAAACTATAAAAGCATACAAGTTCTAGGATATTACATCACAACGCATACAAAGTATAAAACACAATTAAGGCATAAAAATATCCAAGTCCAATAAGCCAATCCTTGAAAACATACCTTGCATAAAGAAAAAGCAAATAGTTAGTAAATGATATGGATTATGAATATGCATAATGTGAAGGAATGAATTAAAATGACAAAAATATTAAAAGTCATGAGAAAAATATGAAATTAAATTCCTAAGGTCTTAAACCTGATTATGACACTATGCTAAAAAATCTCTTAGAAATTCTAATCCTAATTATGTCACATGGTCATCTAAATTTATATAAGATTTAATCACAAATTTACACAAATTATACTACCAAAACAATAGAAAAAATGTCCTAAAAATTCACAAAAAATTCTTCTAGGTACTTTAACTTGTCTTTTAATCATAGCAAAAAGAATGGGCAGAAAATATTATGGGAAGTAGTAGAAATAAATTGTACAAATTTATATGTCCAAATGAAAATTCAATATAAGTCCATTAAATTAAATAATCGAATTATAATTGAAAAATTATTATATTCAAAAAAATAAAAATTGGGACGACTTCTAAATTGCCTTAATATTCTAATATAATTTTGGTGGATTTTTATTATTCTTTTCTATACTTATTTATGAATTAAATTAAACAAACATAAAATAGAAAACATATAAAGAATGGAGGGGGTGCAGTAGAAATGCTATTAAGTTAAACTCAAAACGGGCTTCTTAATGGGGGTGCGGGTAACAATATCTGCAGGCCCATTATATAGACATAATGCAGGAGGGTGAGAACAGAAATTTTGTCAAGTTATAAAACGAATGGGCCGAAAACAGGGGGTAGGGGTAGTAATTCGCGGGCCCAACAGCATTGCCTGAGTTTATTTTCTTAAAAAAATAATAAGACAATTAATTTGATTAATGTGGATTTAAATATTTCCTTTTTTTATTTGATTTTTTTCTGGTATATTAAACAAATCAATTAAAGCACTTAATTGGTTTTTATGCATTTCTTAATTCCTAATTAACACCCTAAATGGTCTTTATTTCTAATTAAAACTAACTTACATAATTAGATAATAGTAATAATAAAAAAAAAAAAAAAACCTCAGACTATACAAATCCACCCACAAACCCTAAGTCTCTTCTCCCTCGCGCCGTCACCCTTTCTTCTTCCCCAATCTTCATCCAGCCACCTTCGTCTTCCTCACCTTGAAACCTATCGCCGCCACTACTACCGTCGGACCACCCTCCTCAAACGCAACACCATAAAATCTAAACCCTGTCTTTCTCACCTACGGTCCCCTTCCTCTCTCGTCGTTCTTGTTCTTCATCACCGAACCACCGCCGCCACCGTCGGCTCTTCCCGATCCACAAACACTACGAACCTAAACTCTAATCCTCCTTCAAATTTCGCATCTCTTTCGAATCTACCACCCTCTTATCCCAAAATCTTTAACTAAAATGAACCTTTGGTTATGAATCCGCCGTTTAATTTCCTCAACCCCCAACTCAAAATAGCAAGATTGTACAGAATGAGGAACCCCAACAAGAATTGAAACGCGTTCACATACTAAAAAACGACCATGAACTCCATGCCGTAATTACTCTAAGGGTTCGTTTTTTGGTACCTGATAATTGGTGAGGATGCGTGCGACTCCAACGGAGGTTGTGCTTGGCGAGATCAGTGAGGACACAACGACGAAGTCGTTAATGGCACGATGAAAAAATGCTGCGAATTTTCGTACAGGTATACGCGGTTCACCCCTTCTTTCTCTGTATTTGATTCTGAGTTGTAGCCTACGAATGCTCAGACATGTGAATCTTACAGGTGATGCTGTTGATAATCCGTTGATGAAATTGTTGCCTGAAGGTGTATTGTGGATTCTTCGGATTGCTCTCAAGTTCTTGTTGTTACACTGATGGAAGATCTGGATCACTCACAATGCGAGAAACGATACGGCTTCAAGGTATGCTTCAAATCTTTGCTGCGGCCTTTGTTACGTAATCTTGCATCATGACCACCTGTGAAGTTGACGAAGTTCATGCATCTCCTTTGTTTATATCCTTGTCAAATTCGTAGATTTGATGAACTTAATTGCCTAATTGGATTCACAGCTTATTCTTGATCTTGCAGGACATGATTACGAAGCTGGAAGAAAGTTCGGATAGGATGAAGGTTTTTGCTATGATCCCCTCTTAGAGCTGCAACTAACATGAATTTCAGAAGAATTTGGAGGGTTGGAGAAAACAATGAAATGATGGAAGTGGTTAAAAACTCGAAGAAGCTGAAACTGGAAGATGGCAATCAAGCGAGTCGGTCATGGTAAGATTGGTGATGAGTGAATAGGGTGATCCAGCCCCCATGGAGAAGAAGATCCAAATGCTTTATAGATTCCTGGTGAGTGTTTTGTGATGCCGTTTAAATTCAGTTAGAAGTTGCTAGAATTTGTTAGATCTCTAACCGAATTCAGTTAAGGTTCGTAACCGTTTTCATTTTGCACTGCATCCTTCTCCATTTTCTTTTATGTTGATTTTCTTTCTTCTTGTCTCTGATGTGCGAATTGAATGGCTGTATTACACCGATGAAGATTTATTGTTGAATCGATTCTGAGATTCTGTTGTAATTTCGTGATGTCTTACAGGTATGAAGCTTGTTAGAGTTGAATGGAGGGAAATGGTGTGAAATCAAGACATGAAGTTACCACCAATATTGCCAAGTTTAGGATTTGTGAATTAACTTCTGACATAGAATTCTGTAATTAGCCTTGGTGAATTTGAGTTTAATTGGAATTTTTCAACTTGTAATAACTTGATACTTGCTTTATTCTTTACATTTTGTTTACAATTTTGTCATGACAATTGAACTTTACATCATATACACATCCTGGCAACATGAAGTTGTAGTTAAAATAATATTGACCATGAATCCAGATTGGTGTACTTCTTGTATCAATTTGGATAAGCTTCGAATCTTGCATTTACGCTCATGATCCGTAACCACATACTTAGCGATTTTCTCCATCCATGTATCTTGTTGAAGAACTCCAAACTCAATTCATACGTGCTAAGCAATTTTGAATATCTTAAAATATGGACTAGATTTAAAATAAATTACTGACATCTAGTTTGAATTGAATTCAAAAACTAAGATATTATTCTTGCACCTCTAAAAACAACTTCCCAAAACTTATCTAAGTTAATGACATCTTTTAGTTTGAATTGAAAAGATATTCCCGGCTACTTGTCATCAAAATCAACTTGTCTCGTGGCGTTTCTCTTCCCATATTATATCCATTGGTGCCAAAAATATCTTGACATATAATGCCTATTATTTTTTTTGTATATTTCTAATAACCAAAAAATAGTGTGCGGCTTCCTTCCAGTAAAAATTATGTTTTGCGGATGGAGAATGGCGCAGATTAATGCGCACTAGTCGTAATTGAATCACGAGACATGTGATTGTACGAGAAATAGGTTATGATTTGGAGTAGGCTTGGATGTAAAAAGTAGATAATTCAGACATTAAAACTTGAGCTCGAATTAACGAATCTTTTCCCTTTCTCCCTAAGGAAAACTTCAAGTAAGCCTCAACCACTTAACAAGTGTCGTCAAGTGTAAAATTGATTCAATCTTCTAAATTTCCCAAAAGAACTAACTTGTGAAGCAATTACTCAAGGGAACATTAGGTGATGGTCCCGCCGCCAGGAATAACGCTCGGAATAGCTTTTAGGTGCAATCTTAAGACTATAATCTCTCATTGCACAAATAGTCCCCATACATGAGACCTATGTTTCTCTTAATTCCAAGTACGAATTGGTGGGTAGGTACAACAGTAGCTGGATGAATCCTCAACCCAGGCCATACTCACAATGAACTCAAACATTCGTTTGAACCTTCCTTGCCCAGATAAATCCTCATTGAATAAGAAGATTCACATCACAAGAAAACGGCTTCGATCCCCTTGCCTTAGTCAATGCAAACGCGTGATTGCGAATGTTGTGACCTCATGTGAGAATGCAGACGGATGGAGCATAAGGTCAATTAAGGCAATGAATTTAGAGGGCAAATTTTGGGGTGTTACAGATGCCCCTATTCAATCGCTGTAGACTTGAATGGATGACAGCAGTCGCTTTCAGACATTTGAAGTATGCAGGGATTGAATACTAAAAACAATCAGAAAATTTGCACTCTGTGGCGGAAGAACAGGGAAATAAACTCAACCGAATGTCCTCTGCTTGGATATAATTATGATATGAAGAAAAGTAAACGGGGGATGCCCTTTGAATGATACCAGAAGGCTACTGGCTTGCCACACTGTGGGTGGACTTTCGCCAATCTGCGGTTGGACTTCAAAATACATTGCCACACTGCGGGTGGACTTCGAAAACTGCCACGCTGCGGGTGGACTTCGAAAACTGCCACGCTGAGGATGGACTTTCGCCAATCTGCGGTTGGGCTTCGAAATACTTTGCCACACTGCGGGTGGACTTTTGGAACTTGCCACCCGAAGATGGACTTTAGCCAGTCTGCGGCTGGACTTTTGCTCATTACGGGAGACTTTTGCTCACTACGGGAGACTTTTGCTCACTACGGGAGACTTTTGCTCACTACGGGAGACTTTTGCTCACTACGGGAGACTTTTGCCCACTACGGGAGACTTTTGCTCACTACGGGAGACTTTTGCTCACCACGGGAGACTTTTGAGACTTGCCACACTGCGGGTGTGTTGCACCCCAAAATTTGCCCTCACAATACAAGACTTTGTGTTCTAAGAAGGTTCACAAGGTTCACAAGTTCCACAATGCTTTCAAAACCTTTCATGAGATTCATGAAGTCCACAAGTTACTTCTTGAAGGCTCACAAGGTTCACAAGCTTCTCAACATCTTCAAGACCTTTCATGAAGTTCATGAAGTCTACAAGTCACTTCTTGAAAGTTCACAAGGTTCACAAGGTTCACAATAGTTACAAAGCTCTCCTGAGGATCATGAGGTCTACAAAGCCACTTCATGAGGTTCACAAGGTTCACAAGCTTCACAATACCTCCCATGAGTATCACAAGACATCTTATGAAGATTCACAAGGTTCACAAAGTTCACAATGGGTCAAAGAAGTTGACAATGCCCTCAAGCAATGCACCTCCTAAGCAGTGCATCCAAATCTAGGGTTTTGACTTTAATCAGGCTAAAAGGACTTCCAATACCTCAAGTGAGTTTCATAACATCTTATATGTGTGTAAGAACCCCCATAACAAGTTTCAAGACTTTTCTCAAAAGTTTGCTCAGTCAGATGATCAGATAAGTCAAAATCAGTCAATGCAGTTAAAAAGTCAAACTGAGGTCAACTGTGGTCAAACCAAAGTCAAACTTCATGATTTTTTGCCAACATCAAGTATATGAAGTAAAATTCATCATTTGATCAAGGGTTGATCATGATTCATCAAGGAGATTCCAGATCATCAATAATCAGGAGTTTCTAAATTAGGGTTTCCTCAGTAAAAGTCAACTGAACTTTGACCAAGCATAACTTTCACATACTTAATCACCAAGTCTCCATCCAAAGCTCATTTTGAAGGAAATTGAATTCCCTACAACTTTGATGTTGAAAGTTAAGCTCAAAAATGCTTCATTTGAAAGATATGATCTAAGACATTATAGGTCATTTCAAAAGTCAACAAAAAGTCAACAACTTCAAAAGGGCATAACTTGAGATTGGTAAATGATATGGACCTGAAACCAATGGGGTTGTTTAGAGGACTCTTCAAGCTTTCCAAAAAGTCCAAGAACACCCTCATACCTTTAAAATTGAGGGAGATGTGACCTTGCAAAGTTGGGCAATTTTGTGATGGTTTATGTTGAAAATGGAGGCTTAGAAGTATTTCTTTCCAAATGGGCTGCCTAATTTATGACCCAATCCATCTCATAACATTGTGCACGACCCAATTGACCAAAATTCAGCATTTTTATTATTTTTTATTTATTTATTATTGATTTAATTCATAAAAATCATTTTAAATAAATATAAAATATGAAAATCTATTTTTGGGTGAAGATATTGCTTCTAGAAATTCATAATTATTGATTGAATTCAAAGGAGAAAGGAATCATATAATTTATCCCAAAATAGCAAGCATTCATAAGCAAATATTTGACTTTTACAACTTGATCTTTTTCAATCTTTTTTTGATCCAAATCTTCACACAACCAAGTGATATTTCTGACCTAATTCACTCACATATATATAACAAACATAAACCCTAGCCTCATTCACGAATTGCCAGCAGCCAAAGGTGAGTTCATAGTTCAAAAATTCATAAGAAAAGTGAGATTCGGATTTTGAGTTACAAGACATTTAAAGGTAAAATAAGATCATAGCAAGCTTCCTTGGGCTTTCCTGATCATGAATGACCACTCATACGCATCAATATCATGGCATATTGTGTAACCCGAACCATAGTTGTTCTTGCTTTTGAGTTTTTCGATTGTGTTATTTCATTGCGTGTTAATGAATTTTGTTGATCTAATATTGTTTGTGATGGTGTATAGAACGATTCTGGGCAAAGAAACTAAAGAAACCATAAGAAATCCGTAAGATGCCATATTAGGGTTTGGACCTTCAAATTAGGGTTATTGGATTCACGCATTATAAATGAATTTGGTTGATGAAATTGGACTGTGCAGGTTGCAAGGAGTCTCAAGGTGTCTTCAATTTGGTGAAATCATGCTGTTTGATAATAGTTTGAATTTTGTAGGTTTTTAAGGTGCAGGAAAAATCGCAGGAAATGTTGCAACAAATTTCGCAGCTAAATTCAACATCCTGAGGTTGAAGATGAAGTCTCCCGCGCGTTCAAGGAATTCAAATTAAATTAATTTATTTTATGTTGTTTGTTTGTTTTGTTATCACACGCGTATGTGTGTTCTGGTGGTAAGCTTTGCTTGTGTATGTTGTAAGGTGCTTGGTTCGATTCCTGGCCAAGTGCATTTGTTTTGTTAATTTTTCAGGATAGAAGCCAACATAATATATAATATGTTATTGCCGTTCCATGACCAGAAGGGCTCTCCCAGCCAGGTGGTCAAGCATGCGCGCATATATCCCAAAGGTCCTGGGTACGATTCCTACCCCAGGCCTTTTTGTTCCTTTATTTTTCTGGAATTCTCAAGATCAAGCACAAAACCAACTGTGCTTCTCTTTCTCACATCCGTGCGCATGGTGGCTTGGTGGAAGGTGTTTTTGGCTGGCAAACATGAGGATAAGGGATCAAAACCTAGCCAAGGTAAGTTCTCAATTTTTGTCATTTGTTTTTTTCTATTTTTTTTTAATTAATTAATTATTTGTTTATATCCTTAATAAAAATTATGTATATATATTCCAAACTCAAAATAATCTCATATTCTCTAAAAAATTTCTAAATTTTCTTTATTCAAAAAATTATCTTATTTATAATATGTATATATATTAGTTAATTTTGTATATAAACAAACCCTAAAAAATATAAACCCTAATTCATTTTAAAAAACCTAATTCTATTTTTTTTTTTTTATAATCTTATTATTATGCATATATATCTATTCTAATTCTTATAAATTATGTATATACATTTATAATTCAAATTATTTTTCTTTTAATGTTTAGAAACAATCTAATTTATTATAATTATATATATATTTTTTTTTGTATGTGATTAAAAAATAATTTGTAAGTATAATAATTAATAGGATTAAATTTTATGAACATGATTAAAATATGATAGTTAAAACCTATTTTCTTCTTATAATATGTATATATTGTTATTAAAATTTTGTAGTCATAATATATTTAATAATTTAAAAATTAAAATAATTGTTTGTTCATATTTGTTTTTTTTTTAAATATAATTGTTCATATTAAAACTTGTTAATTTCTTATAATATCTTAATTAATTTTTGTTTATTATTACTAACCATATTATTTAGTTTGTTTTGTTAATTTACATTTTTATTAATTCATTAATTATTATTTTTATGCTTATTATCTCACTAACTTTATAATTTTTATTATTTATTAACCTTTCTTATTTTATTACTAACTATTTTTCTTGCTTATTATTATTATTATTTACTAACCCCAATATTTTATTATTTATTACTTTTTGCTTATTATATTTATTTTGATTATATTTTGCTATTTTTATTATTATGTTGTAATTGCTTCCTTGGTGTAATTTTGTAATATTTTAAATATTTAATTATCGTTATGGTTAGTAATTAGGGAGTGCAAAACATGTATGTTCTTAAAATTAATTCTAGATCACTTTTAATCGAAGATAATTAAAATAAACACGTCACACACGTAAGTCGATTTTTAATCGCCGTCTCACTTCCTAAGGTTACCCCTCAAGTTGCCTACGAATAATGGTCAAGTGGGGTGTATAAAGCAAGTCCCTTAAAATAGAAAATCATCAAAGTCCCTTATGGTTGCCTTTACGAATCGAGTCCCTTTCGAAAAATGATGATAGTCTCTTATATGTGCTTAATACACCCCACAGTTGCCTTTATAAACAAATTGTCCCTCACATGTCCCTTAACATCCAAGGTAAAGACTACCTACTCCTTAATAGTAGGGATAGTCTTACCAAGGAAAGGAAAAAGAACAAGAAAGACTTTACACATTAGGGTAGGTTCCTCTTATGTACTTGCTCACTTCCAAATTTTTTTCAAACTTAACAATTTCAAACAAATTTTCAAACAAGTTTCTTACACATCCGTACATGGATTATTATTAAACTATTCTGAAAATTTTTCTATTCACACACTACATTTTCAAAAACAATTTAAAGTGAGCTTAAGTACCTAAGAGCCCATGGATAACCATGGATGAAAAGGGTGCTAACACCTTCCCTTTTCATAACCTACCCCCCGGACCCAAATCATTTTCTTAAGGTCTTTCCTGTTCTTTTATAACCTTTCCTTATGGATAAAATAAAAGTCGGTGGCGACTCTTGCTATCCGCAACATTACTTAAAGTCAGTTCTCCCACCGTGTTACAGGGTGGACTTTTGCTCACTACGGGAGACTTTTGCTCACTACGGGAGACTTTTGCTCACTACGGGAGACTTTTGCCCACTGCGGGGGACTTTAGAGACTTGCCACACTGCGGGTGGACTTTTGCTCACTACGGGAGACTTTTGCTCACTACAGGAGACTTTTGCTAACTACGGGAGACTTTTGCCCACTGCGGGGGACTTTAGAGACTTGCCACACTACGGGTGGACTTTTGAAGCTTGCCACCCGAAGATGGACTTTGGCCAGTCTGCGGCTGGACTTCGAAATTTGCCACCCGAAGATGGACTTTGGCCAGTCTGCGGCTGGACTTTGGAATCTGCCACCCGAAGATGGACTTTGGCCAGTCTGCGGCTGGACTTTGAAATCTGCCACCCGAAGATGGACTTTGGCCAGTCTGCGGCTGGACTTTGCATATGTTGGATTGCATGGTATGTTGCCCCATGACACTGGGGGATGTTATGTCTCGAGTATTGTTAATGAACTGGTATGAGTGTAAAAGAATTCCTGACGCGGAAGTAACAAGTGTCTGCTGACTCTGTGAGGAAACACAATGATCGTGAATTCGGTATCAAGAGGCCCTGTGGGGATAACATCTCTGTCGGAGAGGAGCGTGAATAATTCATCTGCCCGAATCATCACCTTTGCCAAAAATAAATTGGACTTTTAGATTTGAGGGCCGTGCCCATGGATACCTTGATTATTGAGGAATATCCACTCTTATGGACCTTCTAGGGAGGAGAATGATTCATCTGAAATCTTCTAGGAGAATAGGAATTGCCTTAGATCTGCGGAGGGACCGAGATCAAGGAAACCATCTGAAAGAAAAAATGCTGAATTTAGTGAGGATAACTTCCATTCGTCTGTTGGGGATGATTAGAAACCGAGACACATCCTGCTGAGGAGGAAAGATTTCAAGTTGTCTTATGCCGGGGATTAATTGCTTCTGTATGAATTTTACCTCAAGAGGATTTTACAAAAGACCTGGCGTCTTTAAACTCTTAGGTATTGTAACGACTGCATGAATCAATGTAATAACCTTGCTGGGGAGGTAACCATTGCCAATGCGGATGAGTTTGTATCTGTCAGAAGTGCTGAACGAGATAGTTGACTTGACAAGTAACCACGGTATTCTGAACTCCGGGTAACTGCTTCCGATCATCTGTCTTCGGGAAAGAATGAATTTTCGTACTATTAGGGTGGCCTGCCCCAGTACAAGTATTTGAATAGATTTGCACCCGAGTGACTGATCTTCGATCTTAGAGAGGTTTGAATCTCGAGGTGATTACTCCCAGTTTGACTGAAATTTGAAGAGATTGCTCCACATAACTGCCCCGGATTGGCTCAGTACTCTAATTTTGAAGAGATTGCTCGACGTGACTGCCCCGGATTGGCTAGCTCTTACCATGACTAGTCGGGAAAGTCCCTGTTCAATGAAGCTTTTTCGGAAAAGTGCACCTCGACGTGACAGTCTTTCGGAAGCTTTAGACTTCTCAACTTGGCAAACTTGAGCTTCTGGATTGAATTTCCGTATGTGAACCATTTATGATGCTCAACAAATGTATGCAAGTGAGAAAATGTTTATTCTTAGAATGAAAATCCTAATTCAACAAACATGTTAATCTTGAAGTTTTTGAAAATGGATCGTTTAACCTTCGTGAGAGAATCACTGGTTAAGATACGAACTTTATTTGAATGAAAGTATGTACATGCAATACCAACAAACGTCTTTTAGCACAACTCGTAGGAGTCAGGAACGCGGTCTCGTGGTAGTATGCTCTCAAATTAACCCTGTTTCAGTTAGGACTTTTAAGGGTTATATCGTGGCCTGGTTCACGGTTATAGAAACAAAGGATAAAGGTTCGAAGTTTATTTGTACCCACCCGCTCTTCGTGATGTTCTCCATTCCTATGTTCAGCTAGTTTTCACAAGCATTCACCTTTCATAAGGGTTTCGTGTTGATTGAGGAACCATTGCTACTATTAGTTCAAGCACCAATCAGGTTATTGTTGAGAGTCAGTCACTCCTCTATTTTTCATGTCTGTGTCACACGACTTTGTTCTCATTTGAGGATCTTTCTTGTGCAATCCTTTTCCGTCTTTCGCTTTTGCATTATTTTGCTTATCCCTAACTTTTGCCTGGACTGATTCTTGTGAATCTTTGATTGTGAAGTCCAGCGGGATGCCCTAACTTTTGCCTAAGTCGCTTGTTTTCAAGTTTCGACTTAGCGGGCCTTTTCTTTTTTTTTTCTTTTTTGTATTTTTGAACAAGTCGCGTGACATTGTTTGTCTTGATTACTTCGCGAGGGTTGTGACTGCCTCATTCTTTGGGTCTCCGAAAGATAACCATTGTAGTTTTCAATCTTTGGACCTTTTGACTTGGATAACCATTGTGGTTTCGGGTCTTTGGACCTCTTGACTAGCATAGTAGAATGCAACGGATCTTCAAATACACTCCTTTATGAAAGTCTGAACGCTTGGTCTGACTAGCTGACGTCTACCCTGCCCCTGGGTTACATGTGAGGGTTTTTTATGTGAAAAGAAACTCCTACTTCAAGGCTCGAAGGGGTTAGCAAGGGTTTATCTTCCTTATATCTCCAGTGTTTAGGATTTGAAACAATGCTTGTACATCGTCAACAGGGCCTTACTCGAGAGCACACAATTCAGAGATATTGCGTTTTGGTTTCGTCATTCTCCCTTCATAGAATTTAAGCATGACAATTGGTATTGCGATGTACATATGCAAAATTATAAGGGAATGCAAATGAATTTACTTCAAGAAAAACATGTGAGTTTTATTATTGCTAACATTCAAAAGAAAACAAATTTCATACAAGTAGACAAATGTTTAACATATAAAGGAAACTACAAGTGGAAATGCAGTAAAGAAACTGAATATTGCCGTAGTTGAGGAGACTTGGCTCCGTCTGGACCTGTCAGTCTTGGATACTTTCAACGATCAATAGCTCTTTCACAGACTAGTAATTTTCAATTCGCAGTGGTATACCTAACCATGGCAGTCATACCTCTTCTTCTAGCTATTCTGACTCTGACACGAGACATCTGAAGGAAAGAGTGAAGCTGGGGAGTAAAGTTGCCCCATAAGTTTGCTCGGAAAGACCTGACGATCTTCTGCCTACGTATATCCATTGACTGATGACCAATGAAGAATCAGAGCGACGTAGTTCCCCTCAATAGGGATGAAAAACGAACAACGAAGAAAGGAAATCACATAAATGCCATCACTGAGAGTATTTGGATACTGCTGGCTTTATTTGCTTCATGAATACCCTAGCGTTCCGGGTGATCAACTCGAAGACTTCAGCTTAACGTGCACCATCTGGTAGAATGACCACGACACCGGTTCCATTATGACTAGGCATCGGATTATGGAGTACATTTGGGAGAGGAGCGAAATTGATCGCCTTGGAGTCAACTAGGTCATGTACCTTGTTCTGAAAGGCCCAACATTTCTCAATACTGTGCCCCTGGGCACCTGAATGGAATTCGCACCTGGCGTTAGCATCAAAATTCGGAGGTAGATTGTCAGGAGCGGGAGGTCTCATGGTACGAAGCTCGACCAGGTTCAACTTTAGCAGCTCCGGGAGTAATACAGCATATGGGCACGGGACGGGGTCGAGTCTGCGGTTTCTCGCTCTTGTTCTTTCTTGAAACGGTCTCTGTACCTGTTGTTGCTGACCCTGTGGTCGTTGTTGTTGAAACTGTGGTTGTTGTTGTTGAACCTGTGGAGTAATGGTCACCGCAGCTGTTTGGTGGTAACCTTGAGAATAACCTCTGTCTCGGCCCCTATACACAACACTCGTCTCGCCTTCTCTTCTTCTTTGACCGTTGCCAAAAGGCTTTCTCACACCGGAAGAACTAGCACTGCTTGCATCCTGGATCTTTCCCATTTTCAGAAAATTCTCTATTCTTTCTCCAGCAATGACGATATCAGAAAAACCAATGGACGGGCAGGCGGCTAGACGATCCAAGTAAACACCTTGCAAGGTGCCCATAAACATGTCTGCCATTTCCCGATCCAACAAGGGAGGTTGAACCTGTGCGGCCAGCTCACGCCACCTCTGGGCATACTGCTTAAAACTCTCTTTAGGTCCTTGAGACAAGTTCTGCAACTGGGTGCGATTCGGAGCCATATCAATATTGTATTGATACTGCTTGAGGAATGCTTCAGCTAGATCTTTCCAACTTCGAATAGAGACCCGACTCAGCTTCATGTACCAGCTCAATGAAGCTCCAGATAAACTGTCTTGGAAGAAATGCATCCAAAGTTTCTCGTCATCAGTATGGGCCGAGATTTTTCCGAAGTACGCATGAATGTGAGTCCTAGGACACGTGCTGCCGTTGTACTTGTCAAACGATGGTGCCTTGAACTTTGGAGGGATTCTGACCCCTGGTACTAACCCGAGATTGGTTACATCGATACCCAAGGAATTCTGACATTCCATGGCCTTGATCTTCTCTGACAGCTCTTCATACCTGCAATTGTTGATCTCATTCATGTTACCCATATCAGCATCCAGTAGAGTGAACTGGTCCTCTTGATTGTCTTCTAAACCTGCATTACGTGTTGTGGTCCTATTTGGATGAGGCTCTCCGTTACGGGCAGCGTTAGAATCCACATTCTCAGCCGGTGTTCCCGTATTAACATTCCCATGAGGCTGCTCAACCATCAACCGGAGACGCTCCTGGTTCTGGGCCATGCCAGTCATCATTTCCATGAACTGATCCATCCTCTGTCGGAGCTCATTGAGATCAGTCTGCATTCGATCAACCATCCTTACTCGGTTTCTTTTAGTCGGATATCGGTGAACGCGTTGACCAACTATATTGCCTGCAATCAAATAAGTTAGAAACCCTGGGTAACCTGCAAAAATACAAGAATATGGTATGCAGGAAATGAATGCTATGGCATGTTGATTCATTTTTAGGGCATCTCATCCCCTGATTCCAGTTTTGTGAGTTTGATGAAGACATAAGCTCTTTTTTTTTGCTGTAAACAACAAGCGGTGTTGATAATATAAGGTGCGTGTGTGTAGCAGACGTGCCAAACAATTCCAAGAATACGAAGACCGACGTGTTTTTTGCAAATGTGTCAGATGTGTCGGTGATCATAAAGCGAGAGCGCACATAATGATAGTAAAGAGACCTTTTTATGATAAGAACTTTGTTGAAATAGTCAAAACACCAAAAGTATGGATTCAAACAGAAGTACAATGATAAAAAGATTCCATCAACAGTCCTGATGGTAATCTTACAACATACAAGCAAACAGAAGGATGTCTTTGTCAATGCGATCCTCCATCTAGATCTGGGTCAATGATCGGTCCTGCTTTTGGAACTTCTACCAACTCCTTTGTCTGCACCTGGTTGTCTTCAAACCTCTTCAGCTTCTTCTGATAGCAAATCATCATCCGCTTGTAGTAGGCAGCTTCTTCTCGGGCTTTAGCAAGCTCTTCATCTTTTCCTCTCAATTTATCGGCCATCTCTTCGTCTTTCTCCTTTAGCTTACTCGCGATCTCTTCAGCTTGAACTTTGTCTTGTTCCTCTCTTTTGATCCTGTAAGCAGCATGTCTCTTTTTCATGTTCTCAAACATCAAGGTCTTCTGATCCAGTTGCCTTCTAGTGTCAATGTGTTCCTTGGAAGAACTTCTGGTAGCAAATTCGAACCTCTCACACCGAGCCAACTCAATTTCACACTGTTTCCTTTCAATAGCATGCCTCTCAGCATCTTCTTGAGCTTTCCACTCAATCTCAAGTCTAGCGTGATTAGCCTTAGCAAGCTCCTGACCCAACTGTGCATTCTCCATTAACAAACCGTCTCTTTCCGTCTTCATCTTGTTGAACTCTTCAATGCTAACTGTGGTAGGTTGCTCAATGACCGTGGGATATAGAAGAGGCGCCGACCCAAATGGTAACAGTAACACTTCAACCCGCTCTCTTAACCATTCTGCAAACGGTGGATACACTCGACAATTCCCTACACCCAAAGTCTTCTTCCCTCTTGTCTTCCGACTATGCCAAGCATTAGAAGCTTTCTGAGCAATCTCGAATCCATCTGTTGATTGGAAGTACAAGGACTCTGTGATGTCCACAGCAGCTGGTGGTTCCTTCAAGGCATACCCAAACTGTCGAATCGTGAGAGAAGGGTTGTAATTAATTCCCCCTTTCCTCCCGATCAATGGAACATTAGGGAATCCTCCGCAACTATGAAGAATGTCAATGCACCGCAAACCCTGATTAACCCATACAATGTCCTTTGCTTGCAAACCCATCAATCTTTCCAACCATTCAAGAGTGTTCTTCGTCTTCTCAAAAGCTCCTGATTGTGGAAGAAAGCGTGTGAACCACTTGTAGAATACAGTCGCGCAACAATTCAACATTCCACCCCTTCGCTTCTCATTCTTATAATGCACAGAGTGGTAGAGATCACCTAGGAGAGTAGGAATAGGATTCTTTGCTACGAAAATGCGAATAGCATCAACATCCACGAAGTTCGGCATATTCGGGAACAAAGTGATTCCATAGATACACAAAGCTAGGATCGCATTGAAGGTACTCCAACTTTTTGCCTCAGCTGCTTTAGTAGCCTCACCTAACAAGAAACTCAAATGATATCCTCGGAAGCCTCCTTTGCTATCAATCCGGTCTTCCAATAATGACTTGCTCAAATAAAGAGCAGTTGCTACATCTTTGAAGTCAGGGTCAATCTTGGTCCCAAAGAATGGTGCACAGTCCTTCACGGAAACTCTCAGGATGCTCGAATACTCCTCTAATGTAGGTGCCAACACAAAATCAGAAAGTACGAAACATCTAAGCTGTGGATCATAAAACTGTAGCAAGGTGTGCATCCCTCTGAAAGCATAGTCACTGATGGGATCTATGAAATACAAAATCCACCCGTAATCCTGCTTGAAGACATTCAGAACTTCTGGAGGAGCTAAGGCCTTCACTTTGAGAATTTCTTTCACAACAGGCTGATAAACCTTGTAGGAGATAATACACTTAGTCTGCTTCTTGGGTTCCATGCTCATAGATCAATACCCACAACCGGAATCAAGGATGTAATATGCAGCCCTGCAAATGAATAAACATGCGTTAGGAATGCAAGTATGCGGATGATGTGATGCAATGCAATGGTATGTGATCACTGCTGCATATACTGGACACTGTTGTACTGCCTTCTGATTTTGCTTAAATACCGACTGTCAAGAATACCAGATCATAAGTATGTGTCGAAAAAGAACCCAAGTATCAAGAACAAGGTAGGTTGAAAGTTTAGTTTTCCTGCAAACCTGTAAACCCCTCCCAATCTCACGGGTATTGCTACTACAGGTCAACATCACGGACTCTCAAAGCCGAATAGCAATAATACGTTCACCATCTCCGAGAAATGGCTCATGACCAAATCAGGGAATCGGTTTGGCATTATGTACTACTCAGGGAGGCCTCAGCTGAATTCCGGAAAAACAAGCATCCCTCATAGGTTCCCGGCTTCAAGCACTGAAGTCGAGAAACAATAGTACATTCATCCCGAAGGGTACAATACTACCGTCATACGACCAGTTGCTTTAACCAGGTTCCTATGAGAGAACAAGGTCATCCTATGCGATTTCCTAGTGGGCCCTCGGGTGCGAATGGGTTTGCCACAAAATGTGGTCTGCCACTGTCACCACTGGAGAGGGTTGTTTCCACTAAGGTCCTCGATGATCGGTTCCCAGTGTTAGCAGCTCAGGTGGGAACATTCTATGGTCTGCCTAGGCAGTATAGAACATATCCCAAGAGAGCCTGATCTGGGTGTGGGACTCGTGAAAACTACACGTGCTCAAGACCACGCAAGCCACACGACTGCCCACTCTAAATCCTATGTGTATACTCAAGCCGGGTATTTGGCTTATCTCACAATAATCCCGTCCCGCCAAGGAAAACCAGAACAGCCAGTACAGTATGCCAGTATATGCGACAGTAAAGTAAAATGCAGAAAGCTGTAAATAAAGCTGTAAAGGAAAGCGATAAACTATAAACAAAACAGTAAAGCTAAACTAAAGCATAACAACAAACAAGCAAACACCCAAAGAAGACAGAAACAGACAAGCGCTAGGATTGACTCTCAAAGGGGAGATTAGAATTTCTAAAGGTCCCCAGCAGAGTCGCCAGCTGTCGCTCCCGGGATTTTCATCCTAGTACAAACGCGAAAGTGGCGCGGAAAAGTTAGAGTCGCCAGCCAGACATTTTTTATCCCAAAGGAATGGGAAAGGTAATGTTGCACAAACCTAAGGAAGAAGGAAAAGGACGAGGCCTTGCGAACCAAAGATCTGGATACGGGAGTCGGTTACGAATTGAGAAGGTATTAGCACCCCAATTCGTCCGCCGTACCCGACGGGATCCACGCTTAAAAGTCTGTTTTCAAAGGGTGAGAAATAATATGTTGTTTGTATGAAAGAATAGCTATCTGGAAGGAAATGGAAATGGGAAAAGAAATGGAATTGAAAAATGGAAATAAAAATGGGAAAATGTAGGGAAAAAGAAAGATTGTGCTCGAATGGGCCCTACCCCACTGCCTACGTACCTCATCGGGATAAATGAGGATCAGAGATGCCGTAGTTCGTCTAACTAAGGCTTACACTCGTTTGTGGTTTTTAGGATGACGTTGCCATAGTTCTAGCTCAGGTGTTACCGGCTCTGACACGAGGGTGTTTACCATATCGCTGTTTGAACTGTCAAGACAAGTCATGTTCGTCCGCAAAGAGTATGAGATGAGATGAGAAGACGCGACTTCTTGGTTTGTTGTTTTTTAGAAGAAATGTTTTGAATTTGTGTTTATTGAATGTACAACACTAAAGACTATGACACAGGAGCAAATACTTTCCAAGATCGCCCCCAATGGAACGTTTGTAAAGCATCCTAGAAGAGTGAAGGAGACCCCCACTAGTCATTTCCCGTATAGCTTAAGGCTCGTGGCGCATTGTACACCTCCCATTTATTAAGTGTTTTTGATTTTTCTTTTAAGAAGAGAAGAGAAACCCAAGTTATAAAAGGTAAACATTCTAAGGGAAACTAGACTTACCCTAAATTAGTTGAATTTATGGATAACCTACGGTTAGTGAGGTTTGGAATTAAAATCTACCTAAGAGATATAAGAGATATAAGACTAAACATGCAAGTAAAAGAAGTTAGTAATGAGCAATAGGGTCCTCCTAAATCATGGTAGGTAGAAAACGTATGAAATGTAAACGGGATGGAACAATGGTCCGGGTGGGTCGGTTGCGTGGTGCTGAGACGCACGACTTATGGTATGAAACATACAAGGTTTGATTCTGGTCGAATGGAATGGAACGAAGGTGATCGAAGAACCCTAAAATAATATGAACTTTATTTATTTATTTGAAAGTATACTCGACGTTGGATCGAATACTTTATTTGTTTTTTTGAAATTTTGGTTTTCTATCGATTCGTTTTATCTTTTCTATCCTACTTATGGAAACTATAAAAGCATACAAGTTCTAGGATATTACATCACAACGCATACAAAGTATAAAACACAATTAAGGCATAAAAATATCCAAGTCCAATAAGCCAATCCTTGAAAACATACCTTGCATAAAGAAAAAGCAAATAGTTAGTAAATGATATGGATTATGAATATGCATAATGTGAAGGAATGAATTAAAATGACAAAAATATTAAAAGTCATGAGAAAAATATGAAATTAAATTCCTAAGGTCTTAAACCTGATTATGATACTATGCTAAAAAATCTCTTAGAAATTCTAATCCTAATTATGTCACATGGTCATCTAAATTTATATAAGATTTAATCACAAATTTACACAAATTATACTACCAAAACAATAGAAAAAATGTCCTAAAAATTCACAAAAAATTCTTCTAGGTACTTTAACTTGTCTTTTAATCATAGCAAAAATAATGGGCAGAAAATATTATGGGAAGTAGTAGAAATAAATTGTACAAATTTATATGTCCAAATGAAAATTCAATATAAGTCCATTAAATTAAATAATCGAATTATAATTGAAAAATTATTATATTCAAAAAAATAAAAATTGGGACGACTTCTAAATTGCCTTAATATTCTAATATAATTTTGGTGGATTTTTATTATTCTTTTCTATACTTATTTATGAATTAAATTAAACAAACATAAAATAGAAAACATATAAAGAATGGAGGGGGTGCAGTAGAAATGCTATTAAGTTAAACTCAAAACGGGCTTCTTAATGGGGGTGCGGGTAACAATATCTGCAGGCCCATTATATAGACATAATGCAGGAGGGTGAGAACAGAAATTTTGTCAAGTTATAAAACGAATGGGCCGAAAACAGGGGGTAGGGGTAGTAATTCGCGGGCCCAACAGCATTGCCTGAGTTTATTTTCTTAAAAAAATAATAAGACAATTAATTTGATTAATGTGGATTTAAATATTTCCTTTTTTTTATTTGATTTTTTTCTGGTATATTAAACAAATCAATTAAAGCACTTAATTGGTTTTTATGCATTTCTTAATTCCTAATTAACACCCTAAATGGTCTTTATTTCTAATTAAAACTAACTTACATAATTAGATAATAGTAATAATAAAAAAAACAACAAAACCTCAGACTATACAAATCCACCCACAAACCCTAAGTCTCTTCTCCCTCGCGCCGTCACCCTTTCTTCTTCCCCAACCTTCATCCAACCACCTTCGTCTTCCTCACCTTGAAACCTATCGCCGCCACTACTACCGTCGGACCACCCTCCTCAAACACAACACCATAAAATCTAAACCCTGTCTTTCTCACCTACGGTCCCCTTCCTCTCTCGCCGTTCTTGTTCTTCATCACCGAACCACCGCCGCCACCGTCGACTCTTCCCGATCCACAAACACTACGAACCTAAACTCTAATCCTCCTTCAAATTTCGCATCTCTTTCGAATCTACCACCCTCTTATCCCAAAATCTTTAACTAAAATGAACCTTTGGTTATGAATCCGCCGTTTAATTTCCTCAACCCCCAACTCAAAATAGCAAGATTGTACAGAATGAGGAACCCCAACAAGAATTGAAACGCGTTCACATACTAAAAAACGACCATGAACTCCATGCCGTAATTACTCTAAGGGTTCGTTTTTTGGTACCTGATAATTGGTGAGGATGCGTGCGACTCCAACGGAGGTTGTACTTGGCGAGATCAGTGAGGACACAACGACGAAGTCGTTAATGGCACGATGAAAAAATGCTGCGAATTTTCGTACAGGTATACGCGGTTCACCTCTTCTTTCTCTGTATTTGATTCTGAGTTGTAGCCTACGAATGCTCAGACATGTGAATCTTACAGGTGATGCTGTTGATAATCCGTTGATGAAATTGTTGCCTGAAGGTGTATTGTGGATTCTTCGGATTGCTCTCAAGTTCTTGTTGTTACACTGATGGAAGATCTGGATCACTCACAATGCGAGAAACGATACGGCTTCAAGGTATGCTTCAAATCGTTGCTGCGGCCTTTGTTACGTAATCTTGCATCATGACCACCTGTGAAGTTGACGAAGTTCATGCATCTCCTTTGTTTATATCCTTGTCAAATTCGTAGATTTGATGAACTTAATTGCCTAATTGGATTCACAGCTTATTCTTGATCTTGCAGGACATGATTACGAAGCTGGAAGAAAGTTCGGATATGATGAAGATTTTTGCTATGATCCCCTCTTAGAGCTGCAACTAACATGAATTTCAGAAGAATTTGGAGGGTTGGAGAAAACAATGAAATGATGGAAGTGGTTAAAAACTCGAAGAAGCTGAAACTGGAAGATGGCAATCAAGCGAGTCGGTCATGGTAAGATTGGTGATGAGTGAATAGGGTGATCCAGCCCCCATGGAGAAGAAGATCCAAATGCTTTATAGATTCCTGGTGAGTGTTTTGTGATGCCGTTTAAATTCAGTTAGAAGTTGCTAGAATTTGTTAGATCTCTAACCGAATTCAGTTAAGGTTCGTAACCGTTTTCATTTTGCACTGCATCCTTCTCCATTTTCTTTTATGTTGATTTTCTTTCTTCTTGTCTCTGATGTGCGAATTGAATGGCTGTATTACACCGATGAAGATTTATTGTTGAATCGATTCTGAGATTCTGTTGTAATTTCGTGATGTCTTGCAGGTATGAAGCTTGTTAGAGTTGAATGGAGGGAAATGGTGTGAAATCAAGACATGAAGTTACCACCAATATTGCCAAGTTTAGGATTTGTGAATTAACTTCTGACATAGAATTCTGTAATTAGCCTTGGTGAATTTGAGTTTAATTGGAATTTTTCAACTTGTAATAACTTGATACTTGCTTTATTCTTTACATTTTGTTTACAATTTTGTCATGACAATTGAACTTTACATCATATACACATCCTGGCAACATGAAGTTGTAGTTAAAATAATATTGACCATGAATCCAGATTGGTGTACTTCTTGTATCAATTTGGATAAGCTTCGAATCTTGCATTTACGCTCATGATCCGTAACCACATACTTAGCGATTTTCTCCATCCATGTATCTTGTTGAAGAACTCCAAACTCAATTCATACGTGCTAAGCAATTTTGAATATCTTAAAATATGGACTAGATTTAAAATAAATTACTGACATCTAGTTTGAATTGAATTCAAAAACTAAGATATTATTCTTGCACCTCTAAAAACAACTTCCCAAAACTTATCTAAGTTAATGACATCTTTTAGTTTGAATTGAAAAGATATTCCCGGCTACTTGTCATCAAAATCAACTTGTCTCGTGGCGTTTCTCTTCCCATATTATATCCATTGGTGCCAAAAATATCTTGACATATAATGCCTATTATTATTTTTGTATATTTCTAATAACCAAAAAATAGTGTGCGGCTTCCTTCCAGTAAAAATTATGTTTTGCGGATGGAGAATGGCGCAGATTAATGCGCACTAGTCGTAATTGAATCACGAGACATGTGATTGTACGAGAAATAGGTTATGATTTGGAGTAGGCTTGGATGTAAAAAGTAGATAATTCAGACATTAAAACTTGAGCTCGAATTAACGAATCTTTTCCCTTTCTCCCTAAGGAAAACTTCAAGTAAGCCTCAACCACTTAACAAGTGTCGTCAAGTGTAAAATTGATTCAATCTTCTAAATTTCCCAAAAGAACTAACTTGTGAAGCAATTACTCAAGGGAACATTAGGTGATGGTCCCGCCGCCAGGAATAACGCTCGGAATAGCTTTTAGGTGCAATCTTAAGACTATAATCTCTCATTGCACAAATAGTCCCCATACATGAGACCTATGTTTCTCTTAATTCCAAGTACGAATTGGTGGGTAGGTACAACAGTAGCTGGATGAATCCTCAACCCAGGCCATACTCACAATGAACTCAAACATTCGTTTGAACCTTCCTTGCCTAGATAAATCCTCATTGAATAAGAAGATTCACATCACAAGAAAACGGCTTCGATCCCCTTGCCTTAGTCAATGCAAACGCGTGATTGCGAATGTTGTGACCTCATGTGAGAATGCAGACGGATGGAGCATAAGGTCAATTAAGGCAATGAATTTAGAGGGCAAATTTTGGGGTGTTACAGGGTGGTGTTTTGAGGAAGCTCAGGGGAGGAGCTCGCCGGAGAAGACGACCGGAACTCTTCTCCGGCCACCTGAGATTAATTAGGGTTTAATCTGATTAATTAGTGAACTTTGAATGTGGAACGTAGGATCTAGGGTTCGCGCGTGTTTAGAGGGCCAGGATGAATTCAGTTAACCCTAATTATTTTAATTTAATTAATTAATTAGAATTAAGCCAGATTGAATCTGGGCCTTTGATTTGCGCGCTGGTCAATGCGTCCCCCCAGTTTGAATCTGGTCCACTGGATTGGATTACTTTCATTAAAATTCATTTTTATTTCATTTAAATTCCATTTTCTTTGTCATTTTATTTAAAATACTAGAAAAATCCTAAAAATATTTCCTTCTGCATTTTAATTCCAAATATTTTTCTTCACCCAAAAATATTTTTCTTAGGACATTTAGAAACATTGTCAAACCATTCATACAAATTTCTTTTTGGTTTTGATCCAATTTTGACATTTCCTTTGAATTTAGGGTTCATAAAATCCCCTTTTGGAACCCTAACTTTGAAAATTCTTTTCTGCTTAACCATGAAGGGTTTGACATTGATTCTTTTTGCATTGTTCTCCATATAGCATGTAGTTTCTAAGATATTTTTGCCATGAATTTATCTTTCATTTTCAAATTGATTTGCATTTTTCCTCTTAAGGTACCCCAAAAACCCTAGTTAACTTAGAAAAATCACAACTTTCTTTAGGTTAAGAGTTAGACCTTCTCTTTTGGGGTGTGATATCACATGGGGTTAGGGTTTTGTTTGAGCTTATTTGGAAATTTTTCTCATGTGAATTGTTTCTGTTTTGATCATTTGCATCTCATCCTTTCATGTAACCCTAATTTTGCATCCATACTTGCATCTCACATTGCATTGTATGAACATATGAACTTGTCATGACATTATAAGCACTTGTATGCCATCTTAGACATCTTAAGACATTGCTTGATCATTTATTCATACATTTGCTATGCCTTGCATCCATTTCATTTCATAAACATCCATGTGTTTTCATGTTTCCCATTTGCTTCATTTGCATTCATTCTCTTTGTATGAACCTTCATAACACTTGGTTTGCCTTTGCATCATCTCATAGCATCATTTGCATCATGGGGTTTCTTTTGGTTTTGGCATTTGCTCATTACATATGCATCATTTCATGTCATTTCTTTCCTTATGCATCTTGTGCTAACATTTTTAGGTGGTAAGTAACCTGAGAAGTGAATTTGCCTTCACTTCTCATTTCTCTTCATCTTCTTCATATGCATCCTTGATGCATTTTTCATTGTCTTAGAGTGAGCTTGATCATTCATGTTCATCTCTCTTTCCTTTTCTAAGTTACTTATCTTCTTCAGTGAAGAAAGTAACTTATTTCTTCTGCTTCTTCCTCCTTCTTTCTGCTTCTTCCATTGGTGGCTTCTTTGAAGATCTCTTCCAAGCCTTACAAACCATAGGAACATCCAAGCATGACAATAATTAGGGTTGTGATTAGTCCCCCTTTAGCTTTTACCTTTGTGTCTTCTTTGTGTCTCTCTTCTCACCTCATCATTAGAGACTAAACCTTTAAGGTTTTAGGACTTTGGAATTAGGGTTATGCATGCATCCTTCTCTTAGGATGGAGTGTATAACTTTAATACTAAGTGTTAAACCCTTAATTTGTTTAAACCTCTTAATCAATCCATCTAATAATCACTAAGACATTAACTTGTAACTTGGGCCTTACATTAGGGTTCTAATTCTTCCTTAATTGGTTAAGAAGGACTAACCCTAGTGCTTAATGGACAAGTCCCCCTCAAGTTGTCTTACCAACCATAAAACTCACTTCTTAATCTCACCCTTAATTAAAATCCACTTTAATAAAGGCTTGTTTTGTCATGAGGTTAATCCCTAATCATGGATTAAGTTGAGGTATCTTCCTCAGCTTAAGTGTGCTCATCTATTATCCTTCTATTAGGATGGTGTAATGAGTTCACTAATCCTTGATTATGGCTTAAACTCATTACTTAAAACTAAACAAAAACCCAAAAACATCTAAATAATCACAAGTAGGTTAATGATCTTAATCCTACATCATCATGGTAATTAAGTTGAGATGTTTATCTCATACTTAAAGTATTCTCATTATCCCTAATCTAAGGGAGGATATAATGAGTTTACTAACCCTTGGTTTAGGCTTAAGCTCATTAATTTATGACAAACACCAAAAATAATAAAAGATTGAAAACACACAAAAAAAAAACAATAATCGTCTCCTTCGGGATTCTTTTCTCATCATCTTCACTCACAAACGAGAACTTGCTTCTTCCGTCTAATGCAAGACAGTTAGCACTTGAGCCAGACGAGTCATACACTTGAGCATAGATAAGCAAGCAGTTCATCAGTCAATTTATCTTTCAGTCTCTTTGAGTCGAACTACGGTGTTCTGACTTCCTCATTGCACGAGAGGATACGTAGGCATAACTTAACAGTTATCGAACAAAAGTCTCTGTGTCTTCCCCCTCTTTCAGCATAATCCTTTAAGCCTCATTCCTGGGTGCTAATACCTTCCCAGGTTGTAACCAACCCCCTTTCTCAGTTTCTCTAGTTCGCAACCGTCTTATCCATATCTTTCTAGGTTTATGCAGCATTACCTTTCCTTCGGGATAAAAATTCCTAGCTGGCGACTCTATTCACCTTCACCTTCATCTTCTCCTTTCGCCGACCGTTCGCGCTTGTACCGGGATGCAAATCTTTGGAAGCGACAGCTGGCTATTACAGAAGGTTTATTGAAGGATTTTCTAAGTTGGCATTTCCGTTAACTAATTTGACTTGTAAAAGTAAACCTTTTGTGTGGGATGTCCAATGCGAAGAGAGTTTTACAGAATTGAAGAAGAGGTTGATGTCGGCTCCGATTTTGACATTACCGAATTAGAGAGAACTATTTGTGGTATATTGTGATGCTTCGATGATGGGTTTAGGAGGCGTTATTATGCAGAATAATAAGGTAGTTGCTTATGCGTCGTGACAGTTGAGAAATCATGAAAAAAACAATGCTATGCATGATTTAGAGCTTGCTGCAGTTATTTTTGTGTAGAAAATCTGGAGGCATTATCTTTATGGTTCTAGATTTGAAGTTTTTAGCGACCACAAGAGTTTAAAGTACTTGTTTGATCAGAAGGAGCTGAATATGAGACAACTGTAACATCCCAATTTCATAATTTAATTTATTAAGTAATTATTTATGAATAAGTGGAAGTAAATGGTGTTTTGTGCAAAAACAGGAATTATTTTATTTAAGATAATGATATAATAATATTGGAAATTATCTAATAATATCATTATTAAGAAAATAGAATAAAAGAGTTTGGAGGTCTAAGGGGCAAGGTTGTCTTTTGAGTAGTTTATGAAATAGAGGTCACGATCAAAGAGTGCTCACAATCGTGTTTTCTGGAAAAAGGTGAAGGTTGCTCTGAAGAACAAGGAGACTAAGAGGGATTGTGATCAAAGAGGAAGAGAAAGCTACAATAATCAAGGTATGGGGAGAATTTTAAGTTCAATAATCATAGTATATGGATGTGTTATGAGAATTAGGGGTTTAGGGATAAAAACCTAAGTATTTGGGATAATTGTTAGTAGATTATGTGGTTCCTCTTATGTTTTGAGAGGTTTAGGGTTGTTCTGAGTGTGGTTGGGTTCTGCAAAAGTCACAGGGTTTACTTCTGTGAATCATGTTTCTCGCTTAGTGAGCTGGAGCTCGCTTAGAGAGAAGAGTCACAGAGTTCTCCGCTTAACGAGCTTTTCCCCTCGCTCAGCGAGTGTTGCAATTCCAGAAAATAATGTTTCTTCTGTTGCTTATTTTGGTGTCTGATCCTTCGTGCCATGTGGTTAAGTTAATGTTGGAAGAATTATTACATGTTTAAGTATGTTAGTCTTAAATAGTAATAGTGATGCTATAAGATAATAATGATGAATAAGTAGTAGGAAGGATGACTTGATGAAACAATAATATGGATAAAATTATGATGATGATAAATGATGAATGTTGATACACATATTGATGAATGATGATGTTGTTTTGTGTATCTTGCATTCATGGCATCCCCTATGTTGATTTGAGGCTTCAATCCCATTGTGCGGATTAGGGTGTTGTTGATTATGTTGTGCTCCATTGTGGAGGGTTGATGGCCAGTTTCCATCGCACGTTGAAACCGGTACCACATGCATTTATGAGGTTGCATTTCCTTCTATGTGGCAAATCATGATCACATAGTTGTTTGATGATGTGTATTTGTTGATGTTTATATGTGGGTGAGTTTGTTGTAGTGGTTACCTGATTATTTGTTTCTTATGATTCAACCTCGTAATATTTTTATTGAATTTGGATTACTCACCCTGCCTGTCGTTTGTGATGGTCCATTATGCCATCCTGCAGATTCTGAAGCTTAGTGGAGGATTTTCGGAGGTAGCTTGGAGTGCGTCCTGTTGTGTATAGAGTTAGGTGGTGTCCTGCTCTGAGTCATGTAACACTGGGGAATGTTCGGTTTATATTTGTTGTTTCAGTTGTTTTAACACTTGAGGATGATGTTTGATTTATAATTGAATCTTTTTTTATCTTGTTGATCAAGATGTTGAACAATGATCAGCTGCCATGAATTAAGGTCTTATTTTATTTATGAATTAAAGTCATAACCCGTGTTATGGGACATGACACATATTTATGTTGTTATTATGATGTTATGTTAAACATGTGATGCCCTTTCATGTCGAACTCTGATTTATTAAATAATATGATTAATTGTGTTGTTGGGTAGAAAGGGTGTTACAACAGCGAAGGTGGTTGGAGTTATTAAAGGATTATGGTTTCGGTTTGAATTATCATCCAGGTAAAGCTAATGTTGTGGCTGACGCTTTAAGTCAAAAGACTTTGCATATGTCGACAATGATGGTTAAAGAATTGGAATTAATTGAACATTTCAGAGATATGAGTTTAGTTTGCAAATTGACGCTGCAAAGTGTTATGTTGGTAATGTTAAAGATTAAGAATGATTTTCTCGATAATATCAAAGAGGCTCAAAAACTATATGTGAAACTGGTAGATGCAATGGTTGGAATCCGTCAATCTGAGAAGGATGATTACAGCTAAATGCGCATGGTGTGTTGAGATTCTGTAATCGAATATGTATTACTTATGATGTAGAGATGAAGAAAGCGATTCTCGAGAAGAGTCATAGAAGCAATTTGAGTATTCATCAGGACGCTACAAGAATGTATCAAGATTTGAAGAACTTGTTTTGGTGGCCAGGGATGAAGAGTGATGTGGCACAATTTGTGTATGCATGTTTAACTTGCCAGAGGTCGAAAGTTGAACATCAGAAGCCTGCAGGGTTGATGAAACCATTAGAAGTTCCAGAATGGAAATGGGATAACATTTCTATGGATTTTATGATAGGATTACCTAATACTTCAAGAGGACATGATTTGATTTGGGTGATTGTTGATAGGCTTACTAAGTTAGCATATTTTATTCCTATTAACATCAGTTTCCCATGTCTAAGTTGGCAGAGATCTATACTAGAGTAATTGTAAAGTTGCATGGTGTTACTTTTTGTATTGTGTCGGACAGAGATCTGAGGTTCATTATGATTTTTGGAAGAGTCTGCAAGAAGCGTTGGGTTCTAAGTTGAGGTTAAGTTCAACATATCACCCTTAGACAGATGGTCAGACTGAGAGGACCATTCAATCACTAGAGGATTTGTTGAGAGCGTGCATTCTTGAACAGGGAGGTTCGTGGGATACTTATCTTCCGTTGATAGAATTCATTTATAATAATAGTTACCATTCTAGTATCGGAATGACACCTTTTGAGGCACTATATGGTCGGAGGTGTAGAAATCTTCTATGTTGGCATGAATCTGGAGAAAATGTAGTACTTGGGCCAGAAATAGTTCGAGAGACTACTAAGAAAGTGAAGTTGATTAGAGAGAAGATGAAAGCTTCTCAAAGATTTAGAATTCCAATTGGGTGATCATGTGTTTCTGAGAGTCACGCATGTGACTGATGTTGGGCGAGCTTTGAAGTCTAAGAAGCTTACTCCTCGTTTTATTGGTCCGTATCAGATTTCAGACAGAGTTGTAAATGTTGCTTATAGATTGGATTTACCACCTAATCTTTCGAATTTGCATGATGTGTTTCATGTGTCACAACTCCGGAAGTACATTTCAGATCTGTCTCATGTGATTAGTATAGACGTTGTGTAAGTACGAGATAATCTTACTGTTGAGACGATGCCGGTGTGGATTGCGGATCGTGAAATGAAGACTTTGAGAGGAAAGAAGATCATGTTGGTGAAAGTAATCTGGTTAGAAGCTGCCGGAGAAAGCATGACCTGGGAATTGGAGAGCAAGATGCGAGACACCTATCCCGAGTTATTTGAACCAGGTAATTTTTCGAGGACAAAAATATTCTAAGTGGGGGAGAGTTGTAACGCCCGTATTTAATTAAATATTATTGAGTATGTTGAATAAGTCGTTTGAGTTGATAAGTGGATAATCAGGTAAATAGTCGATTTAGTCGGGAGAAATTAATGTTAGAAATAATATTAATTTTAGTAGAATATTAATTAATTTGTTTAGGTTAAGTTGTGTGTGAGAAATAGCAAAGTTGGGGGTATTGTGTAGTAGACCCATTAAGAGAATTAGTAGACCCATTATTTTATTAAGTGATAAGAATGAGATTGAGGAGTTAGGCAGTAAACAAAAATAAAAGAAGTAAGGTCACGTAGTTTTAGAAAGTAGTGGAAACAAGGGCTTGGAGGCACAAGGGTTGGAGAAGAGAGAATACGAGAAGTTGTTGTCAAAAAGCCAAGTTTCATATTCGATCGAGAAATTCGAGCTACCTTCAATCCAAGGTAAGGGCGGGGTTCGAATTTTATAATCAGGAATATGATAATTGGTATATAGGATTGAGAATTATATAATTTTCTACTGTGTGGTGTTGATTTGTGTTGATGAATTGTATTGTTCTGGAAAAATTGTGTGGTGTTGATTTTATGTTGATGAATCGTTTTTGTGGTGATTGATTTTTGTGAACTAGGAACTGATATTGAACGTGGATGAAATGGGTTGAAATTAGGTGTAATATATAGTTGAAAACAATACAGAAAACAAAAAAAAAACGGAAAGGATATTGGAAACCGTGAAATAGAAGAAAAATTGGAAATTTTGGTGTGGGGGCCACCCACACATGAGAATTGGCACAAGCCACTTGAAGATGTGGTGGAAGCCACATGGAACATGGAAGGTGGTGCAAGCCACCATGCTTGATGGTGAGAGCCACATTAGATGTGGCGTAAGCCACTTGACAAAGGAGGTGGGGACCACTTTGTTTTTGTAAATGTATAGGTTATACATGTGTACTTAGTTAATAAATTAAGTATGACATAAATGAATTAGTTAATTAATGGTTATACATGTGATTAGTTGAATTAAAAAAAAGTAGTATTATGTATATGAATCAAAATAATATAGTAACGTTTAGAAATAACAATAGTAGCTTTTATCAAAAAATGAGAAATTAGCAAATACTAGTTTATTATATCAAAATTGAATTTTGATGACAATAATAAATTAGTAGCAGAAGGTGTATGTATCAGTAAGCTAGAATTCCACAGAATTAGTGAAACTTATTAGTAGAAGTAACAAGGTGTAAAACAATACCGATTTAGTCGAATAAGTGAAATTAAGCGTAAGAAATTAGTTGTCCAAAATTAATTGAAAATTATCGGGGTATTTAGTATAAACTAGTAGGTGATTTTGGTTGGTTTATTTTGTTGAATTCTGGTCAAATACGTGGATTTACAGGTACTGTTGAATAAGTAGATTTGTCTCGAATTATGTCCATATTTGAGTTGTAAGTCTGATGACAATGTTGATTTAAGTTGTTGTTGTTTGCCATTCATAATAGTCACATACATTGCATTTTCTAAGTTGGAGCTAATGCTCAACTATGTTGGCCTGGATTGGCATGGAAATATAAGTTGAAGGCTTATGCCTTGTTATTGCCTCGATAAACTGACACTTTCTAAGTTGGGAGTTCTACTCCAATGGTACCACATGTATACGAATGGTTGAGTCGCATTTGAGTTGCATATTATACGTATGTTGTTGATTGTGTTTTGTTGTTGTTGGATAATGGTGAATTGTATGATTCTAGTCTAATGAATTGATTATCATACTTTTGTTTATATCTTTTGATATCTCACCCCTTCTGTTTGAATGTTGCCCTCTGTTGGTAACATGCAAGTAATCTAGAGTAGAGTGGAGTACCTTAGTAGTTTCGAGTCGGTGTTGTCGCTCTGATACGTAGCACTCAGGGGGATAACATATGCTTTCTTTTGATGTTGGATTTTAATATATTACTGGATTTTAGTTGTTTTCGTTAAAGAATTTGATGCTTTAGTTGTTTCAAAGTTGAAAACAAGTTGTGACATTTTAAGTTGAATATTATGAATCCGCTGCGTAGTAATGAAGTATTTTCTTTAAAGACTAATTGGGTGATTTCACATTGTTATTTAAGTTGAAAATGTATCATTCCATTTGTGTTGTTGCAATTTTTATACTATGATTTTATGATTAATTACCGGGTAGAAATGGGGTGTTACACTATACTCTCATGGATCCAATTCTGAGCTAAGTGGTTATTGTGATGCCGACTGGGCAAGATGTGCAGATGATAGAAAAAGGACATCTGGAGGATGTTTTTTTTTGGGAAAAATCTGATATCTTGGTTCAGTAAGAAGTAAAATTGTGTTTCTCTATCCACAATTGAGGCTGAATACAATGCAACTGGAAGCAGTTGTTCTCAATTGGTTTGGATGAAACAAATGTTGACAGAATACAATGTCTCACAAGATGTCATGACATTGTACCGTGACAATTTGAGTGCTATCAACATCTCCAAGAATCCTATTCGACATAGTGGAACCAAGCATATTGATATTCGTCATCATTTTATTAGAGAGCTTGTTGAAGAAAAAATTGTTGCTTTAGAACATGTAGCCACTGAGTTACAACTGGCTGACATCTTCACTAAAGATTTGG
Organism: Lathyrus aphaca; assembly: GCA_963966055.1. Taxonomy (NCBI): domain Eukaryota; kingdom Viridiplantae; phylum Streptophyta; class Magnoliopsida; order Fabales; family Fabaceae; genus Lathyrus; species Lathyrus aphaca. Next base: position 127,929,986 of record OZ014521.1, on the reverse strand, counting down.
ATGTTAATTAGTTTGAGATCTTAAGGGGTAAGTTAGGGATTTGCATCAATGAGGATCTATAGAAATTAAAGCTGTGTGGGAAGACAAATTAAGATATTTCAGTTCTCTTACTGCAATTTGCACAATTGTTTTATTATGGACTTGTTAATGATGAATGGATCAAGAATGTGAATCCTGGTGGTGACATAAAGATTAAGACAAGGAAAGACGAATTTGTTGTTGTTGTTTCTCTTTCTAAGAATAGATTGAAGAATGTTGATGTGTCTGATAATGTCTCAAACTTTAATATTGAAGATGATGTTCAGAACATTATCCCTGGAAATAAAGTTGATGCAAAGAAGACTGGCGATGTTGCTTCCGTTGCTGGTATGGGAAGATGGTGTGGCTCTCTCTCTCTCTCTCTCTCTCTCTCTCTCTCTCTCTCTCTCTCTCTCTCTCTCTCTCTCTCTCTCTCTCTCTCTCTCTTAATTATGTGTTATGGGGGAGCAGCTATTGGTATGGTTGTCATATTATGGCTAAAAAGGGGCAGAGTTTGCTAAATCCGTATTATTTATTCTATTGTTGTGAATGGTTGAGTGGATGAGGAGGGTTGCTGTTCTAATTGGGTGTTGTGTTACCAAGTTTTCTACTTTGTGCAACCAGAATGTTCTTTCTTATCTCTTATGCTGCTTTGATCTCTGTTGGTTGTTTCCTTCTGGTTGACTGATGTTGATAATGTTTTAGCCACAATTTGCCAAAGGGGGAGATTGAAGGTTCTTGGTTTGGTTGCATATGTAGAAAAACATTATAATTTGTCTTGATATCTTGTAAGATATCCATGACATGTTTAAATAACATTTGGTGTGCAGGTCTTTATGATGTCAGATTAGATGTTTTAACATCTATCTTAACAATTCTGAAAATTCCTAATACATAAATTTTTGATTTAATTTCTGTATATTTCTATAAGGTTTTTAGTCATTTGATTTGCTCCAGAATGTGCAGAAATTAGGGAGATTTGCTTCCATTTTCAGAAGTTGCTATGTGTTAGTTTTTGGAGATTATTGAAGATCTTTTCATGCTTGACTTAGAGTAAATCATGTGATATTTTTTTGGAAGTTTTTGATCAGATCCAGGCCCATTCAAAATACTCTATATTATTGGATGTTTAACCTAATTGCTACGCATGAAATTATGTGTATTTTGTGAAGCTAAGTGCTTTTGAGTAATAGGGTTTTCTTTGTGCGTGTTTTTTATTTATTTGTGAGCCATTCATACATCACCTAGATGTTTTAATTGGACATATTTTTGAGTTGTAATTTTGTCCACTCTAAGATTTTAAGCATTAGTGTTTGTTCTTGATTGAAGCTTTTAAGAAAGATTAAGTTGTTGTGTTTTGGAAGAATGTTCTTCTGTTTTCTTTGAAAGAATTGTTTGATTATCACAGTGTGTGATTGAGGGGGAGTGAGATGGTGATTTATCATATCTAGATGTTGATTTCTAGGTAGAAGTTGCACTGGGTAGGTTCAAGTGACAAGTTGTAAACTTGGACTGTTTAGGCTTTGAATTGATACTATTAATAGTGGATTTCCTTCCTGGCTTGGTAGCCCCCAGAGTAGGCGAGTTTGCACCAAACTAGGTTAATAACCTATTGTGTTATTATTTCTTTTCTTTATACTGTTTTACCTTGTTAATACTCAGATAGTAATATCGTGACATCGCCTTCGACATCACGTATCTGATACCAGAATTTCAATTTCTAATCGACTAGACAAATGTTCTAATCGTTTAGAAAAGTAAAAAATTCTCTTATAGCTATTTTGACTGCTCCTAGTTCATCTATCACAACTTCCAAATGTTTTTCAAAATATTTTCTTTTGGTAAAACATTTTGAAAATAGTGAACACGGTGGACTTATTGTGTTATTTAAAGAAATTGTTATAAATCTTTTTAGTTTTGAAGTTTATTTCACATTTTCATTTTTCTTCTCTGGTCCAAAGAAAAGCGAGTTTATCTACTATTTAATCATTTACTTGATGATTAGGGAAAAACTGGACCATTTTTTAAGATTTCCGACAATTAATGAATTTAATTTTTGAAGAAAAGTTTTGAATCTAGCTTGCCAAAAAAATTAAAATTGCTATTTTCCAAAAGTGATGGTGTGTTTGGAAAATATCTTGTGTCGGAAGTCATCTTCCTCTTGAGATGATTAATCCTTAAACAGGAGTTAAGCTCTTATATCACTTGTTGGAATTGAGAATTCACACACAAGAGAGGAGGTGAATTGTTTTGTTGGGAAAAACGTGGTTTTGAAAAACTATAGGGAAATAAAATCAGAGTTTTAAAAACATTTTAAACACTTAGCAGTGGGATATTAAACACGGAAAAATAATTTGCGAAAATAAAAGGAGTTTAAGGGAAAAGAAGAACACCAAGAGTTATAGAGGTTCGGTCAAAACAAAATCCTCTCCCCAAGAATTGATCTTGAGAGTTTCCATTAAACATTGAGATGTTTTAGTTGGAAAGGCTCATGGACCCCCTTTATATAAGAAATAATGGTTGATCTTCAACCACAATATACAAGACGATGAATGTGAGCGTTTGTGTATTTTCTTCAGAATGAGATTGAGAGTGAATAGGGCCAACCTTCCTTCCCAAATGATGGATTGAAGCGGTTAGTCTTTCCACAAATACAAACCTTGAAGCGGTTAGTCTTCAAGTTTCAAACCTTTATGCTCAATACCTCGGTTTTACACGGGAAAACCAAAAAACCTTTGAAATCTTAACACCGAGTTGATCTCGAACATGTGAAACTTTTGAGTATTGGGCTGAGCTTCAACATATCTTGGTTTTAATACCAGACTAACCAATAACCTATGAGATTTTATCACAGACTGATCTCCAACCTAAATTAGGACTAAAATACCTAATCCCAAACACAAGATTTTTACGGGTTTATCTTTAATCCAAACAATCATTAATTGAACAATATTCAAACAAGCTATATACAAAAGGTTCCCTTGGTGAATTTTACAATTATACCCATTATAGAATTATAAAAATTAATCTCACTCACAAAAGGACTTTTCTCACAAAAGTGTTTAGACAAAAAACATAGTGAGAGAAAGTTAACGAAATGTTTAGAGAGAGGGAAAATGTGTGTGTGTGTGTGTGAGAGAGAGAAAGAGAGATATGAAAGTGTAAAAACACGATTTTGGATGGTTTGAAACAAAAAATTGAACCTATAATTATAGGCCTGAGGTTGGCTCAAAAAGGAAATTTCATTAAACGCATTTTGTAATAATCTTATCGATTAACACATATGTTTAATCAATTAGAAGATATGAGTATTTGTAGGTAAGTTCTGAAAAGGAAGTTTAATATTTCTATCTGTTACACACAATCAAGGCTCCTTCAAAATAGCTTAGGCCTTAAGTTTCTACGTTTCTAAACAATTGGACAAATGTTTTAATCGATTAGAAAAAAAATATCATATAGCTATTTTGACTGCTCCTAGTTCATCTATCACAAATTCCAAATGTTTTCAAAAATATTTTCTTTTTGTAAAGAATTTTGAAAATAGTTTAGTGTGTGTTTGTGTGCGCTTAAGCCATATGCTTTTACAATAAAGTCCATTTGTCTTACAATCGTTCACTCATTACTAAAATAAGAGATCACGATTGCTAAGTTAGGAGATTGCCATAATACTTTAAGACTTTGTCAGATATTACTCTTTATATTGATACATGCTTGAGTGGCTTGAGATAAGGCTTTAGTTTCATTATAGGGTTGCCATCATCGGACAGTAATGTTCATCAAATCGTAAATATAGGTTGGCATCTTTATTTGTTTAATCATTCATGCTTGGATTAATGTAATAATTAAGTTGTCAACATTAAAAGTTGATGTTCTTGTTTAAGAGAATATAACCTTCAAAACAAGGTTCCACAATACGTTATTTGAATCATGGAACCATGTGACTTGAATAACAATTTGTTCACTAGTCGAATCATGTAATTCTGGGTTGCCCATATATTGTTTGAGTTGAATCATAGTTTGTTCATGAATTTAATCACAACATTGCATGAATCAAATCACAAATTTTCCTAGACTCGAATCATTGATGAAATAGGTTTCTCATAAGTGTATATCTTGTTACAAATTAATTTACCACTTGACTCAAATCACACAAGTGTTATTGACTCGAATCAAGCATGTCTTTTAACTCTTTTTGTGATAAATCTCTAGCACCTATAAATCATGTTTTTCTCAAAATATTTCACAGTGTTAGAAAACACATTCTTCCTAATTGATATAAAGACTCACAATCCACTTGTTGTTTCAATTTTCAAAAGAGTTATGGATCTTTTGTGAACACTTGCAAACAATTTCTTTCATCTTCTACCTCAGTATTTTTCCATTGTTGCATTCATTCGAATCTTTTCTTTGGATATTCGTGATTGTTAAGGATGCTAATTTTTTAATTTAACATTTTTTTAAAGGTTTAACTTAAAATTTCAAAGGTTCGCAAAGGTGGATGGTGTTATGATAATTTTTGAAAATTTATGTGAAAAAGAAAGAGGTTATTCTCTCTTGATTAAACTTGATAGTGCTATGTGGAAACCCACATTCATGGTTAGAGTTCTTCTCAATCTTCGGACATGCCAATGCTCAAGATACTAGTCAGATCGAGTAAATTTTGCTACAAAATAGTGACTCAAGAGTGTGTTATTGGGGATGGAAGATTCAAGAAAAAAATTCTAGTAAAGATTACGCACAAAGTTCAGTTTGTGGAATGTGTACAAGTCAAAGATCTAGAAAGAAGAAATTTTATTTTTCTGTGTTTATTTAGGGTATTGTGATTTTACAAACTCTTGTAATATTGTTACAAATCATTGTGGAAGACCAACCAATTTTTAATAGACAACCATTGAAGACTAGAGTGGGTGCAAAGCAAGGACAAACACACTGAACTAGTATAAACCTCAGTGTACTCTCTCTCTCTCTCTCTCTCTCTCTCTCTCTCTTATTTTTAATTTACATAGTTAATTGCATGATTAGTTTGTTCTTTATTTCTTTCTATAAATTACATGCCATTAGGATTGGTTTTGGTAGTGATTATTTGTAAGGGTGTATGTTTAGCTAGAATTGGTACTTCAATTATGTCTTGTTGTCGATTAAAATGAAAATTGTGGTTGTAGAATTCATCAAGTGTTGATATTGTAAAATCACACTACTTGTGTAAAATATCAATTATTCAATACATTGCAAGTTTATATGTTTTGGTCAAATTTGTGTATCAATCTTATTTTGTAATTTGAACTGTTACAGTTGTTACATACCAATTCCAATCGATAAGCATAATATCTTTTATGCTATATTTGAAGGTGAGAAAAACACAAGAAGGGGGTTTGAATTGTGTTGGTAATTTATTTCTTATAAAACTCTTAAGTCATATTCTAAACATAATGTTATAGAACCTGATTTAGTTAGAGATAGGTGTTGTACCCCAAAATTTTCCCTCACATCTTCAAGATAATATGTCTCAAGAGGTCTCCTAATGGTCACAAGATTCTCAATTGCTCAAAGGGAATCAAGGTTTCATCAGACTAAGCTCCTCCTAAGAAATAGATCTTAAATTAGGGTTTTGAGTTTCTCAAAGTAAATTGGGCTTCCAGAGCCTTAAGTGGACTTCATGATATCCCATGTGCTTCAAAGGATCCTCATGTCAAGTTTCAAAACTTCCCTTACAAGTTTGGTCAGTCATATGCCCAGATAATAAAAAATCAGTTAACTTGGTCAAAAAGTCAACTGTGGTCAACATACAGTCAAACTTTAAGATTTTTGGTCAACATAAAGATTATGAAGTAAGATTCATCATTTGATAAAGGGTTGATCATAATTCATCAAGGAAACTTCAAAATCATTAAGAATCAGAAGTTACTAAATTAGGTTTCTCTTGGAAAAGTCAACTGTACTTTGACCAGTCATAACTTTCACATCTTCATCAGAATATTTCCCATCCAAAGCTTATTTTGAAGGAAATTCAATTCCCTACAATTTTGTGTCTCACAAGCCAAGGACACTAATGCTTCATTTAAGAGATATGAGCCAAGACATTATAACTTCAAGTTTCATGTCAAAGAGGGATTTTGCATTTTGGCATGTTCAAGCATTCTAATGACCTCTAATGTGCACAAACACTTCATAACATGTCAAAATAACCTCTAAACATCAGAATTGGCCCAAGTTTTCATTATTTCCATGACTTGATCTTCAAGAAATCTCAAAAGGGCCAAAACTCTCAAAATTTGCAAAATGCCTTGGATCCTTCCATCCACTTGTGCCAACTGCATCAAACTGATTCTATGGCTCTCCATGAATCGTGTTGAGGTCAGACACCCCAAAAAGCTAGCCCTGCCATGGCCCATACCTAAAGTACACATAAATTGACTTTTTTGCAAAACCTCCCATGCCAATCAAGTTAAGTCATAACCACTCTTCTGACCAATCAAGACTTCACATACATGCCTCATAGACCCCATTTTCATAACATCTTGGAGCCTGAATCATCACAGAAGCCAAAATTCACAAAATCCATCAAAAACTTCCCTTATTCGAATTTCATAGCTTAGCCACTAAAACTTCAAACTTCCTTCACCAATCAACTTAAAAACACCTCAGGATCATTTCCCACCCATCACCATAGCCTGAAACACTCTCAAGCAAAAATATGATTTCTGCCAAACCAGAAATGTATCACACAAACCAAGCCATTTAAACTCCATTCAAGCTTTCCAGAAGCATCAGAGGGATCATTGGAGGCATTTTGCACAAAGGAAGAGGTCAGAAAGCTCTAGTTTGCAAAGCTTCAACTCAGGTAGCCATGATGAACTTTTTTTCAGAACTCTTGTTTTAAGTTTCTAAATGATTCTACATGTTTAGCTGATCATCTTGATATGTCTATTTTCGAAAATGGTTGAGAAACCAGGATGTATTGATGTTCTGAAACTTTTTGATCTGAATATATTTTTCTTCGATTCGTGCGTTTGATGCAAGATAAATGTTGTTTGTGGCCTGATTCATGTTTAGAATGATTAAGGGGTTGATTATGGAGAGTTTGGAGGTTTGGGGTAGCCTAGGGAAGAAGATAGCATGAATGGCTCGTCGGAGAAGATGATCGGAGCTTGCTCCGGTCACCTGAAAGTAATTAGGGTTAGGATTAAGGCTAATCTCCCCAGTTTAAATGTCATCCCTTGGATTTAGATTAACGCGTGTTTCAGTGGACATGATCCTTTCACTTAGCCCTAATTTCCAATTAATTAAATTAATCAGTTAATTAAGTCAGTTTAAATCCCAGCCATTAGATTGCGCGCGCAGTCAACCCTCCCTTGCCCAGTTTGAATCTCAACCATCAGATCCTCATACTTTTCTTTTATTTCATTTCTTTTCATTTCTTTTGTATAATTTATTTAAAATATCAAAAAGCATTTAAAAAATATGAAACTTTGTATTCTGATTTCAAATATTTTTCTTAACCTGAAAACAATTTTTATTTTATTTTTTGCATTAAAAAAGTATTTTTAAAATATTTAAATGTTATTTTTAATTAATTAAAGTATTTTAATTAATTAAAAATACATTTAGGTTTCTAAAAATCACCAAAAAAATCAAGAATCATTCCAATGCATTTAGAAACATTTTCAAACTCTTCACACAAATTTCTTTTTAGGTTTGATCATAGTTTACCAATTTTCTTTGAATTAAGGGTTATAAAAATTACATTTTTGAACCCTAACTTTAAAAAATCATTTCTGCCTAACCAAGAAGATTTTGAACTTGATTATTTTTGCATTGTGTTACATATTGCATGTAGTTTATAGGTCACTTTTCTCATGAATTTATCTTGCATTTTCTAATTGATTTGCATTTTTCCTTTTGAACCATCCAAAAACCCTAGCAAACTTAGGAAAAACATAACTTTTGATAGGTTAGGCTTCTGACCTTCTCCTTTGGGGTGTGACCTAATATGGGATTACGGTTTGTTTGAGCTTGATTTCAAATTTTTATCATGTTGATTGCTTCTGTTTTAGTCATTTACATCTCACATGTCCATAAAACCCTAATTTCTCATGTTCATTTGCATTCACCTTGCATATGCATTATTACATGAACTTGCCATGACACTTCATGCATTAATATGTCATCTTAGACATCTTAGGACATGTTAGAACCTTGCTTGATCATTTCTTCATTTATTTTCCATGTTTTGCATTCATTTCATTTCATAAACTTTCATGTGTTTTCAAACTCCTAAGCATGCTTCCTTTGCATCTTATCTTTGTATGATCACACATATGTATTTTGTATGCCTTTGTGTTGCACCCCAAAATTTGCCCTCCACAAGAAAATTCATTGTGTACTAAGAGGATCACAAGGTTCACAAGGTTCACAAGACATCTCATGAGGTTCACAAGGTTCACAATTAGTCAGGAAGTTTGACAATCCCCTCAGACAATGCATCCTCCTAAGCAATGCATCCTAAACTAGGGTTTTGACTTTAATCAGGCTAAATGGACTTCCAAGACTTCAAGTGAGCTTCATAACATCTTATATGTGTTCAATAATCCCCATGACAAGTTTCAAAACTTTTCCCAAAGGTTTGCTCAGTCAGATGATCAGATAGGTTAAAATCAGTCAAAGCAGTTAAAAAGTCAAACTGAGGTCAACTGTGGTCAAACCAAAGTCAAACTTCATGATTTTTTGCCAACATCAAGTATATGAAGTAAAATTCATCATTTGATCAAGGGTTGATCATGATTCATCAAGGAGATTTCAGATCATCAAGAATCAGGAGTTTCTAAATTAGGGTTTTCACAGGAAAAGTCAATTGAACTTTGACCAGCCATAACGTTCACATGCTTCATCAAGAATTTTCCATCCAAATCTCATTTTGAAGGAAATTTAATTCTCTACAACTCTGTGTCTCACAAGCCAAGCCCAAAAATGCTTCATTTGGAAGGTATGAGCTAAGACATTATAGGTCCTTTTAAAAGTCATAAAAAAGTCAACAACTTCAAAGGAGCATAACTTGAGAATGGTAAAATATATGGACATGAGACCAATGACGTTGGTTAGAGGACTCTTTAAGATTTCCAAAATGTCCAAGAACACCCTCATATCATTAAAATTGAAGGATTTGTGCCCTTGCAAAGTTGGGAAATTTTTGGGAAGTTTATGAAGCAAATAAGGCCTTAAAACCAATGTTTGCTAAATGAGCCCACCAAATTGCCATCCAAACTTTACAATGTCATCAAGCACGACCCAACCCACCCATTTTTTGATTTTTGATTTTTGATTTTATATTTATTTGAATTTTATTCATTAAAATACAATTTAAATTGAAATAAAATATGAAAATCATATATTTGGATGAGATTATGATTCTAGAAGGTTTTAAATATCATTTAGAGATGATTGATTTGATCCAATTTCGTGCTAGCTTAATTTGGAAAGGTTAGATGAGATTTTTTTCAATATTTGAAAGTATGAAACTTCATGATCAAGTAACCAAGACAAGGCACATAAATCCATGTTGTTTTGACCTAATTTACATCACTATATGTACACAAACTCATCACAATCATAAGCACGAATTTTGGCAGCCTCCATACATATTCTTCAACTTCAAAAAATCAAGGAAAAAGTGACATACGGTTTTGGAGTTAGAGAGGATCTTAAGACATTCTAAAGGTTGCATTAGCTTCTCTGATCATCACTGATCATGTTGCCATAATCATATGCATCTCAACCTCCATGAATTGCACAAACCGAATCGTTCTTCTTCTTTAATTTTTTGCTTTTCGATTTCATAAATTTAACCATTATAAATTATGTTTGATTATTGATTCATGTTTGTTTTGAAGTGTAGAAACTTTCTGGACAAACCAATTGAAGTTTCATGGCCTAAATCATCAGATGCCATTGTTAGGGTTTAGGGTGGCCATTTAGGGTTTCACTATTAAACCAATATAAATAAGTTCTAAAGACATGGAAGAATCGTACAGGTCATAAGAAACTCATTGGTATTATTAATTTGGTGAAATTGTACTGTTTGTATGGTGTTTGATGTTCGCAGGTTATATTGGCAGGAATAATCGCAGGAAAAGTTGTAGATAAATTCGCAGGAAAACCTGCGAATCCAAGGTTGAAGATGAAGATCTTCGCGCGCTTCAGATTTTTGAATTTTGATTTGTATATTTATTGTATTGTTTGTATCTTATTTCACAGGATGATAAGTGGCCTGGTGGTTGATACGCGCATGAAGGAAGCCAAGGACGTGGGTTCAAACCTGTCCTCAGTTATTTATTTTTTTATTAAAATTCCATTTATTCTTCAGGTTTAAAATATAAAAATCATTATCCATCCATAATCACAAATGTGCGCATAGCCTGGTGGTGCTGGTGTTGGTCTAAGGGAGAGAGAGCCTAGGGCGTGGGTTCGATCCCAGCCCCAGGTATGTTTTTTTTTACCATTTTCTTATTATTTGTTTATTTTGTTTTACAATTAAATTTTATAAGGAAATTAATTTTTCAATAATAGTATATAATATGTAAGACTTCATATTTTTAAAAAAAATCATAATTTATTTTCTAAAAGTTAATTTGTTTATATTTATTTTATAATTCGTTTATATTATTATTATATATGTTTTTTTATAAATAAATTAATTATATTTAGATTAACTTATAAATCCTAATATTTTTATATGTAAAACCTAATTATTTTCTTTATAAACCCTAATTATGTTGTAAATCTTAATTTATTTTTTCTAAAATTTAAATTGTATATATTTATTTTGTAATTTGTTTATATTATTATTGTATGTAATTTTTTTATATAAATAATTTAATTAAGTTTAGATTAAATAATTAACCCTAATTTATTTTCCTAAATCAATTCAAAAACCCTAATTTTCTTTTATGATTTTAATTTCTTATTTTTTGTAATTATTAAATATTTCTAATATGTACATATATAATTAAACTATTAATCATATTTATAAGTATATAATAATTATTATTTATTTCTTTTTATTAAAATTCTTAAAAAAATGATTATTTATTTAAATTTGAACCTTTAATTTGCTTTATATATTATACTATTATACTAACCTCTTTTATATTTATTTTGCTTATTCTTACTAATCTATTTATTTATTTATTATATGCTTATTTATTTAAATTATTTTATTATTATTATAATGTAATTGTGCAAATTATGTAATAGTTGTAGAATGTTTATTATTTATTTAAAATTGCTATGGTTAGTAAATTAGGGAGTGTAAACCTATTTGTATCTTAAAATTAAATTTAGATCACTAATTATAAAGATAAATACTTGAACTTGTACACGCACACACATAAGTCGATCTTTGATCGCCATCTCACATTCTTAAGGATACCTCTCAGGTTGCCTAAATAAAAGGTCAAGTAAGGTGTATAAAGCAAAGTCCCTTCTATTATTAATATCATCTAGTCCCTTTAAAGAATTATAAGATCAAGTCCCTTCATGGTTGCCTTCGTAAATGATCTTGTCCCTTTCGAATAAAAGATGATAAGTCCCTTCGAATTGCTAATACACCTTACAGTTGCCTAATCACAGATGTCCCTTCACTTGTCCCTTCTAACATCCAAGGTAATGACTACCTATTCCTTAATAATAGGGATAGTCTTACCATTGAAAGAACATTTAAGAACAGAAAAGATTCAAATTAGGGTAGGTTCTGTAAACACCCCAAATTTGCCCTCACCCATTCACACCATGGCTTGTGATCATTTCATATGCATAAACACAATCATAACATCTCATACCACAATTTTGAGTCTTTGCATTGGTTCTAAGTCATCTGCATCTAGGGTTTGTGATCTGAGCAATCCAAGAGCTTCTTGAGCCACTCCAAAAGTCATCAATCACTTCAAAGGGGTCCATGTGTGTTCAAGCATCATATTATATCCTCTCAAAGTCAAGAATGCCAAAGAATCACAAGAACTGGGATTGGTATGGAGGCAGAGCCAAGTTTAACTGCACAGATGACCTAAAATTAGGGTTTTGGTTTCAGAGGCCATAACTCCAAATTTTTTGGTCATTCTTGTTTCTATTGGTCTCTATATTGTATAGGGAGTATGCATATCAATTTTTATGAGGAAATTCCATGGGGAAGTCATCTGATCAAGAGTTGACTTTCTGGACAAGTCAGTGCAAAATCAGGGCATCTGAGGCCCCCAATGACCCAACCAAGGGTTGATCTTCATCATTTTGAGTGTATTTGATCTTTATTTGATCATGGAAGAAGGTTGAAGTTCACAAAATTCAAGAATTACAAGTTTTTGCAAAGTTGACTTTTTAGGGCAAGTTTGACTTTTAAGGAATTTGCCATTTTAGGCAATTTTTCAACCCTTACTTTTTGATCCAAAAATGCTTCAAATGGAAAAACTTTGGTCATGAAAGTTGTAGATTAGATCTTTCCCTTTTCAAAAAGTACAAGAACATGACCTAATTCATTTTGGATCAAAAGTTATGGTTTATCAAAGTTGGCAAAAATCATTAAAATTCAAGTTATGCACCAAATGGAAAACTTGCAAATTCATGTACCAAGCATTCTAGTGGCTTCAAAATGACTTCAAAACTTCATCATATGATCATACATGACCCCAAAAACAGAATTGGCCCAAGGGATTTTACATTGCTTGCTTTGATTTCTAAAGATCACTAAGCCATTTTCCATTACAAGTGCAAAGAGGGATTCTTGGCAAAATCATCTTCCCATGAGTTATGTGATCACTAAATGACTCCTATGCATTGCCATGACTAAATGTAACATTATGCAACAAAATTCAGCAAGAGTTTTCTCATGTACATAGCACAAAATCATGAGGAAACATCAAGTGGGCAAGTTGCAAAAGCTAGCATAGCTTGTGATCCATATGTTGCAGTCAGCTACAAGCAATCCAAGGGCCCTCCTCAACTCAAGCTGAAGCAAGACATGACTTCAAACTGCTGCTGCCATGACCCATGCTGCAAGTACAAGCCAATTTGACTTTTTGGCAAAAGTTCCCATACTCATGGCACAGTGAGCAGCCACCCCTACTGACCTGCCCCACAGGCTATCCACACAACTTGGAGATGTTATAGCAAGGCATTGGGCATTGAAGCAAGCCAGAACACAGCATACCACAAAAACTGTCACAAGGCTTCCCTTCTTCGAATCTCATTTTCCAGCCATCAAACACCCCATTTCTCTTCACCAACAAATCAAACATACAAAAAGGAACTAGAATCCACCATGAATGCAGCCTGAAACCCTACAAAACACAACTGAGAAATCTGCCATATCAGAACCCAAGCTCTCAAACTAGCCACCAACAAAAGATTGTGAACATTCCATTGGCTTCAGAGGGTCCAAAGGAGGCATTCTGCATCAAAGCAAGGCCTGGAGAGCTCATATTCATAGTTCATCACTTCAGGTAGCTTCAAATTTTCAACTTTTCAGAGCTTGTTTTTTATGTTAAAAATTGATTGTGTATGTCTTGCTGGTCATGGGGATGTGCTTAGAATCAAAAATGAGTGAGAAATGAGGATTTACCAGGGCTCTGAAACTTTGCCCGTGAATCTTTATGGCTTCGATTCTCTTCATTTGAGCATGAGAAATTTAGTTTGAAAGGTGATTTGAGTGAGGTTTAAGTAGAGGAACATTTTCCTGCTTTTAATTTGATGAATGGTAGCCTGAATCATGATCTAGGGTTTTGATGTTGCCGGAGAAGATGATCGGAGCTTCCCTCCGGTCACCTGAAAATGCTTAGCCTTAATCCCTGTAATTAATGGCATTTGAATCTAGAGTGTTGGATTAGCTGACCCCTTTGACTTGGCGCGTGAACGTCTGGCCCAGATTCACTCATTTTGCCCTAATCCTCTTTCATTAGTTTAATTAATCATAATTAAGTTAATTTAATCAGGACAAGCCTCAGCCCTTGGATGACGCGCCAGTCAACCATTTCCACTCCAGTTTAAATATCAGCCATCAGATCTGCTTACTTCTTCATTTATTTTATTTTCTTTTCAATTTTTCTCATTTAATTTGTACAATTTATTTAAAATAGTAAAAATGCTTTAAAAATTATGAAATTTTTTACCAAGACTTTCATAAATTTTTAAAACACAAAAATATTTTTGTTTTCATTTTTAGCATTAAAAAAGTATTTTTAAATATTTAAAAGTTTCTTTTTAATTAATTAATGAGAATTAATTAATTAAAAATACTTTTAGGTATTTAAAAATCACAAAAAATTCATGAAGCATTTAAAAACATTTAGAAACATTGTCCAACCCTCAAACCAAATTTATTTTTTGATCTTGATGCATTTTGAGAATTTTTCATTGAATTAAAATCATTTTTATGCATTATTTTGATCCAAACTTCAAAAAATCATTTCTGCCAAACCCTAAAGAGTTGGACCTTGATTCTTTTTGCATTACATTGTGTTTAGCATGTAGTTTGTGAGATTAAATGGCCATGATTTGATCTTTCATTTTCAATTTGTTTGGTAATTTTCTTGTTAAGGAACCCTAAAACCCTAGAAAACTTAGAAAAATCATATCTTGAATTAGGTTAAGAGTTGAAACCTCTCCTTTGGGAAGTGAGTTAGTATAGGTTTAGGGATCCTTTGAGTGCATTTTCAATTTTTTATAATGTTGTTTGCTTCTGATTTTGGTTTGTGTTTGATGTATTGTTCATAAACCCTAATTTGGGCTTTCATATGCATCCATCTTGCATTTGCATTCATACTTTGACTTGCCATGATATTTTATGCATCCATGTGATTCATTTAACATCATAAGACATCTTGTAAGCATGTTTGATCATTGCATCTCTCATTTGCCATGTTGTATGCCATATGCATCTCATAACTTTTCATGCATGATCATGTGTCTTAACTTGCTTCATTTGCATTCATAGGCTTGTATGATCATCCACATGTGTTGTTTCTGGTTTGTAGCATCTCATAGCATCATTAGCATCATGTATGTGCTTCTGGTTTGGTTTTTTCATCATACCATTTCATCTCATTTTGCATTGCATTGCATTTTCTTTTCTAACTTTTCAGGTGGTAAGTGACTTTGAGAAGTGGATATGCCTCCACTTCTCATACTTTATTCTCATCTCTCTCTTACATCCATGCTGCATTTTTATGTGTGTTTGAGTTTGAGCTTGCTCATGCTTCTTCTTCTTGCTTTCTTTCTTCAAGTGACTTGACTTCTTAAGTGAAGCAAGTTACTTTGCTTCTCCTGATCTTTTCATCTGCATCCTGGTGGTTCATCTGAAGATTGCTCCTGTAAACCTCACAAACCTTAGGAACAACCAAGCATGACAATGATTAGGGTTTTGATTAGTCTCCCCATCTTAGTTTTTACCTTTGTGTCTCATTGAGTCTTCTCTTCTCACCTCATAATCAAGGACTAAACCATAAAGGCTTTAAGGCTTTGTGATTAAGCTTATGCCTGCATCCTTCTATTAGGATGGAGTGTATAACTTTAATCCTAAGTGTTAAACCCTTAATGTGTTTAACTCCTTTAATCAAATCACTTAATAAGTATCAAGACATCACACTTGTAACTTGGGCCTTGCATTAGGGTTCTATTTCTTCCTTAATTGGTTAAGAAGGACTAACCCTAGTGTTAATGGACAAGTCCCCCTCAAGTTGTCTTACAAACCATAAAATTCACTTCATCATCTTATCATTAAATAAAATCCACTTAATCAAAGGCTTGTTTTGTCATGAGTTTAATCCCTAATCATGGGTTAAGTTAAGGAGCCTTCCTCAGCTTAAACATTCTCATCTATTATCCTTCTATTAGGATGGTGTAATGAGTCTGTTTAATCCCTGATTATGGCTTAATCTCATTACTTAGCACTAAACAAAAAACCACAAAAACATCTAAATAATCACGAGTAGGTTAATGATCTTAATCCTGCATCAAAGGTGATTAAGTGTGAGAATCTGACTTCACACTTAAGGTATCCTCATTACCCCTAATCAGAGGGAAGATGTGATGAGTTTACTAAATCCATTGGTTTAGGCTTAAGCTCATTAACTTATGACAAACTTTCAAAAGCAATAAAAGACTGAAAA
Source organism: Lathyrus aphaca (assembly GCA_963966055.1). Taxonomy (NCBI): domain Eukaryota; kingdom Viridiplantae; phylum Streptophyta; class Magnoliopsida; order Fabales; family Fabaceae; genus Lathyrus; species Lathyrus aphaca. The sequence continues at coordinate 127,913,817 of OZ014521.1, read as the reverse complement.
CATAAAAACAAACAATAATCGTCTCCTTCGGGATTCTTTTCTCATCTCACTCACTCATAAACGAGAACTCGCTTCTTCTGTCTAATGCAAGACAGTTCGCATCTGTGCCAGACAGATCATACACTTGAGCATAGGCAAGTAAGCAGTTCACAAGTCAATTCATCTTTCAGTCTCTTTGGGTCGAACTACGGCGTTCTGACTTCCTCATTGCACGAGAGGATACGTAGGCATAACTTAACAGTTATCGAACAAAAGTCTCTGTATATTCCCCCTCTTTCCAGCATTATTCTTTAAGCCCCATTATCTTGGGCATTTCATCTTTGTTCCTTACACTGACACTGTATATTACACTTCACACTTCTTTTACACTGACACCTGTACATCCTTCCAGCTCATTTATACACAAATTGCACTGACACTACCCCTTTGAAACACAAATCTTTCAAGCGTGGATCCCGTCGAGTACGGCGGACAATCTGGGTGCTAATACCTTCCCAGGTTGTAACCAACCCCCTTTCTCAGTCTCTCTGGTTCGCAAACCGTCTTATCCATCTTTTTCTAGGTCTATGCAGCATTGCCTTTCCTCCGGGATAAAAATGCCTAGCTGGAGACTCTATTCATCTCCAGTGAGTTCACGGCTGTGTGTTCTCATTGTCCCTCTCGCCGACCGTTCGCGTCTGTACCTTTATTTGGGCCATTTCCCACTTATCGGGAGCGACAGCTTGGCGACTCTGCTGGGGAACCTTATACTGCAACCAGGGCTTCTGGTTCTTTTTGTGGGTTCCTCCTAGCGCTTGTTTGATTTGTGTTTACTGGGGTGTTATGTGCTATTTGTGTTTATGAATTTATGTTATTGCTTTATGTATAGTTGTTTACTGCTTTCTTTATAGCTTTGCATTATATCATACTGTCATACTGTGCTGCTGGCTGGATCTGTTTGTTTGCTTTGGTGGGTGGGTGTTCTATTGAGAGTTAAGGTCCTACACCTGGGACCTGAGTGACACCTAGGCTGGAGTGGTTCATATTCTTTCCCATTCCATCTCGGTCTGGTGCGGGAATATGAAACACGGTTCAGATATGGGTTTCTTCTTGAGAACTCTGTGTTGCAGATTTCCTGCAATGCTAGGGCTATCTGGGAAGCCTGCTAAGTCTGGATGACCTTTTAGTATTGACCTTCAGAAACTGAGGTGAATTAGAGGAGGATTTTTTATGGTTATTGTAAACATTGTGCCTCCGGGTTAGAAGTGTTTACACTTCTCATAACTGGTCCAAGTCTGAGGATCCTTGTTTTAGAACACCACCTGTGAGGGGGTTGGGCTGTTTACAGGTTTGCAGGTACCCTTGGCCTCAGCATAACCTGTTACTTTGATTTGATTAAGAATACTCCATGTTGGAACAGTTCTTGTGATTCTAAACCCTGGACATGTGGCTCTTTATTTGAGTCCCCCACCTTGGTTACTGGACTTTTAGACCTCCATCTGGACTTCTTGAGCATACTTGGACCTATATCAGGGCACTTGATCAGATCCAGCTCAGTCACAAACCCTTGCATATCATTTGCATACATCCTCATTGCATCATTTTGACATTTGTTTATTTGTTTTTCAGGGTATCCATTTTCATTTTTGGCTTGGTTTTGACCCCATCATCAGTATTGACCTATCTTCATAAGCATCTGCTTCAGCTATCAGCTATCTGTTTCAGTCACCTGCACCAGCGAATCAGTGGCCCATTCTTCAGTGTTATCATCAGCACTTGTCTCTACCCATCCTCAACATCATGGCACCTAAAAAGAGTAACATCACCTACCACTTCTTCCAGCCAGAGCTAGCTGACATCAGGAGGATTCAGACCTTGATCACTCCAGACCATATACCACTGTTCAGGGAACACTATGGAGATATACTCGATGTGGTTATGGATTTGGACCCTTCACAGAGGAGCCTGATTCATACTTGCCTTCAGTTTTATGATCCCCCACTGAGATGTTTCACTTTTCAGGACTTTCAGTTGGGCCCTTTATTGGAAGAATACTCATCATTTATTGGTATACCTATCAGGGGTGGAATCCCTTTCAACCCTGAGATGGTCTTTCCTGGTAATGAAGAAATAGCAAAGGCTTTGCATCTGGAATCAGTTTTGATTGGGCAGCATATGACTACTAAGGCTGGAATCTCTGGCTTGCATCTGGATTTCTTGATCTCTCAAGCTACCCTGACAGCTTCTTTGGGAGAGTGGAAAGCAGTCTGTGCTTTATTGGCCCTGAGCATATATGGGATCATATTATTTGCAGATGAGCCTCGATTCATTAGCAAGAGTGCAATCCATCTTTTCATCCTGAGGAACCCAGTGCCCACTTTATTGGGGGATTTCTACTATTCAGTGCACCAGAGGAATGAAAAACAGAGGGGAAGATTAGTGAGGTGTTGTGCTCCTTTGTTCCATACTTGGCTTCTCAGGCATTTGCCCAAAACAGATGCATTTTTGAATCCTCATCAGCAGAGAAACTGGGCTAGAAAACTCACTGCTCTAACTTCAGCTGATATCAGGTGGTGCACTCAAAGCACAAAGGGCAGGGATATCATCACCAGTTGTGGGCATTTCCCTAATGTGCCCCTGATAGGAGTTAAGGGAAGCATTAATTACAACCCTCTGCTGTTCAGAAGACAACTGGGCTATGCACTGGTCCACACTCCCAAGGCACAAGACTTGGCTGAGACTCTTTATTGTGAGAACAAGCCTAATCTGGCTATTTTTAGGCAGGCAGCCTGGGCCTGGGATAATGTTCAAACTAAGGGGGTAACCATTCTGGGGAAGTGCAACAACGTGGCATCAGCACAATATTATGAGTGGTCCCATGCCAGGGCTCAATTCTCTGGAATGCCCTTTACCATGGAGGATATGCCTGGATCATCCTCAGCACCACCCCCTGCCACTGTCAGTTTGGAGGAGTTTGAGGGATTGAAAGAGAGAAATGAGAAGTTGACTCAGGCTTTGCAGAAGACCCTCCGGGAGAGGAGTGATGGTAGGATGGACATTGAGAGGCTAGAGAAGCTGAGAGTGGAGCATCTGGCTAAAATTGAGAAGTCTGAGGATTACATCAAGAAGTCTAGGGCTGGAGAGCAAATTCTGAAGAATGCTTGCAAGGAAGCCCAGTTCCAGAAAGCCAGGACAGACTTGTATCTGAAGGAGAGTCAAGCTAGGTGGGTCAGGATCACTGAAGCTCGTACTCTGGAAGATAAGAGGACTCAAGACAAGATAGAGCAGCTGGAAGCTAGTGCAAAAGAGCAGCAGGAAGCCCTGGCAGCAGCCCAGAGGTAGATATCAGAGCTGAAGATCAGAGCTGGAGTGAAGAGGTCAAAGGACCAAAGTCAGCACAAGAAGCTAACTGCAGCTGTTACTACCCGGAATCTCCTCATCAGGAATCTCACGGAGCGTCCAGCTGATCTTGTGACCGAAGCACTTCTCAAGGAAGTTCGGGAGGATGAGTTTGGTCTTGGTGTTTGACCATTTGCTTGTTGTTGCTTTCATTCCATGTACTTTTATTTTCTTGTAATGTATTTTGACCCCTTCGAGGGCACGTTTTGTAAAGAACAAATTATGTATCATTTGCTTCTTTGTAATATATTTATCAGTTTGTTCCATCTGAGTTTACTTCAAAAAGCAACATCAACAGCATCTTCAAGGGTCTGGAAGGGTCAAAACTGAATGCCGAGCCGGATACCTTGAAAACAAATAAGCATACTGCATTGCATGCTAACCCTTTGTTTGTTTTGTAGGTTTTTGTTTTATTGTTGCTAACTCTGTTGTGATGTTCAGGAACTATTGCTCGACGCCGGGTATTTCCCCTCAACCGTCCGCACCGATATCCAACCCGTAACAACCTTCCGGGCATACAAATGGATCAGGTACAACAGGACCTTGCAGAGGTCAGAAATCAAATGGCGAATGAAAGATTAGAAATGAGAACTCAGATGACGCAGTTTATGGAAGTGATGAACAACATGGCTCAGAGCCAAGAAAGATTGAGAGCCATGGTGGAAAGGCAAAATCAAGAAGATCCCCATATAGGGACTGCTGGCACAAGCAACAACGAGAGGGTCCAACCTCATGTCAATCCCCCTGTATTTGGCCCCCACCTTCATCCAGAGGTCAACATCCCGGCCAATGTTCAAGGGACTGCCACTGCAGGTAGGGTGCTGCAAGAAGACCCCCAGGAGGATCAGTTCACAGTAATGGGTGCTGGGGAAGAAGCTTATGACAGAAGGTTGGATGAGATAGCTGAGAAATTAAGATCCTTGGAGTCTCAAAACTCTTTGGGTTTTGATGTTATGGACATGGGCTTGGTAGACGGGGTCAGGATTCCCCATAAGTTTAAGCCTCCTCGTTTTGAGAAATACAACGGGACTTCATGCCCCCGGACCCATTTACAATCATTTCTGGGGAGGCTGAAGGCCTACACCATGGATGAGAAGCTCTGGATGTTTTATTTCGAGGATAGCTTAACTGGAGCGTCAAGAGAATGGTACTCTCATCTGACAAGAGCAACTATCAGGTGTTGGAAAGACCTGGCAGAGGCCTTTATCAGACAGTATCAGTACAACTTAGATATGGCACCCAACAGGACCCTCCTAATGGGAATGTCACAGTCGTCAAGGGAAAGTTTCCGAGAGTATGCCCAGAGATGGAGGCAATTGGCTGCCGCTGTTCAGCCACCTATGTCCGAGAGGGAGATGGCAGATATGTTTATGAATACCCTCCAAGGAACATATATTGACAGGCTAGCTGCTTTCTCTTCCACTAGCTTTGCAGATGTTGTCATAGCTGGAGAGAGAATTGAGAGCCTGTTGAAGATGGGCAAGATTTCTGACAACGGTGCCAGCTCGTCCAGCAATACAAGGAAGCCTTTTGCAGGCCCAAGAAGAACCGGCGAGACCAATGCCATCCACACCAACAGGGGCAGACCTCAATATGTTCATAGGTCTGTAGCAGCAGTCACCATTCCCGCTCCAGCTCATCCACAACCAGTTTATCAACCTCCGCAGCAAAATTATCAGCAACAACCTCAGTACCATCAACAAGCTCAGTATCCTCCGAGAAACTACAACAACACTAACAACAACAATCAGCAAAGGCCATTCCAACAGAGACCTTCTCAGGCCAATAGGGTAATCGATCCGATCCCTATGCCATACGCAACGCTACTGCCACAACTCCTGAAACTCAACCTAGTTGAACTAAGGACGTTGGCACCTCCAGATCCTAATAGTCTACCCAGAAATTATGACTCCAACGCCAGATGTGCTTTTCACTCGAATGCACCTGGCCACAGTACAGAAAAGTGCAGAGCCTTGCACATGAAGGTACAAGACCTGGTATACTCCAAGGCCCTGAATTTCGCACCACCACCCAATGTTAATAAGAACCCTATGCCAAACCACGGGGGTCCCAGAATCAATGCTATTGAAGAAGACAAGCCGTCTTATTTAATAACCAATGTGGGGCAGATTCGGACACCGTTGGTAGAGATCAAGGCTCAACTCCTCGAATGTCAAATGTTCCCGGGGTGTGAGTTAGGGTGTGCTTACTGCAACATTTCAGTAAATGGGTGTGATAACTTGAGGGATGGCATAGATGGTCTCATTCAGAGTGGCCTACTTCAAATAACAACATCAATTCTAATAAATCCAGCAATCTCATCAGCAACAATTCCAGTATCTCCTACAACTGCAACAACCATTGTTCCCGACAATTCTTCGGCTTCATCAACAAATGCTTCATCTGTCATCTCAACTGACCAGACATCAACAAACATTCCTTCTACAATTTCAGCACCACTTCATTTTGAAACTCCTACAACAACAACACCCATCCTTCCAACCATGTCTCCTACAACATCAGCAACAAACAATGAAGATGTCTCAACCGTTACAATTTATTACGATCCAGAGAACAATTCAGCCTACAACTCACAAAGTGCTACTCCCATCAGAGCACCGATCACGATATACTACGATCCACAGACTATCACAATTCCTTCCGCAGCTGCAATCAGTCCAGTCACTATCACAGTGCCTGGGCCAGTACCTTATGAAAGCAGTAATGCCATCCCCTGGCATTACGGCTCTGATTTATACTGCGAAGGACAAAAAATCACTTTTGAATCATCAACCCCTGCACCACAAATAGACAATGTGGGAGGAGGCGGAGGCTTCACTCGAAGCGGACGTCTCTTTGCTCCACAAATTCAAAGACCCACTGCCGAAGCAGAAGCTGCTGCCAAGGCAAAAGGGAAAAGCTTGGTGCAGGAAGAGCAGATTGTTAAAGAAGCTTTGAAAACACCCTTTGATCAAGAAGTTGATGAGTTCATGAGAATCATCAAGAAGAGTGATTACAAAATAGTGGATCAGCTTCACCAGACGCCTTCCAAGATCTCAATCCTATCATTGCTTATGTGCTCCGAAGCTCATCGGAATGCACTACTAAAAGTCTTGCACGCAGCTTATGTGCCCGAAGAGATCACCGTCAATCAGTTGGAAGCTGTGGTTGGAAATGTTAATGCTAGTCATGGACTAGGGTTCACCAACACTGATTTGACTACGGAAGGCCGCAACCATAACAAGGCTCTGCACATAACCATGGAATGTAAAGGTGCAGTCCTTTCCCATGTGCTGGTAGACACAGGGTCATCCCTCAATGTCTTACCTAAAAAAGCCCTTGTGAAGCTAGAGTATGACGGATTGGCATTGCGTCCCAGCAACCTGGTAGTGAGAGCCTTTGATGGTTCTAAGAGATCGGTTCTGGGTGAGATTGAGTTGCCCATAACGATTGGCCCGCAAACTTTCAAAACGACCTTCTACGTGATGGATATACAGCCTGCCTACAGCTGTCTATTGGGTAGGCCATGGATTCACGCCGCTGGCGCCGTGACCTCAACCCTTCACCAGAAGTTAAAATTCGAGTGGGAGGGTCAAGTCGTTACTATCTGTGGAGAGGAGGATATTTTTGTCAGCCACCTGGCTACCTATAAATACATTGAGATGGATGGGGAGATCCATGAAACAATGAGTCAAGGGTTCGAGGCCTTGAACATAAATGAAACATCTGCTGTACCTGGAACCTCAATGACATCATATCAACAAGCCCGGAAGGTTGTTGAAGAAGGAAATGCCCAAGGCTGGGGCAAATTGTTACCGGTGGAGAAGAAAGAGGATAGATTTGGGTTGGGTTACAAACCAACTCAACAAGATCAAGCAGAGGCTGCAAAGGAGC